>VZSG01000094.1:578383-709307 GCA_013398315.1 Nothoprocta pentlandii | reverse complement strand
ACGCCATCGCGAGCTGCGGCGTCACGGGCGGCGGCGGGACCCCGGGGACGGGTCAACCGCCTCTTTAACCGCCCTTTTAACCGCCCTTTTAACCGCCCCTCTGGCAGGAGCGCGGGGCGGGGCCCGCGGGTAAGCAGCGGAAGGGCCCGCGCATCCCACGCGCAGGAGGCTCCCCAGGGAGCCAATGGCAGCTTGTCCCTTGTGTTAGTGTGGCGCCTGGAAGGGCTGGCGGGCAGGGAAACAGGAGCCAAACAGCCAGGCAGCACGAGCCTGTTGGGAGCCTGTGGCTGGGGAGGAGGACCTGGGTTGGTGGGCAGGCGTGCCCTGAGAAAACAGGCTTTAAGGAGAAAAAAAAGAGGCAATGGAGGCAATGTTCTTGGGAGATGCATTTCTTGGGTAAAACTGAAATGGATCCATGTCTGAACATGTGGGCTGTGCCGTGTAATCCTCACTGAGATGCGCTGCAGGGATCTCTATGCTTCCAAGTGGGGTCACATGAAACACCTCTAAGGGAAAACTTCCAATGGAAAGACAAGGAGCTCCTTTCGGCCACGCCGCACTGGTGGCCTCCTGCCGTAGGGCTGCCCAGAAGCGGACATGCAGCTTCCTCGGAAAGGCAGGACACTCATCTGTCATCCCTCTTTCTGATTTCTTTTTCCACAACAGACGACCACTTTAATAAAGACCTTTCATTTTCCATTAATTGGCAGACAAACCTCAGGAGTGGCCATTTAGATAGCAGAGCAAAACATGTCAGTGCAGTCAAAGCAAACGTGTTTCCCGTGTAGTGGGGGTTATGTGTTTTTTAGAGGTAAGGTTGAAAACAGAATTCATGTTGGTTATTTGCAGTTGCCAGTTGGAAAGATCATGACAGGAAATGAAGGAAGAGTAGAAAGCAAGACCTAGATCAATGCACACAGATGTGAATTACATGAGGAGTTAACTGATGTGGCTGTCTCTTCACTAATCCCCCCCAAACCTTCCAGAACATGTACACAGAAATGAAGAAACTTTGTACAACATTTGGCTGTTGTGGGGAGTATTATCGGTGGAAATCTTCTGAAGCTTTCTACCAAATCATTCTCTCCCACAAAGGAAACAAACGTCAATTTTGCGTGCACTGTCAGAGCTGTTTGTAAACGTTACTGGAAAACTAATGCAGGATAGGAAACTTTTCTAGAGCACCATTTTGTAGGAAGTTCACTAAATTAAAAAAAAAAATCTACTTTTACTACAATAATAATAAGAGTTGGAGAAATATCTAATGAGTTAAAGCAAAACGTCCTTGTTTCCTTTATATCTGAACCTCGAGCAGTCCATGCACAGATCAATTCTGGAGCTCCAAATACACTTTTCTTCTGTCGTTGCATCTGACAGCTACTTCAACACACACTTCTCCAGTGTCTTGTTGGAGCTGACAGCAGCATTGCATGCGTCTCCCCACCCATTTGTGCCTGTCAACCAGGGACAGAAAATCTATGAATTTTATGTAAGCGTGAAAAAAAAAAATAAAAGCAAATTGCTACCTGGACTCTTGTTTTCTAGCATTTTCTCAGAAAGGAAAACTCATAGTAATTTAGGCCACTGTGAGTCTGAGTAATTGTGTTAAATATTCAGATGTTGGTTGTCTGTTTCTTGTAATTCTGTGATTGATTTTTTTCAGGAAACCAAGCAGTTCCTATACTGCTTGCTTAGGCAAAACTATAATTCAATTCTGTGTCAGGAATCATCTTTTTATATTTGACATTTCATAATATACATCCCAAACTGGCCTTTGTTGTATTTGACAAGAAGTCGTAAACCTGTTCAGTAAATGTACTGTTTGTTATTGTGATTAGGCAATCTCAGCTGCCATCTGGGTAATAGATGTAGTCTCAACATTTCAATCTACCTGTTAGAAACACACGCCTTTATTTGTAATGTCATAGGCATCCTTACATGTTTTATGTTTCTCAAAGCTAAGCCACGGTAGAATTTTCTTGAAAGTAATAAGGGTCTATAGCTCATCAGTCACAAGAGTTCAGCAGATCATGTGCTAGACAAAGGTAAAATGTTTTGGCTACAAAAACACATTACCTTCAATTTCTGAAATGCCATTTGAAAAGCAAGTAAAAAAACGTACAATTAAAGTAAATGCTTTTATAGCACTGTAGCAGATACTTTAACAGAGACAGAACATTCAAATATGCAGTTCTTTTGATTAAGTGACCAGATTCATTCTTTCAACTTAATAATGTTCAGCAAAATTAAGCAAAGAAACAGGGTAGATTTCATCAAAAGCAAAACACTTTGTTTTTTAAAAAAAGTTAAAAAGTATGAAATATATTATCTCATGATAGGACATTTTTCTTAGGACATAGGACACTTTGTTTCTTAAAAATAGAACCATTTTGTAATCCCAGAATATCCAATACATGGAAAGCTCCCTGTTCTTATTTCGGTGATGTATTTTTGTCACAATATGTATTTCAACATTTAAATACAGCAATATAGAACAAATCTATTTTCAACTTAATTTGATGCATATTTCTTGAAGGGAATAGAGCAACATGTCATTGTGTAGCAGCTTCTTTCTTCTACTGTCATTCTTCTCTTCATCAATGCCAACCTGTGGGATGAAATTAGGACAGTATTTAAGAGAGAAGTAGAGTGAAAATGTAAGAATTCTAACAGAGCTGCCTTTTCATCTTAAATGCTGAAACATGTGCGTTAGGAAACATGTAAAGAAGAATACAACAGTCATGCTGTGTAACACAGGTCCTCCAAAGACGGCAGTGGACAAAGAGATCGTTGCTGGGCTGTCCCTTGCTTGGATGTTGCAGAGGGGCTGAGCAAAGCACAGAGAAGTGAAAGACCAAGGACAAAACCACATTGGTTCAGGGAGCCAGGCTGCAGGCGTGTGTTTAAGAATGGATTTGTTTTATGGTTGTCATGAGCTTGTAAATGCCAGTCATGTAAACAGATGATGACTGTGTAGAAAGAAAAGAGGATGATCAAAATCAATGTGAACAGCTTTCTTTCAGATCTGGAACTCTGCTGAAATCAAAGAATAAACATTAATCACTTGGAATGATTTAGCAGGAAATAGTTATTAGAAGGAACAGATTTAGGGACTGCACCAATTATGAAACCTCAGCAGCTTCAGATCCATATGCTGAACACCGTCTCATCCAGCATATAGACTAACAACTAAGAATCTTTTCACTGCAGGAATGTTTAATAATTAAGAAACCAAAGTAATCACATTCAGTCTTTCTTAAGAGGAAAAAATGTCAGAGAAAAGTCTGCTTCAGATTCTTTCTTACTTTTCCTGTTGTCAGGGTGGTATACTGTATACTCTTGATTTTAAGTTTCCCTCACTTTATCAGAAGAGTGTAAATGGTTTCATTATAAATGAGAACCTTACTTACATTAAGTATTATAATTTATATAGGAAACAACCAAAAGGAAAAGAGTCTCAGCAGTGAGATGAATTTTCCATGTATTACTGATGGCAAACGTCAACATGATGACTGGTTATTTAGGCAACTAGTCACCTTTTGTAACTTAACCAGCTGGGAGCAGGAGAGCTGTTAACAGATCATGAAAGCAAATATTGGTCTCTCGAATGCAGTTCTGTGACATGGTGTTACTGGAATTTTCATTTTTGTTTGGCAGTCAATCAAAAGCTGCTCTGAGACAGGATTTACCAAAGACAGAGGAGAGGCTGTTTTAGGGCAGGGGAGCAAGGGGAGGAACAGGACACAAAGGTATTGGATCCAAATTCTCAGTGGGGAATGGTCTCATGCTTCAGAACTGGGAAGGGCTACTCACCCGCAAAACACAAGATTCCTTGGCTGCCCCTTCCGTGTTCTGCTCATAAAGGGAGTTTCCCAACAGATGCATGCTGCTGTCTCATGGCCAAAGCCTGTGCTGCAGAAAGCTGTAGCACACATGTTGTAAACGGTCCTTTCTGTCCAGAGAGCCACGTACAGAGAGACATTCACTGACTGCAGGCGTCCTGGAAGAAAATATCAGATCTATGTTTATGTACACATAGATACATAGCAAAGGTATGGATATGTATGTGCACCCAAAAACACACTACACAAAATATTCCTTGAAATGATTCGAAGGTAGAAAACAGCTAACATGGAAACTGAAAAATTGCTGGAATACACTCAAAACAGCAGCAAGGAACTAAATCTATTTTAACATTTTGAAGCATCTAGATAAATATTTTATTGCATTTCCTCATTGTTACAGAAGTTAAGTGTAAAGAGAATGTTGCATTACTTAGTCTGATTGTGTAGGTGTCACAGGCTACTCAATTTTATCCAGATGTCTAACAACTGATGTTATTAAACATGAGTAAATTCAATTTAGGGCCTAAGAAAAAATAAGTCATGGCAGACAGAACAGATGAGCAGGGTGTCACCAGGGCTCAATTAGAAGCAAGAGTAGTGACTGATCACTGCTCATCATTGCACGAGGGTGACTAGCAATTTATCTAACTAGTAAGAACTTCTCTGTCACTCATCAGAGAACTTCCCTCTCAGGGAGGGTCAATCTTTATCTTTTCATTGCAGGTTGTTACTAAGAGTACCGTAGTCACCATTAACAATGCTTTGCAAAATAGAAAAACAATTTATCACGCAAAACCTCTCAGAAGCTTTTTTTGCAGATTATATATCTTGCATCTGCAAAGCCAAGTGAAAAAAGGCTCCTAGTTCCTAAATGCTGCTCAAGGCCTCTAAGCCCCTAGTTGTAATGCTTTGTGAGAAAAGCCACTGAACATTTCATTAAAAGCAAAGGGGCCTAATAAAAACATAACCTGTTCTTTGCAAAGTGCAAGAGTGTAAAATATTGACATCTTTTCTGAGCCACTAACTCTTTAAAGAGTGGCAGGACACATAATTAGGAAATTGCCTAAGCGGATGTTCAGTTGCTTGCTCCATGAAAAACAGTGCAAACTAATATAAAAAAGAAAAAAGGGGTTAGCTCCTTTAAGACACAAAAATATTACTTCTGTCACCTACACTATGTGGATATCATCAGTTTTCAAAACTAGCTGATTTTTGAAAAAATGCAACTACAAAAATATACTTAGAGTGCCTGCACCAAAGAAAAATTCCCAGTCAGCTCTCATTGGACTTACAAGTTTTCCCATAGATTTCAAAGACAGTATAGTAATACATTAATAAAATATTTATACAAGAATAAAACCTCAAAATGCAAAAGCCATCTGGTAAAGCCTACGCTTTCAGAGCTTCTCTCAGATAAAGTGTTAGAAAACATTTTATGAGCTTTCGAGAAAATTCTATACCCTTGACAAACTCTATGATATTTATCAACTGTTAAATTGGACATTAAAATCTTCAAAAAATATTTAGCAACAGGCAAGGGCTAATAAAAACCAAAAACTCCTTCAAGTCTTTTAATCAAGGCCAAATGAATATTTTAACTGCATATTTCAAATGGTTTCATAACCCATTGATTTCTTTATTTTCCTTTGCTTCTCTTTGGTATGTAAGACTTCATTCTACTTTATTCAAGATGTAGAAGGTCAGAGGTAGATCCATTTGCATTTTTGGATGGGTTTTACTTTTTCACATTACACAGATAATCTTAGATAAATCACAGTCTTGGTGAGATGTAAGTGATGTATTTTATGTGTAAGTTTAGAACTGTTACTTCCACAAACAATGTAAAGCTGAAAAATTACAGAAGAGGAAGAGAAATGTGCTAGCACTAGAAGGCTAGAAAAACAGGTATGAATGCTGAAGGCAATACAGAATTAATATTGAAAGAGAAAGAACTATATATTGGAAGAGAAATGGGCATGTTATGAAATATATATATAATAAAAAGATCTAGAGAGGAAAAATACACATTCAGTTACAAGTAAAGGGTAGTTCTGAACACTAAGTTCTAGAGTATAATTATCTGTTATTTGTGTTCTGTGTTTCTGTACAGAAATGAGCTGTCTTTCACTGTAGTCAGGTAAACAATCATTTTAAGCCAGTTTCTCTTCAACATGAGTCCTTAATATAAGAATCATTTTTTTTAAAGGAGTTGAACACTGCATATTTTCCTATGCACCCTCTTTCCTGAAATACACACCTGGAGAGCAGTGTCATTAATCTCTTCCAGGGACTGTTCCATCTAAGAGTCTAAGAGTCTACTGCAGATGGCAGCCAATGAAGTGATGCTTTTAGACTAGCATTAAGTATCACTGTAGGGTTTGGGGCAGGCAGTTGTCAGTTGCTGGTACAGATTTCTTCTGCTGGCATAGGCCCGCATCTCTGAACAAGGAAGATGAACAGAGCACCACCTTCTCTCTGGAAATGGACTCCTGAGCCAACATACCAGCAAATCCAAACCTTCAGCAGACAAATATCTGAATTAACTTGCATGTTTTCCTCTAGACTTCATAGATATTATTCTTGAGTTACAGGAGTATAGAATGAACTACAGAACTATTAGCTGAGAATTGATATATATATGAAAGACATTTGTAAGTCTAAACTCTTTTTCTAGCCAGAAGTCCACATATTTCCAGGGCTATCATAGCATGAGGTTTCTCTGTTATCCTCTGCCAACATTTTTTATTTTTTTTTCCATTTTCTTGGTATCCAGCATAATTTTTACTTAGCTTGCCTCTTCATAATAATCTTTTTTTTATGCTTTAGGATGGATGAGATAGTTCCCAGCCTATAGACACCTTGTAAATGAAATCAGATGTTGCAGTTAAAATTCAACTCTTTCTAAAAAATAATATATTATGTAAAATAACAAGTGCAAGGGATATATATAACCCACAAAGCATTAAAAGATATCTTAAAAAATAAAACAAAAACACAAACAAAACAAAAAGCCTGGGGTTGAATGAACTCTCTCAAGTAAATATATTGTCTTTCTTACAGAAAGAACTGACTGTGATCTTTTGTGCTCTGAACTGCGCTAGGTAAGGGGAAGCCACTTCCTTGACAACATGTGAGGACTGGGCAGCACTGACCAAGCGACTGACTGAGGTAACTAAATGCAAATTGCATTAAAAGCTGTAGCCATGATGGGCCAGATACTTTTAATGAAAAAAAGTAAATAAACATTCCCCAGGACTGGGACCATGTGTGTGACTCTGAAACAGATACTGCCTGAAACTAACATGAAACTGGGTGAAAAGCCTAACTCACCTAAAAGAAAAGCCTTAGAAAGAGCTCTTTGCCCTCACCACTGCTCCCCCCCACCACCCAAAAAAAGGACTTGGGGTACATAATTGTTCTGTAGCAATACCCAAGAAGATTTGCACATAGGTCCACAAATTCAAGTCATTAAAAATCTACTCATCTACTTGAGGTAAGACCATTAACCTACCACAGTTAAGTTATCCTTGTACTAACCTTACTGCATTCATACAGAATTATTTGGCATTATTACTATAAACTAGGTTTCAAAATCAGATACTGAAAAGACCCAAAAGATCCCTTAGCCTGTACCCTGCTATTTCATAATTGTTCCCCAAAGTTTAGTGCCTCATACATTACTTTGTCTACTTTGAATTTGGAAACAGTGACCTTATGTGCAAAATAATAAAAAAGGAAAGCAAGAGAGAGGAGAAACATTAGAGTTTAACATGATTTTCAAAAGAAAAATGATGCTATATATTTAATGTATGAAAAGATAAAGCCTATTCCAAGAGGTAGTGCCCTTTATCTGAGAGCATTTATCAGCATGTAGCACCTAGCATGGCATCTGTTGCTGCATGCTGAATCCCACTACACTGCACAACACCAAGGAACATTCAGTAGTTAAGTTTATGCTTTTGAAAAATGCATTCATAAAGGCACAGCTTTTTTGCCACCTTATTATGGTTTCATTGTTTTGGAGATGTCTTCAGTGTTAGCACAATTGGGGCATTCTTTTGCAATTTTACTTAAAAAAGAAGCATGTTTGATTAATGTCTCCTTATTGAAATCAGTGCCAGCTGGATTTTATGTCCCAGTCATAACGCATAAAAAGTGGATGTGTTCAGCATACAAGCAGCCCAACAGAGGAGGTTCTGTTGCCTGTTTATTTTTCTTCCATGGCAAAAAGAAGGTATTATAAAAATAATAATAGAGAAAAAGAGAACACAAGAAACAGAGTGCCTTTAAAGATTTAGGCTTGAAGGAAATTAATGTCAATAGCATCAGTCCAAATATTGCTTAGGTCTGTATATTCTTTTCCAAAAGAAACTTAAACATCTAACCGGAGTAGAGCAAAACAGGCTCAAAGTATACACAGAGCCACAAGTTTAAACAGCTGTTTGGAAAAACAGTAAGTTCACTTTGCTGCAAAAATATTTTTTCTTTTTAGAAAAAAATTAAAGTAAAAATTCCAAATTAAAGATGAGCATGGTTGCAAGTCAGTAGTTTATATTGCAAGAACTTTGATGTGCTTAGTTAGAAAACTTCCATTATAAAATATCAACAAGAACTACGTAGCTCTTACTGTTCCCCATGGATGGATAAAGCCTTTTCAAGCTAGCTGGTGGTATCAAACCAACCAAGTCACCCAGCGAGCAGTGCTGAAAATCTGACACGAGCAGGAGTGGGAGTGCTCTGCTCAAGAACTTGGCCTCTGGTAGAAACATGACTCAAAAATACATATTCCCTTAACAGAATCACAGAACATATGTTCAGAAAAGAAAATAAGAAAATAATTATAAACATTTTCTTCAAAATAAATGAAATATTGCTTTTTTTCCCCATGTACTTTTGGGCACATTAAAGATACAGAAATAGCAAGGTATTTGATTGTCACCTTTCTCTGACCATAAAAATCCTTACAGACCTGCATAATTATCTTTGTTTCTTAATTCATATCACAAAAAGGCAAAACAGAAGTATTTTGCAGAAAACATCCAACTTCCATAAATGTAAAATTATTAGGACCGTCAGAAACAATAAGTTTTTGCTTTTTTCTTATGTTGAAAAAAAATCAGATGATAGAAGGCCCTAGGGCAAAGTTGCTTGTAGAGGATCTCTCTCCAGTCTCCTACCTGACAACTGGAGCAAGTCAGTGCATTAAACACCATGAGAAGCTGCCACTTCTTGGCCTTACACAGTGCCAAACTCTTCAAATGTTGTCAGACACCTGGGTAAGATCTCAGGGCCTGATTTCCACTGTGTGACAGCAGAATAGGCTGGGATCATGGGAAGTCCCCTGCACTACGTGCAAGCTCTAAAATGCATCACTACAAGACTGATTAAAAACCAGCCTGAATTTGAAGAGGAACATGCACTGCAAATTTGCATGCAAAATGCATTCACTAGCATGCTCACAGTTCATCTTCCCATTTCCTAAAATTTCATGCAAGTAAACACACAGGCTCTGAAATGGGGCATTTGTTACCTTCAGATTACTGTTGCACAGGCCATAAAATGAGTAAGGTGAAGCATTCAAATGATAAAATATTAGTTAGTGTCCCAGCCTCCTTAAGCAGAGGATAGAATGATGTTGCTAGAAAGCAACACTGCCTAGCAGTCTATCGACTTTTCTTAATAAATTCAAGGAATGATTCATGACTCCATGCAAAATACAAATTTGCTTGCCAATATATCAAAACTTGCTTCCTTTTCCATTGCATGACATAGGTCATTATAATGAACTCTGTAATTTAAAGAAAAGCACAGGTGACTGGAACAGAGAAGAAATATAGCACCAGTTCAGAGCAAAACAGAACTAAACAGAGATAGTTCTTTCTGGGTACAGGCTTGATCCCTGCTCACATTTCTGACACTGGCTCTGTGAAACTTGAAGCAAATAAAGATGACATTGATTCTTGAAGTTTAGATATGACAGTGATATGAACTAACTGGGAGAGAGATGCCGAAGTATTTTTTCTTTCAACCGAAACAAACAAAAAACCCTGTAACTCTTCCCTACCCTCCAGGTTATTTTCTCTTGACAGCTGTAATCCTGAGTAAGAGCCCAGGAGAAAAATACAAGAGGAATTTCAGAAGATTGATCCATCTGTTATTGTGTGGTAACTCCAAAGGGGATCCTGAGATTTTCCACAGGAGTATCAAAGTATAGCGGATCTAAGTACTATAGCCACCTGAATCAGCAGTATCTAATGGATCACACGGGGAAAAAAGTACATAAATATAAGGAGAGAAATAAATATACATTTCTCAGGGCAGATTTTTTTTACAGACATAACTGCTTTGAATTTCTCATTAACAAATATACCTATTTGTTATGAAGGAATAAAAAGCAGCTATCTTTGATCATTACTCCATAGGAAGGGATACTAGCAAGAATTTCAATAAGAAAACAGATCTGCTAGTTACATTGTAAATCATTTCATAAATGTCTGAGTTCACTTTACCTACTTTTTCCCCACTGAAACATGTCAGATAATCTAGTCAAAACAGAGATATTGACTTAGTTGGACCAAGTGCTCCTGAGACATGTGATTGAGCACATGTCTCAGAGTAGAAGAGAAAAGATGTTCTCTTCACTATTGGCATTTCTTTTCACGAAGCTAAACTTTCTCTTGGAGAGTTTTTAAAAGCTACCTGATGAAGGAAGGGAAGTCTGGAAGAAAATGCATTTCTCATTTGTCATCTTTTGTGGCCTGTCTTATCAAGAAGACCTTGACAGTATAATCCACAGTTTGGAAAAGAAGGCAGAAATCACAAATTGAAAACAAATTTGCTTGCAGGAACGTGACACAGCACTCTTGGTGGGACAATAGTTATTTGTGTCCTCTAAGCAAGACAAGTCTCTCAAGTATAGCATTTTGCTGAAGAAAAATGCCTCATCATTGCTCATGCCTCATTTAAGGTTTAAATCAATGCAGCCTGACATATTCTCCCCTCACCTTCGCACATTGTCAACCACTTGTAATTCAGACCAAAGCAGAAACATAAGTTGCTTAAGTAAAATACTGTTATCAGGAGAAGTCTTGAAGCCTGATGTGCCATAGAGATATCACATACCGTCTCTGAAATGGAGTTTCTCACAACATGGCTGAACATACATTGCAGCTTTTCCTTTACCTGTAGCAGTAAGGTTGGCTTCTCCCTCCCATCTGCTCAGGGATTTGTTTTAGTGAAACTTACAGAAGCTAAAAATATTTTAAATTCCTGTCAAATTTGGTTGAAACTGTAGCACGATTCAAATAAGCAGTAGAATAAAAGCAGAAAAGAGAACTGAGCAAAGGTCAAAGCATGTGGATTCCTTAGAAAACTAGGCCAAAATCCATCTGACTGAGACTATAAACATCTATTAACCAGATTATAAACTACTTATGAGAAACCATAATGGCTTATCAAATTGCTCTTTTCAGAGCACTTGCTTTGTTGCATTAGGGTACAGCAAGGCTGCAAGTAGGTCAGGATTTCAGCTTTGTGATACGAGTAACAGTAACCAAACCCAATTTGTTTGAGCCTCCAACATGAACCACGAATACTCTCCTATAGCAACCTCAACAGGGATGACCACAAGGCTTTGATAAAGCCAGACTGAGAGAAAACCGACTAGGATAACTAGCTGGTTAAATAGAAAAATAACTACAGAAAAAAAGTAGCCAAAAAGGATTTATAGGCTACTCTAACCATCATCTTGGGGAATAGGTTTCATTGTTGCCAGCATCAGCACTGCAGAAATTATCAAGCATATTATAATTTCATTTTGTTGATACAGACTTTGAAAAGCAGATGAGTGACAAGTCATTTGGTGAAGAAATAGTTATGAAATCTTAATCTTCATTCGCCCTGTGATACCTGACAGAACTGAAAATGGGTTAATAGAATCAAGCACAGATATGCCTGATAGGGACTATGCAATTCCTGAGCTCCTTAATGCAGTCAATCTGCAGGAGGAACCAGACAGGTGCTAGAGATATTAGGCCTGCAGAAAGAATCATCTTACAAGATGTTAAATCAGCAAAGCAGACTCTTTGTCATTAATATCTTTATCTGTCGCTTGTATCTTTGACCAAACCTTTCAAAAATCCTTTCAGTTTCTGCATTTTGGAAAAGACAGAGAACAGCCATAATCAAGTCAGCAATAAGAAAGTACATACCGAGCCCAGGTTGGAAGAAAAAGCCCAATGGGAACAAGGGAAAAGCTACAGAATAAGGGATATATTCTTACTTCAAAAAGATATTGAAAAGGGATCACTTAGCATCTTTTCTTGTCAAATGAATATTTAAAGATAGCATAACTATGACTTTAAATTATCAATTATTTAATGCTTAATTATTAAAACATTATTTCCTCTTTAAAAAATCTCTTTTAAAAAAGGAAATATTAATCATTTTGATTAAAAACTTTTTTCATCTACAATTAAATTTAATCCGAGGCTTAGACTTTACAGTCAATAACTAGCAGGTGGTTGTAGCCTGTCCAAGCCCACTTATACCCAGGAAACCTCTTTCTGTGCTTCCCCTGTGTATGAATGGGCACGACAAATCCTTTCAGTTTCAATAAACTGAAAAACCAAGTAGAAACAGTCTGATTTAAAATACAAGAGGCAAACATATTGTTCCTCAGATTATAAATTTTCTGTAAAAAGTTATCCATAGCCATCTGTTATCACTTGACATTTAAAGAACACCCAAAGTTTTTAGAGTCACATACCTTTTACAGAAGTTGCCTCAATCATGTAAACTGACCAAAATGAAGATTATAATCAGATATCTGAGAACTAGTTTATGCTAACAAAAGTTTTCTTCCTTTTCATTAGATAAGAATTCCATTTATGATTAAATTTATCTATCTTTATTGTAACTTATTCTTTGATGAATACATTCTCATAAAATTCAGTAGGTATCAGATGAGATAGCATTAGTTTTTACACTATATGTAGCATACATATAGTTTTTACACTATATGTAGCATAATTTTTAGCATGCCTAGGAAATAGGAATTAGTAGTAGTATAGAGTCACTTCAGCATATTTTCCATCATCACAGGAAAAAAGTTTAGTCCTAAAAAAACCCGTTAAAAAACCTTATTCTGTAATCTGATCATTTACACACTCATGTATAACAATCCACAATAAACATCTGTTATTTATGCAGAAGTTTTATATTGAGCTTCAGGGAAACTATTGCTATCTTTACTGAACCATGTTAAATCATTTTTGGATTTCTTCCACAGGTTACGTACTACTTATACACACATATATATTTTAAAAACATAATGAGTCCAAAGTCCTGCTTATATACCAAAAAGTCCTTTCTTTAAGATGCTGGGCTTTTATTGCAATTCAGTATTTGAAATGTAATTCACAGAGCACTAGAGTACTCCACCCTAATATTTTGTCAAAAATGATGGAAATAGCCATTATACCAATTCAGTATATAACTTGCCTGGCTATTCAGTCATTTGTAAACTTTTCCAGAAAGTATATTCCTTAAATATCTTTTCCCCTATCATGAAATTGCTAATCCACGTTTGAGATTTGACTTAAAAAAAAAAGCCACACAAATGAAACATTCTTGGCAGTGACGCAGTGCATCTTAGAATGATGCGAAATTTCTTTCCTTTCCCCCCATCTCTCCTCTCATTAAAAAATTGCATTTCTTCAGGCTGAAGGCCTGTTTGAACTTCAGAGAAGGTCAAATTTTATTTACTATAGTTATATAGATTTTAATGTCTGAAGCAGAAAACACAAAGCTGCTCCTCTGAAATATCTTCACAATTATCACTCCTGATCTAAGACCTAAGCATGCAAATAGATACTCAGGCACACAATATAAAATGTGATAAAAGTTTAAATAAATTCAGTATTTCTTTGCAAAGATTTCTTCATTAATATGTAATAGTTCCAAGCACATTGTCCAGTCTTTTCTTTTACTTAAATATTAACTATAAACCATCCAGAATAAGTCTCACTTGGATGTTCTGTTTTGAAAAAGCATACAAAGACGACTGCTACCATGAAAAAACAATAAAATCCAAACTAAAATTCTTCTACTTGATAATAACAAACACATTAACAGAACATCACGTTCTTTATCTTCATGCTTTGGCCAAATAGAACAGCTATCAAGAAGTATTTTAGTTCTCATCTTATTGTCTTTTCCCCCTCTCCCCTCAAACCTAAAGAAACACAGTGGTCCATTCATATCTATGACATAGGGTTAGTGATCTGTCTGTACACAATTCAGATTCTTTGCAGTAGATCCTTTCTTCCATTAGCATCTCCAGGGACATTTTGATGCATGTCTGCATGTGTGATGCCTACACTTCTCGGTTAGTAGTGTATGTGTTAAATAAAAAAAGCTCTTTTCTTGCATGACAGTTTTTTTTTTTTACTGTTTCTTCTTTGTGATACAAAGATCAGGCTTGTTCAAAAGGCAGTAGAGGTGAACCACCTCTTCAGTACGAGCTTCTAGTATTGAATGTCACCCCAGGTAGATTAAAAGCAGAACTTGTCCTCAGTGTAGAAGGCAGGCATTATTACCAGCAAAAAATACTAAATAACCTTAGAGAAGAACAAGTATTGCAAAATACAGAAAATGGGCATGAATCCAAATAATTTGACAATGTAAATTAGAGCAAATACCTACTGTATACAGAGGCCATATAACAAGGAGGAAAATAGAAAGGCGACAGCCATCTGCCTTCCTATATTCAGGGTGCTAAACACACACACACCAATCCCACTTGAGGCTGGCCATGCAGAGACATTCCTTGGAAGGGACTTGCTGCCCCCAGAGTAAAAGGAAAGACAAAGAAGTTAGCGCTGTGATGAACAGGAATGGAGCACAGCATGAACACCAAACCTGTCCTGAAAGGCTTTTTCTTTGAGTAGTTGTATAAGACAGAGGAATTGTAAAGAAAATGCATTATTGAAAACCGCACCAATCCCCACAGTTCACTTTATACCTACATAGGGCTTCACTAACACAATCCGGTTTGCAAAGAATGATGTGTGTTAACACAGCCCACACTCACCCTAGCCCTGAGATGCCTCATCTAAGATTATTTACTGACAGAAATCTAATCTCATTCCAAAAAGATAGAGGCAGCCTGACTCAAGCTCTCAATTTAAGATAAATATTGCCTGCTTTAAGAAGTTGTCTGATTTCATGAGGCAAAGTGGATTTATCAAATTCAGAGGGAAATACCTGCACAAGAAGGAATAAAGTGTGCTGCCAGCTTTGACAAATTCCTCCCAATTTATGCAATGAGAGTTTGCTGAAATCCCTTGGAGACATGTGAGCAAATTCTGGACATCCAGATTACCAATGCTACTCTAATTCCATCTTCTATCTCCAACTAAGAAAGCTAAACTGTTTTATATAATTGAAGATTAAGCCAAGGAAAAACATGCTCCTGTTTTGTGACCCCCCGGGTATGACAACACTGAAGTTGTCATTATGGTCAGCTCCCTTGCAAGGGGATAAGAGGGAAAATACGAAACTAAATTCTGTAATCAAGTGAAAGCTATTATTTCAAACTTTTAGACTCCTGAAGTCTTAGATTTGTACTAAGTAATTACCCTTATTGTTTAAACATGCCAAAAGCTTGGAGCACAGAATGGAATTTAGCTAGTAGAACAACTCTCCAGTTTTAAGTCCTTAAATAAAGAGAGTATTATCAATCATTCTACAGCTTGCTTTATGTATAAGCTGAACAGCAATGTTCAAACATAGGTACTTTTGAGGTATATAAAGGAAAAATTCTCAAAGCTTTACTCAATTTAAAAATCAGGTAAGCTGAAGCTGCAGAATGATATGTCAGCATCATTTATTATTTTTAATGGTACCAAAGGTTTGACCAAAACCACTCTAGATTTTTCAATGGCCAAGAAAGTCCCTCTGCTGTAAAATAACCATCTAGCATTTCAGAAATTACACACACAAACTTTTGAAATTAATTACTCTAAGACACCTGCTGAGAAAGACCTAATGAGCAGACAAGTCAAGAAAGGAAACTGGTCTGTTGCTTTGCCCTCTAAGGAGACCTTAAACTTATTAAGGACTCTCCAAGCTTCCATGAACAAAGTAGCTGGTGTATCCTGGGGATTACTCCCTGAGATAAGGCTATTTTCATTTTGCTACACTAATACCACAAACAAGACGACTTGAAATACTAGAAGCACATGCAGAGTTGCAACAAATAATTTCACTCACCTGTTTTTAGCTTTCACTTTCAACAGTAAGTTAAGCAAAAAATATTTCATGTCAGCAAAGAAACTGATAATACCTCCAGGAAAATAACACTTTCTTGCCCTTGCACACTTCAAAGTAATCAGAAGAGCATTCTTTGCCAACTGCAGCCTTTGTCATTCTTGTTGGCAGGTCTTGTCTTAGGCATTTCTTATTAAAAAAATAGTCTTTTTCCATTATTAATGTGCTCTGAGTTGCTGCTAATGTTGCTGACCCAACACATTTTATGAACTCCTCTCTAATATATAATGTTCTCTACCTCTCCAAAAATTTAAAAGATATGTACTGAGCTTTGTCACAGCTACACACACTTTTTACCTGTGTGTAGCTTTAGCTGCCTAAACCCCAGCAGTTTGGCAAACTCATGATTAATCCGTTAATATAATTACAATAATCTGTGGAATGCTAAAGTACTTACCAGCCTGGAAAGGGGACAGAGCAGGTGCTGCAAGAATATGTGCAGGGAAGGGAGTTTGAGATATTAGCTGTCCTGGCTGTATTCCTATGAAAACAGATGAGAACTGCTCAATAGGCTGTGCTGTAGTTCCTGCTGATGGGAGCATTAGGATAAATACTCTGGCTGCATTTGCCTCCCCTGTTTATTCCACAGGTGCTACTTGTGCATAAGTTTTTCAATTTCCTGGATGAAAATTAAAGCAAACATACTCATCTGTAAGTCTTTACTCTGCAACTAAGCAAAAAAATGGAAAATTACATTCCCAGTGCTTTATCAGCACAGAACAGAGCATGTTCTGATAATAAATATTTGTAAACTAAGACTTCACTACATTAATGGATCAAATGACTCTTATTGACTTCTCCCATGAACAGAGTTTTGTGTAACCACAAGCAAATAAAGTACAACTATTCCTCAATTTTAAAATGTACGGAATGGACTTGTAGAGATGGATCTATTTGACTTTGTAAAAGCATATCCTGACACTTCATTTACCCAGTAATATCTGAAAAGAGCATTTGCGAAAAGAACTCTTGAACACTGTCTTTGCACTAAGCGAAGTGCAAACAAAAAAGCTGTAGCTAACAATTGTTGATAAATGAGCTGCTTAATTTTAAGGAACAGTGACTGCAAAGAAAGCACACTTCTTAAAGGGATGTTCTTGTATCAAATCTGATTAAGATTTGCATTTTGAAGAGTCTTATCTTTACTAAACCTCAGCCTAATAGAAAATAATGTCTCTGCAAAATTTTCAAACAAGCATTGCTTTGCAGAAGGATTAAGAACACACTGATAAAAATTAAGAAGAAAATAAGCTATAAAGACAGATAATCAAGCAATTTAAAGTGGGTTTTTCAAATGCTAAATTACTGAAATGAAAACCTCAGAGGGATGTGTCATATTTTATGTGTTTTTTTTTCCCCCCACAACACCTAAGAAGCATGTGTCTGAGGGTAGATCAAATCTGTCTTTTAAAAAAACTTACCTGAGAATCTAAAGATGAAACATAAAGTTCTCTATGCTCCAGATTGAGTATCACAAGTCTCATACAAATATGCCTGTCCTGTAGATAAGAACAAGCAACATGAAGGATAAGATTCTAGACCAAAAATTTTTTTCCATATATGATTTAACAAAATAAGTTAATACATAGAATACAAGCCTGCACCACCATTACCAGCTTTTGTATTATGCTTTCCCACAATTACTTTCTAACCTAAACATCAGTATTCTTCAATATAACTGCTACCGATGACTTGATTTCTGGATTGTTCAAGCAGGGGAACACAAGCAGTTACTGTGATGAATTTAGGCTTGCACAGAGATCCTTCTAGAACAAGGCGTGGTCCTCACGACACAACACTCTAATTCCAATTAGCTCAGCATCTTAAAAAAACAAGTCTATAAAAGCTTTAAAAACAGAAAGTATATCTTAACACATAAATAGAAGATAGCTCTAAAGGGAAGTCTTATCTTACATGATGATTCCCCCCATTTTTAATGAATTTTATCAAGTTACTGTGTTACTTAAGAAGTTCATTCATCTCTACTGATAAAGCTAACCAAGCATAATTGACACATGAGAGCTTTATAGTGAAGTGTCAGCATTAAAAAACTATAAGCGGGTTCAAGACAAAAAATATTAAAGAAGGAATTTATAATCCCATTAAGTGAAGAACTTCATACAGTATCACCCAAAGGAGTAATTCATAAGAACAAGCAGCATTATAGAATAAATAGAGAATTAATTTGAACACTTAAGACAAAAAATATCAGATAAAGTTAGTCCTAAACAAAACTAATATTACAAACTTCTCTATATTCTAACATAAAAAAAAAAAAAAACCCACACATTGTAGCACTTTAGTGAAATACACTTTTTGGGGTATATCAACCAAAAACTCCCCCTCCCCCAGAAAAAAAACCTTTGGAGTCTATCCATAGCTTTTATTGGGCAGCTCATACTTTTTATAGGCAAAAGTGACAGCAGGTGTGTTTTAGGTTATAAGAACACTAATGTCAGCTGTGGTTAACAATCCACACCTGCTGCTCGTTCAGGAGCAGCATCACCAGACAGAAGAGCTGGTAGATCATTGTGCACTTCTGGTGGGTGGGAGCTGCAGAGAGCTTCTCTCTCCTCATGTCAGGACATTGATAGGAAAGTGTTTTGTTCTGAGGAAACACAGTGGCAAGCATTTTGAAAGATCATTTATTGATTTACAGCTATTACTGGTTTCTTCTTTTACATGCAAGAAAGACTATGAAGGGGCTAGTGCGAGGCCTGCAAGAGCAGCTAACACGCCCAGCACAGGTGATGCTTCTCAGGAGTGGAGCCTGCCCCAGGTGGCCCTCATTAGCTCATTAGGAGGTGCAGGGTAGAGCAGTGAAAAAGGCTCTGCAGCTGCAGAAGGGGTTTGGTGGTCTTGTGGGCATGTGGTGTGTGGAAGCCTCGTTTCTAGCACAAAGGGAGAAGGAAAAGGCTGAAGGTAAGGTACTATGGCACTGAAGATTTTCCTGTTGGAGTTTGGGATTTTGCTTGTGTTAGGTAAATAGGCTCTTGTTTTGGGGAGTTGAAAAAAAAATGGAGTAAAATGTAGTTTGAATGGCTCAGAAAGTAGTTTTTTTATGTGTAGTGTTGTAGTAAAGGAAAATGAATGTAAGACACTGTAAAGGTTGCCTCTCAAAAAAAAAAAAAAAAAAAAAAGAAAGTATTTAATACTATTTTGATTTGACTCTGACTGAAATCAAAGGACAGGACAGTGAAGCAGGGTCTACGGGACCTTGTAAATGGCTTCTAGAACTTTCATCGTAAGTTTGCTCACAACAAAGCGGTTGTTGAGACTTGGGCTAGGTGACCACAAAAGATGCTTTTGAAGAGATTCACTTGAAGGTGGGGGGACAAACAAGTGACTTGAAAAGAAAACTAATGTTAGGGGTTACCTGAAAGCTTAAGTACTGCCTTAACTTATATCAATGCGTACTTACTGTTTCAAAACAATGAACAGCCTGATAAGTTTGGGAGGAATATATGCTTTTCAGAATTTCAGTTGAGCCCTGTCTTACTTCTTCAGTCATGAAGAAGAACAAAGCTTCTTTTGACTTTTTCCATTATTTCTTATGCTGCTGTGTGGTAGGTAAGATATTGAATGCCGCATATTGTTTCCTATAAGTTATAGTTACATGGTAATTTCCAATCATGATCTTTCCATTTATGAGCTTTAAGTGATTATATATTAAATCTGTTATCTTTTTCCTGTGCAGGCAGAACCACATATTAACAAATAAACGTTTAGCTACAATTTCAAGGTTCTGTCCAGAGAGTTTTACATGTGTATTCTGCCTTAAATATAGCATTAATATTAAAGTTTGTGAACTTAAAATACAGAAAAAAAATGTACGGCTACCTGGTCAAGCAGCCTTATTTCATTTGTGTGAGGACCTATATGCAACTGTGTTACGGGGTTGTTGAACACACAGAACTGTGGTTTGCACAAAGTTAGCCCAACCCTTTACTCCACCCATAAAATGCATATAGGAACAGGATGAATTTGGATCTTGGGGAGGTTTTTCTAAGTAGCTTATAAGTGAAATGCAAAGGGAAAGTACAGGAACAGGAAGAATTAGTTGTCATTTGCCTCAAGTACACTTTTTTTCCCCTCTCTCCTAAAAGAATGTTCTAGATGGCCATAGATGCAGTAGAATCAAGACTAAGGAGAATGGGATGTATGCCTCTGGCAACAGCAAAGTTGGCTCTGAAGTTAAGGCTGTGAACTGACTGTTATTTAGGGAGAACTAAAGCAAGGCAGAGGCTGGCAGGAAGCTTTAATTCTATGGTATATCTGAAGTTTCAGCCTCAATAAAGCAATCCTGGGCAGGTATCCTCAGAAGCCCATAGCAGAGAATAAGGATTTAATCTATTTTTCCTTGGAACAGTTCATGTGGTAACTTTTCTATGGATATTATGCAAAAAAGGATTGCACAATTTGTTCTTTCTGTGCACTGCTCTTACTAGCTCTTCAGGGAAGAATCAAATGCCTGTTTCTACAGGCTTCTTGGTCTTCCTTTCTTGTACCTGCTACTTTGTCCTTGGAGGTCAAGAGTAAGTTCTGCCTAGCGAAGTGAATGAAATTAATTTTAAAGATAATTTATTGAATTTATATGGACTGTTCCAGTCATTTAGCAAATATAGGGCTTAGGCATTCAGTGATCCTTACCTTTACATGCTTCATTCCCCTGATGTTAAGTGTTGTGTCTTTTTTTTTTTTTCCTCTTTTATTCCCCTGAAACTCTGGTTTTGATCTTAAAAGCTTTTATAGAGATAACACTCCGAAGTTGGGTGTAGATAACAAAGGCTGTCTGTGCTCCTGCTGCTAGGTTGTCTGGACAGGACAGTACAAAAGGGTAGGAGTAGCAGCAGCATCATAGTACTTGGCCTGGTACTAGGTAAACAAACACAAGATATTAAAATAATTAAAAAGCTTCATGGTGAACTGAGTGGCCCTTGGCAAAGTACTGATGTATTGTGACACTGTAAGCATACACAGAGAGTTAAGAACTTTCTAGACACTTCAGGATGTGGCTAATCTAAACAACTTGCGCCTTTCTGCCCTCCCCTGAGGAAGGGGGAAGGAAAAGTTTCTGGCACTCTTTTTACTTCTTTGTAGCAGACTTGGCACATCACTTGGTTGCACTCAGCTTGTGTTTGGAAGGTTTCCTTTGCAGAGCGTGCCTGGAAGCTTTTCTTTCCCTCAAAGCTTAGTCTTTGTAAATGCTAATGATTCTCATGCGAGAGAAGGGGCTGCTGTGTGTCTTGTCCATTCTCCTTTGCAGTCTGCAAGTGGGAAAGCAAGCAGCTTGTTCTTGGAGCTTCCTTCCTGAAGTCTTGCTTGATCTAAACTTTGACTCATTGGATTTGCTGTAATATGCTCAGCTAACTAGGCTTTTTTACCTTTCCTGGAGCAACCACAAAAGACAAATTCTGTGTTCTGAAAAAAAAAAATATATATATATTTTTTCCCCTAAGCAAGCAAACATAAAACAACTTTATGGCAATGTTGTTAGGGAAACCACCACCTTTGCTCATTTACTACCTTGATCAATCTAAGTCTTCACAAAT
This sequence comes from Nothoprocta pentlandii, assembly GCA_013398315.1. Lineage (NCBI taxonomy): Eukaryota > Metazoa > Chordata > Aves > Tinamiformes > Tinamidae > Nothoprocta > Nothoprocta pentlandii. Next base: position 687,580 of record VZSG01000094.1, on the reverse strand, counting down.
ACTTTACATAGTATTGAAATCAATGTTTTCCAAGTGCAGAGAAGAATAAAAGGTCTAAAAAGATACTGAAAACTGGGCGGTGGGGAGAAGAGCAGAGTTCAGAGACCTTTTTAAAATTCAGTGCATTTGAGTGATACTAAATTTGGCTGGTATGTTTGGGATTGTATGTAATATAGCTGATAATTGATTTGGAGTTTAGGCTGTGATTTCATCGATATTACTCAGGCTTCTTTTGTGCTGTGTCATCTTTATTCTCTAAAATACCTTTTGGATTAAAGGATTCAAAGTATATAAAATTATATAAAATATATAAGATATATAAAAGTGCATTTATGTTTATCTTTATATGTTTCAAAGTTTTTCTAAGTTGTTCTTTAGATTGGGTACTCTCATTAGAACTTGAGAGAAATATTATCTGTTCCTTCCCATTAAGAATATCCATTAATTGTTATAAATGGTTAGAAGTGAGATTTTTCATAAAACTAATAAAACAGGTCTGGGAAATAATGATCTCTCCCATCCTTTTGACACTGAGCTTTTCAGCAATTGATGGGAATAAATGCCTTGCTGTTCTTTCAAATTAGTGCAGTTTAAGATCTGTCTTTGACTATTCTTCCTTATCCTGGTATGTGGTGGTGTGAAACTGATGAAAAAATAGGGGGAAAATGAGAAATTTCATCTGATATGCTGGGTAGGAGTCCAAAGGAAAGCAGAAGTCTCTGTTGATTTTTTTTTTATTATCTTTGAATTGCTTTATCCCTATTTCCTTCTCTTGTATTAAGCGATTTGGTTTTGAATTCAGTCTAGATCTTGTTAGATATGGCAGAAACACATTTTGAATGTTTAATGATTAGTGTGTCATATTTCATAATCAGTCTTTAGCTTATTTGTGTTTTGGCAACTATCTTTAAAAACGAAGCTAGTGATATTCTTTTCTGATAGGAATAATCGAAAACTCTTGCAAAGGAAACTGAATGGACTGTAGTGTTTCAAATTTCCAGATGTTTGACATCTTTTAAACTCTTTAGCTTTCTTTCTAGCATTTAAGAAATTGTAGCTAAAGCAATAATACTCTAATACGTTATAATTGCTTCTGATTATAAGTTATTGAGGATTGCTTATTTTGAGTTTTTCATTTCTAAATTATTATAATGAGCTTGTATTGGCATAATCACTGTGATATCAGCTTGTTTTTATTTATGAGTTTTTGGCAATGTGGATAGTTTCAGCTTGTTTAAAGTTCCTTACTGAATGGGATAAGCTAAGAAGTGGATCCCTTTTCTATTTTAGGCAGTGTCATAAAACTATGAGAAGAATGTTTTGTGTAGTTTAAAACTATGTGAAAAGAATGTTTTCTTTCTAATTTAGGGAATACTGTGAAGGAAATCTTAAATGGTACATGTAGATGCCCCTTAGAAAACACTTGTTCTAAATATGATCCCTTAAAGATAATCCTTATACCTATTTGGAATGGGAGATGCTAATATTTCTAATCATGTAGTGTGCATTATGAAATGACATTTTAAGAAAACAATATATCATCTCAAGCTGGCTAGAGATCAAAAGTAACTTCCTAAACAAGAATTCTCGGAAGATGTAATACAAACTGTTATTAAATCTGTGTGGCAGGTCTCCCGTCTGGAAAGATGTCCCTTGGTTTAATGAAATATTTCATCACTGACTCAACCTCTGTTCCATCCTGCAATTCAGTAGATTTTACTTAAATTGTAACATCTTACTCTCTGATACTCTCACTGAACTTACAGCAACCTTTTAATAAAAAAGATGATGATGAATTTTATTTATACAGCGGCCAAAAAAAAAGTTTCTTGAAGCTAGGGAGTCTGTAGGCTAATTTTCTGCTATTCTGAAGTAACAGAAGGTGTGACATAGGTTATATTTTTGTGAATGGGAAAGGAGTGATCAGGGCTGTAAAAGTCTGCCTCTTAAAAAGATGGCTTTTTGTAGGAAGCTTTTGTTTTGGCTTGGTGGGTTTTTTTTTTTTTTTGTGCTTTTGATGTCAAGGGCAAAGCTGTTGTCAGACCAACACCTGACTTGCTTGAACAATTATATTAATTGAACAATTTTTCAAAAGCAGTTTCTGGATTGTTGATTTTCGTGTGTTTCTTTAGGTTTAGTGACATTAATTCTGCATTTCATCTATATGTGGACTTTTCCTACTCAAAGTTTTGAAATGTGATAATATGTTTTTCAATATTTATAAAAAAAGAACAAGTAGTGAAGGCTTTCATGACTTTTTTTAATTAAGGGCTGCTCTGAGGATGCTAGATGTGTTCATAAAGAAAATTTTTTGTTGCATCAAAGAGCAAGTTTATTTTGTGTGCACTTGACAAATCTGGCTTTCATTTAATGTTTCCTTTAAAGGAAAGGAGCTAGTGATTTTCACATGTGTTGTCTATACTTATTTGTCTGTTACCTAGAGAATTATTCAATAACTTCCAGCATGTGAACAGAATGCTGTGCAAGTTCAAGTACCTTTTGTACCAGATTGTTTCCACTCATTTAAGATGAATTTGGATTCCTTTCTAGCTTCCGCAGTTGGGTCACTGGCTGCTTTCTGTGCCACTGCATAGTGATAAAATAGGATTGGATGCACTTGTGTAACCCTTAGATATATGTAGGTTAAAATGGTAAGTGAGCAGATGGATGTTCAACAGAAATGCCTTTTTTTTTTTTTAAAGAAGTGCAAGAAATATCTTTCTAAATCTATTTAACTACTTGAATGGAATCTTCTTTGGGCAGCAGCGAGTTCTCCAAGTTACATGTTTGAGTCCAGTTCCATGCCTTTGAAGTCATGAACAGGGCATGACTAATTTCTAATAATTTGGGCTGCAGACCATGTCCTGGAGAGCTGAAATGCTCAGATGAGAATGCTGATTGTAATCAGTCTGGCCTTTGCTGATGTTGCAATTAAAGTAAAAGACAAGGGCTTAGCATTTGTATTCCTGTCAGACTTCATCTGTATGATTTTTTTGTAAACTAGCCAAGCATTTTCACATCTCACTTGGTAAAGAGGAAGTTGGCAAGTTTTGCTACAAAGAGGGTGAAGAACCTAATTATAGGTGGCTCTTTGCTTATGCTGCTAAGCATGGCTGGGGCAGCTTAAATAGCCTGTGTGCACCTTGCTGTGGGCAGCAACTGGCCAAAGGTGGTCACTCCTGCGTGTGCTGCATGTTGGGTCAGGTGCTGGGTCTTGCACTGGACCCCTAAGGACTGAACAAATTGTACAGGGAGGGAAGGGTAATTGTGTCACTGCATGGACCATTACAAGCAGCAGAACCCCAAACCCCGTGTGAATTGCAGTTTTGCTCCAGCTTTATTGTGACTCTGTGACTGTTACTGGCAACTCTGTGAATGTTACTGATCTTAAAAAATAATGTGTAATCAATGTGTAATTACTTGAGTAAAAACATTTCAGAGCAGTAGCTGAAGATCAGTTTATCCAGAGACTAGGAAAATGGAGTTTGTGGTTTTTCAGTCATGCACATGGTTCCCTTGGCTATTATTTGGCTTGTGAATAATTATTCCTTAGGTCATTGACCATACAAACTTTCAACTAGACTTCAAAGTATGCTGGTGGTGTTATACCTTTGTAGCTTTGCTAAACTGTTGCTCTCTATGCTAGATAACATGGAAACAGGCTCATAACCTGGAAGTCTGTGAGAATAGCGAGTGCTCTTTGGCAGTTTGCGGTGAACTTGCTGCAAACCGGGAGGCAGGGTGTAGACCTGTGTACTGGGACTTACTGAGATGGCTCTGAGGTGTCTGCTTGGTCACGTGTAATTCACTCACTTGTTCATCATGATACTCAACAGCTTCAAATGACTCCTGTCTTGCTCTCCTGATGGAAGGAGCACCAGATTTCTGGATAGAAGTAAATCTGAAAGTCAAGAAGGTGAGAAGGAAGGTTGTGTTCTATCCCCTTCTTCAAGTCCAGATTTCTTACACTCCTTGTTAGCTTCTTGGCTTTTATTCCTTTTTCACTTTCAGTGATGTCTGTAATCCTCTGTCCTTGAAGAAAGAAATGGACAGAAATATTCTAGCCTAAGTGAATTAAGGAATTGACTAGATGTTTTTTCCCAGTCTTTTAAGTAACACACTGCTCCAGCTGTAGTGTGGGGGGAAAAGATGTAAGCTGGTAGATGAGTGAAGTGCACTAGTTTTTAGGGTTAAGGGTGCAATTGTGTCATTAACTTGTTGGAAATCATGGTATAAAGCCAGACATCTTACCTCTAATTTAGAACAGAAAAAAACGATGGAGGAATTATTATTCTTGGAGGAAAAGTGAGTTAATGAGCCATTAAAAGAAAAATGTTCTCTTTGCCAGGCTTGGGTACAGTTCTCTTCCATAGATAGCTCTGAGTAAATTGTCCTTAACACTGACAGACAAGTCATTTCTGTATCATCTAAAAGAAATCTGATACCTGGAATCACTTTGTGCTTTATAGGTCTATTGTGTGTCTCATTCTCTGGCAGTGAGAATGTATGCAATAGAGAACTCGAGTCAGTCATGCAAATGCCACTAAGATAGAGCTATCCTCTCATTTCCACCTCCAGGGTGGAAGGGAAGAGTCAAAGAAATAAGGCTTCCTCTTGATGAGCTTCTCTTCACGTTATTGTTCTGTATAAAAGCTACCCCTGATGTTTCATTCTGTAGTCAAACCCTGTCTTGTGTCAGTGGCTTCCTGCAAGGTTGGCCTGTTCAGATGGGTGACCCAGTTCTGTCAGGGAGCGCTCGCTCACAGTGCGCTGCCCAAGTGCTGCGCTGGATGCCAAGAAATTTCTGTTGGCTTTGGACAATGAACTGAACTTAAGTAGTTTTCAAGTTGCATCAAGTCACTGTGTGGATTTCTGTTACAGAGTAGAGGAGATAGAAAATGAGCTTTCTACTATATATCGTGTGCTGTTGTTTTTGGTATAGCCTGTTCTTGTTATCTAAGCTATGTGCAAGATGGCACAGAGCTGCTTGAACAGTCATCCTGTGGTAGACAGCAGGCTTGGTTCTGTCCAAGCCCCATGAAAAGTAGGAATATTTTCAGACTTAAGGGGGAAAATGGGTTTGCAAGACAAATGTTCTGACAAAGCAGCTCTCAGGTGGTACTACGGAACTGATTGATGTTTTGAGAATTCTGTTTTGGTCTTGCTGCTATGTTAGACTTTAATATTATATGATTAATCAAACTAAATTACAAAAGCTGAAGAAATATGTGAAATAATGTGGGTCATTATTATTGTGGTAATCCTACCTGTTAAAACTAAATTTAAGATTTTAAAGTAAAATTGAGTTAGCCATTTTGTTCTATGCTTTCCTCTGCAACAACTTCTTTCTAATTTTGCTTCAAGCTCTTGGAGATTGCTTTATTTGTTAGAAACTGGCAATATACTAAAGCAGCCTTGTATGTCAAGTGTGCCGTTATTTACTAGCTTATATTAATTAACGTAAATGTGGTTATGAGAGTTTGAGAGTGAAGTAAATGACCCAAGACTATTTTTTAATGTGCTTTTGAATTTCTTCAAGAGAAGCTTAAAATTAAATAAAATAGGTTGGGGTAAGCAGTTGTAAAATTCTAGAAATAGGCTTTTGGGTCATTTCATGCACCATGGGACCACTTAATAGATTTCAGATCAACTTAAATGTATTAACTGTTTAGGTCATAGCCCAATACTTGTCTCCACAAAATCTTACTGTTGGTCAAATCTGTGTTCTCACAAACTTGCTGCATATTTATATTAGTGTTGATGAAGTTAAAAGCTTGAAGTGCACTTGAGGAACCATTGTGATAAGTGGTTACCAAAGCAGATTGCAATTCTTACTGAATGAGTAGTCAGATGGTAAGAAGCAGGTATGGACTACTGAAAAGCATAGAAATACTTTTCAACAAATCATTTAATGTGAGTTCTTGTATATGTTGTTACCACATGATAAAGCTGTATATCAAAAATATACTTTGAACCAGTTCCTTTTGGAGGAAGCATTATTGAGAATGTCTTCCTGGAATGACACTCTATCCATTTGTGTCATCCTTTTGTGTTAATATTAGCATGAGTGGAAGTGCTGGTTAAATCAAGAAGATATTAATTTTGTGTCGTTGTCTCTGAATGCAATGTTTTTCTGAACTGGTGTGGGAACTGCTTATCTTGGAAGATGTTTCAGTTCATTCCCTGCAACAAATAGGACAGAATCTAATTTTTATTAATAAGACAATCTTGAAGGATTTTATACTATGACCTTTCCTACTTCATGTTTAAATGAGATCACTGAAGGAGACAACAGCTGATAAAAGTGCATAAAGCACTTGAGGGAAAAAAGGTTGTGCCACTTGGCAGCAAAGAGGGAGGATTTCCTTGTGAGCACCTCTGTGTACCTAAAAGTGACTAATTGAACCAATGCATTATAACATAATCTTTGTGCTAACCTACAACATCTATAAAGTTTCTAGGGATTGAATCCTTGTACAAAATCCACAATTTCTTTTCTTAGTAAGTATGGTTAAAGACAAAGATTGGGCCCTACAACAAGGCTATTCTGCAGAAAAGCAGTAAACAGAACCTGCCTCTTCTGTGCAACCCCATTGCTAAACTAGCCATCCGCATGCATAGTCTGATACAATCCATTTTGTTTTTGGAGTGGCGCACTGAAAAGCCCTTTCACTGTCGCTCTCTGCTGCAGGAGAGCAGGGAACATAATGACAATACTGAGAAGCTGTAATTGAATCCTCTGTCACTTGCATTAGAAAGCAACTCAAGTCCTCTAAAACTACCTTGTTCCCCTCAAATTATTGTTAGATGTCGCTTCCATGACCATGCTGCAGATGTTTACAGTGTTTGCCACAAAGAATTTTTTGGTCTCAATTTGCTTACCCCAGGCTGTCATTTTATTTATTTATTTTTCCTCTAAGGCTGCTATTCTCCTACTTTCCTCCAAGGATCTATTACTTTCAAATTGTCCGTCTCAGTCCTTACATTTTGCCTTGGGTCCAAATACTTATCAGAAAGCAGAATAATTCAATGTGACACACTTGCCTAAAGCACTGTACAAAAATCTGTGAATGATTATCCATGTCTTGTAACTCCTTCAGGAAGGAAGGGGAAGAATGAGGAAAATAAGTGAGCCCTTACTTGGGACACATTCCTCACGGACTTTCTGACAGCAAATGAAAATTGGATCTCAGAAGTAAGTATATTATACATAAAATAGTACTGAAATGGCAGCAACCTTATTAGCTGTGCAGTGGTAACTAGTGAGTCCATTAGAGATGCTGGAGGGAGAGGCAGAAGTAATGCCAGGAGACACTTATTTACTGTAGGACTAAGAAACAGAGGGAGAGAAGTGAAAAGAAATGAGGAAATATTGTTCTAGTACAGTACAAAGGAATTACAAGGTGAAACCTCGATAGTACTCGGGCTACTGTAACAAAGATTTCTGTGTAATTGCCACCCTGCCCTACAACATGGTTCTTGCTGCAGATCCTGCCCTTTCCAGTGTTCATAGTAGAAATGCTGAGTGTGGTAACAAGACCATGTTTCCTAATGGTGAGCCAGACCTTCCCGTGCACTGAGTTGCTGTGCCCTCTCTGTGGATACGTGGAGGCAGAAGGTGAAGATATTCCCCTTGCTCTACAGAAAGAGTCCCCTCCAGCGTAGTCCTGAAGGGATGCTGAAAGGTAGCAAGGATGCTTGATGTGGAAACAGAAGTGCTCTGTGGAAACAGAAGTGCTCTGAGAGTAGATTGGTTTTCTTCAGGTTAATTCACTGAAGACTTGCCAAATGAAAAATGATACACCCATATAGTTTGTTAATGTTCAGGTACCCACTGGAATAATGATTTGATAGCACAGAGAAGATAACAGAACGAAGTGTGTGGGGGACTCTGAAGCTGTTCCAACGGATTTTTTTCTTCCTGCTGATAACTACACAAAACAAGGAACAGTTACAGATGAAAGACTCTGCCTCTGCTGATAAAGAGGCATTTTCACTGCTGTGTCTGTGATTAAAAGCTGCTTTCCTCATGTTTAGAGGGCATGCTCCTGAAATGAATTTCAAGAAGCTCTCTCAAATTTCAGGTTCCCTTCCTGAAATAGGATAATGTGGACCCACATGATCTGAAGCTTAAAAAAAAAAAAGCAAATTAACTAGTATATTATTTACAATTGAGCTGTTTATAGTCTGTTGTTTGCAACAGAATATTTCTATCTTGTCTATAAGACTAGCATGTATTTTTTCCAGTATATGTTAAAATATACCCTGTTTTTTGGAGATGTATGTTTTCTCAAAATCAATACTGATCATTTAGCACAACCTCTGTTGAAATCTGCACCACAGAACTGCTGAGTAATTCTGAGAAATATTAAATGGAGTTTCACAGGAAATTAATTGTTGAAATTGTTGTTTGTGTCCATTCCCTGGAGGTGTCTGCCTGTTTGAGAGTACAGCAGTAACTCATGGTAACAGTTCTATTGCAGCAGTATTTCTGGTCCTGAGAGAAAAGCCTCCCTGAGGAACTGACACCTGCTGTGTTTATTACAACTTTCTCTGTTCCAGCCATTGCTTTCATAGTGACCAACTGCACATGGCAGAAGCACTTGTTCAGATGCTGTAAATATGGCCAGCAAGTATTAAGGAGTTGTTTCCTTTGTTATTTTTGAGTGTTTGTCTGTAATTTAGACAAAGGTCCATTTTGCCCTTAAAAGGAAGATGATAAAGCTATCTCCAAATTTAAACTGTTCCAGGCTTTGGCTTTTTATGTCTGTCTTTATGATTCTTCCTTGGAGACATTCCTGTGTTACTGAGTATTATAAAAACTCGATGTAGTTTACCTTTCAGGCAATGGGATACATAAAATTGTCCAGAAGCATTAAATCATTGTGTTGAACAGACAGACTAGAAACACACAAAAGTGAAAAACTTAACTCTGGTTCTTAATAACCTTCCTCCCCTCAGCACTGTCTGCTCTGTCTCAGGTTCTGTACACAGGATTTTTAATGCCTTGTGAGGCTTGGAAGCCAATGTTGCTTGCTTGGCATGTTGTTGGTGCTACTCTGCAGGTGTTTACATGAATCACATGAATTGAAATAATAGAGCAGGTTGGTAGGAAATTACTTTTTGCCTAAATATTATCATTAATACCAGTATATGATAAATCCTTGTTACTGCCATGACTATATTAATCTTTGCAGCTCTGAATTGTATTACACTGTTTGGAAGACCTGTGCTAGAAATGAGGATTAAATGTGTAGCTTGATATTTATCATTCTGTGTACATGCGTGATGATAAACAGGTAATAAAAGATTCTGTGCACCTTTCTTCCTGTTCTGTATAAAATAGCATACACTTGAATATAGGATTGAACTGAGGTTTTCTGTGCACCAAGAGAGTGCTGTAACCACCATGCAAAGAAAGTTACTTTCATAAATATGTTGAATTTTTATAGCAGTGTTGAAACCCTGACAAGAATTAAGAAGGTCTTTTGGAGTTATGGACCTCTAAAGCCTTCATGTAGGAGGGAACATTTAATCAACTAATCCATTATTCAGTTGTTCAAGTAGGCAAGTGCTAAGGATTTTAGAGTTTGGGGTGGATGCCTTTCTTCAATGCTGTGTGAGCTATTCCTTAAACAAGGCAAAGATTAAACTACACTGATTTTCTGTATATTTGCTGATGCTAATGGATAGCATGAGCAAAAGGGAAATTCATTATTATTCTTATTAATGTAAACTGCTTTTAATATACTTACTAGAATATGATACATCACTACATAGCAGATCTATTAACTCTTCAAGCCCTTGTTTTTAGTCCTTAATTGGCTGAACTTGCATTTGCTAGATTTTCTCAGAGCGATGAGACACCTGTACCTTCTCAAATACGGTCACACTGAAGAGTGAATGTCAAACAAAAGTATTTTTCTGTCTTAATGATCTAAAATCTGGGTCCTAACTGAAGTAAATATAGTAAAGTCTTGTATTAATATTTATAACCAGTTTTAAACATTAAAAACTTGATGTAGAACCTTCCATAAATATGTTGTCATATTGAATTATGCAGGGTGTTCTTCAGCAGGAAACCTGTTCTGTGTTAATCTCTGCCTCTCTGCCTTGCTTTGAGCTTCTGCACCTGAAGGATTAACATATTAGAATGGGAGTAGGAGCTTTATGTGCTTTGATACCAACTTAATTACCTGTTCTTAATGTGGCAGCTTGGTACTGAGCTTGGTATATAACACACTAATGAGTTGGTTTTGTGCAATGCTGTTCTTGGAAAAGAGGGTGTGATTGGGGTGGGAAACACGCTGTTTATGTTTATTTCCTTCTTAAGAAGTTGGCTGGGATAAGAAAATTGACTCTTTGAAGGGAAAAAAAAATGATACTTGGATATTCTGCTGTTGTAGGGCATGCAGTGTTTCCACTTGACGATGTGGTGGATATACCTGTGGAATTGTGCTCAGTCTGATGCTGCATTTGAAGGCAGGCGATGAAGAACTTAGACTCTCAGCTGAAGTCATTCCCTAGGTAGTTTTACAGACTATCCTGTTGTACTCTTCTTGCTGTGGCTGTACGCAATAACTGCCAGTGCTTTTTGAGTTCTTAAGATGTCCTATTTTCTGTTGCTTAAGTGCTTTAATTGGCTTTGAGGAAGATATTAGTCTTCCATATTTTGGGGTTTATTTCTCTTACTAGTAGCTGACTTATTTAATAAGTGTTCATAATTATCAGGTGCAAAGTGGCTACATAACTGCTTATGGAAAATCTAAAGTCAAAATTTGAGTTTCAACTTTGAATTCACCTTTGACAAATCATATGGGATGACATATGATCTTTTTAGGCCATGGGTACACTCCAAGCTATACTTAATGTCTTAATTTTACCCTTTATTATTACATCTGTATTATAACAGATCTTCCCTCCACTGGCTGGAAAAAAAAAATAGATGATGCCTTCTTGGATAGGGCAAGTCTAACCCATGCTGTCTTATTGCCATCCTAAGTGCTATTCAAAGGCCATTATGAAGAGTTGTCATTAATAATGTAGCTGTCTGCCAGGCACCTGCACTGCATTTCCCTTGATGTGGATCGGACTGATGTTCCCAATTCCCCACGTGTGCCTCACTCATGGGTATTGGGGAAGGAGCTGTACTCTCACTGCATCTTTTTACTTGGCTTCTTTCTGAGAAAGACTCTTTCAAGTAAGAATCTGTGAACTTTACTAGCAGCCCTGCATTTAAATTATGCTGCTTGAGGGACCAGAGAGGAAGAGATCAAAGCCTCTGGCTTGCTAGTTTCTAAACTGCTTCTCCCTTTCTCCCTTCTTTCCTCCCCTCCACCCCAATCCTTATCAATTCTACACAGTTGTCTCCAGATTAATTAACTTAGACTGCCTAGTAGGGGTGTTCATCAACAGCAAAAAATATTCTGTATCTGTAGATATGTCTGCTTGGGAGGAATCTTGCAAGAACCAAGATTGACAATTGGCTCAGGTGGAATAGTGGAAGTTGCACAAGTGTAGCACGGCTTATATGTCGTCTTACATGCTGCTTTTTGCTGTCATCATTCCACTGCTGGGGAGTTTATTTTCTGTTACGAGGAGATAGGGACTTTAATTTCCCTTTGCTCTTGGAGCTAGAGATGCAAATATATCATCTGACTTGAGACTGCTCAAAATCTTACCTTTCCTCCCAAAGAAGTTTTCAGGCAAGTTCCCTTGCAACCACGTTGTAGGTTATTCTGAGGTTTGTTCCTAACAGTATTTCTTATTGAAATGTTTAGTGTAACATACCTAAATGGTGAATCAAAGATGAGACCTTTGCTGCCAAACTAGAAACATTCTTGTGAAGCTGTGAAATATGTGAGAAGAAAAGAGCATCTAGGGCAGTTTCCTAGCTATGGTGTGACAGAAAGCCTGGCCATCAAGATGTTCTCAGATTTTTTTATGATGTTGATAATTCTGTTTAATCTTTTTTTATATACTGGGTTTTATAAATGTTTGTTCATATATTGGTGTATTTCAGTAGATTGGTATCTGAAGAGAAAAACAGCTAGAACAAGAAAACTGTATAGTAACTTTCATGCTACTGTTGAATTTACATTGTAAAACTTCATATAACTTAGTGAATTTATGGTATTATACTTGCTCAGTAGTGCTAACATGGTATAAATTTATAGATATTAATACTGGTGTAAAAAATCCTCAGTATACCAAGTATTATTATTTTTTTTTTGCACTTTAAGAGGGAGAGATAAAGTATCCTGGCAGCTCTTGGGTTTTTTTTTTGCTGTATCTCTTTGTCTTTTCTCCTCATATTTTGTTAGAGCAAGATACTTTTTCCTTTCTCCAGGAACATGTATTTTTCTACTTATATTCTAGTTTTTGTACTGCAATGAAATTTCACTGCATCTTCCTTTAGAAAGAGCAAATAGCTCAGTAGTTACTCTAATGAATAGCCTTAAAACCACTGTATGCATGTATGACATGGATTGACTCGTATGAATTCTTATTGTTTTCTATGTTTTATCCTCTAAATTTTGAAGGCAATTGATCAAATAAGATTCAGGTGTTAGTGGTGTATCTTTAACTGTAGTTTTCTTTGGGCATTGATTTTATGTATTTTTGTAATTCATTTTTGATAGTTCTGATGTTTCTTTGTCAGGACACTGCAAGATTTGAGAACCTGCTCTGATTAACACCCTGATACAGTCTTACCAAAGCATAGTATTTGAAGGCTAGCATTTGCAAATTTTATGAATTTTTTAAAAATTCTGCTGTTACTTGGATATTCTGCTAGCAAAACTGCTGTTTATTTGGAACAAAAGCTGTTCAAGTACAATAGGACTGTGGAGGCTAAAAAGGTGTAAATAACAATTGAAGTTCATAGGGCCTTGCCTCAGATGGCCTTAGCATTTTGGACAGTTGAATATATTGACCATCATATTCCATGAGTGTGTTATCTTGAGGGAATAGCATCCTCTCTGGGATTTGAGTTGTCCTTATCTGACCTGAATGAGACTCCATGTGTTTTTATTACTATTTAATGAATAGAGCTTTAAATGCTTCTGCATGTGGAAAGGGAAAAGTTCTTCAATCTCTTCTCTGCTCTGAAAGCCTCTAGAATTTTAATGTATCAGTGCAGGATTGTTTAAAAAAAAAAAAAGTCTTTGGCAGTCTGCAGCTTGGTACCAAGAGCACACAGTGCTGCTGCTTTCTTGTGTTAGAGTTGGCTCAGGTGATTGTGTCTCTAGCTCAGGAAGTTGAAGGTACATCTTGCTACTGCTTGTTCTCATCACTGAGATACTAGCTGAAGAAGATGATCTAGAGTACTTATATGCACTCACAGACAGTTAAAATATTCTCTAAAACATTGTTTTCCTTTTTCAGTTCCATATCCTCTTAGCAATGTATCTTGGGATACATTAGCAGTGTATCTTACCTGTAGCGATGTATTATCAGTGTAAGCTTGATTTTAACATCTACTTTTTGTCACTAGATATTATCTTCCCTAAGTGATCAGAGATGTCCTAGGCTGAGCATGTTGCAGATTACAGCATCTCAAAACATCTCTACACTGTTAACTAAGAAGAAAAAATAAAGCAAATACTGAACTTGTGTAATAAGGAGGAGTGCTCCATGAGGGACTTTGTAGTGATGCTTGTCAGGAGCAGTGGGGAGCACAGATGTCTGGGTTCAGGTGAGAGAATTTGAGCACTTTGGGACTGTACAGAATGGTTGTCTGTAATGGTGAGACAGTGCTGGAGACGGGAAAATAGTGTCAGGGGAAAAGACCTCTCCCAAATTTTAGTTAGACTGTCAGTATGCTGCCCTAAGGAGACAGTCGTCTCTCAAAAGCTAAGGATTTCCTTAACCTGTGGAAATTTGGTATTGAAGCAGCGGAGTTGTAAACATTTCCCATTTATCAGTTTTTAGACCAACTGCAGCAAGCCCCAGTTAAAGCCAAACTTAGTGGTCTGAGCATTTTACATATGTACTGTGCTACCTGTTTGTATGTATTTAGCCTTGAAAGTAGCTTCAGTCAGCTCTGCCTTTCCTGTTTTTTTTTTTCTTTGTTATTGAAGTGTCATCTTTTGAGTTGCATAGTACAGTAGCATGCTTTTACCTCTGGTTTACACCCCGCAGGAGGAGTTTGTCAGCCTCATCTGTGTCCCAGTAATATCTAGTCTACTTCTAGAAAACAGGTGAGGAACAGCATTCAACAAGCTAATAATTACAAAAATAATTATTTATTCTGTGAATAAATAGTCCTTTTTCAGTCCTTTTAATGACTGTGAATTTGAAAACTGGTTACAAGTCCCAATTTTTGAAAGAATGTTTATGCAAAACAAAGTTTAAGAAACTAGTCTTATTTTCTTGAACTTAGCCTAGACTAATGCAGAGCTAAGTATTTAAAGCCCAGAAATTCAATTTCAGAATACAGCATTTTCTTCCATTGGTTCTTCCATGATTATTATGTATTATCTGTTTTTTTGAATATAAACCTTTAAAAGGTTTATAACAGTGGGGTTTTTTTTTTTTTTTGGATGGAATTCTGTTTCTTTTTCTATAGTGCCTGCCTCAGTGGGATATTGATTCTGGCAGAGGACCAAGCATAACTGTATTTCCTTTCTGGGAATAAAGTTATAAGAAATCAGGGAAAAAGCTTACAAGTCAATTTTATTTTTCAGTCTTGCTGTTCAATGTTCTGGTCAGTACAGGTTGTTACAAAATTGTATTATCCTGCCATACCAACTTCTTGAATTCTTAAAGAATTTTTTTAGACTCCCTCCTGAATACCTCTTCTTCATGCATCCTTCCCCAGTGAGGTTTACAACAGGGAATATTTGATCAAAAACTCATTGTTTCCTTTCAGAGTTAAAAATTTTTCTTGCTAGCTGTATCATATTGGTCCATCCTGTGTTTTCAGCCACTTGTGCCTGCCTTGCACTGATACAAAACAGTGAGGGTTGAGGGAGGAGGGGAGGGTACTCTTGGTCTGTGTAGTGAGGACCACTGTGGGGTGTTCCATCCACATGGTGAGTATTAAAAGGCAGTATTAAAAGCCAAACGATGATCGCTGACTTGCATGGCAGCGACTCGCACTGTGTTGCAGTGTAGCTCCTGTTGCCCCTCTCTGCAATACCCTTTGACGTATTGAAATAATTCTAACAGACTAGAGTACTGATTATACTTTGTAGCTGATACTAAGCAGAAAACTTTATTTACCATGTTTTTTGAAAAGTTCTGCTGCTTGTAAGCTTTTGAAGTGAGAATCAGAGGATATAAGGATATAGAGCAGAGTTATGTATGAAGGAAAAGTGAGGCATTATTTCTGAATCCACAAATGAAGTTTAAGAAGCTTTTTTCAGAGTATTGTGTGATAACCTCATACAGTCTCCAGCCCCCTGCACAGAGGTAACTCCTGGAGCCTTAAGTACCTCTGTGACCTCCCTCCATCACTTTAAATATTGGAACTTGATGAAGACAAGATCCTTGTAATAGGTTCAGAGCACTAGAAACTGACCCTTCGATCAGGGTTGTGAGAGCTTCATACATAGGGATTAGCTTTCAAAGGTTCTGATTATTTGGCTTTCAAATAGTGGCTCGATATCAGGAAAGAGAAACTACATTTCTCGCTGCTAGTGCACTACTAAGCACCTCAAAAATAAGAAGACTTACTTGAATGATAAGAGTTATCTGACCAGTGGCATAAGCCTATTTACTGAGTCTTACAGCATACCCTATTAGTAATCAGCAGTATTCTATGAATTACAGAAATTTCATAGCCTTTCTTACACCGTATCAGTAGAGGTCTTCCAGATTGCTCTTCAACCACAAACTTTTGCTTTTGTGCGATTCAAATAACTTGGGGGATAAATAACTTGGGGAAAATAAGAAAAAAGGTATAACCTGGTTCACATCTGGAGAGATGAAAATAGAAGTGACAGCTAAGATTTTCAGAATCCTTCAGTGTCGCCAGGGAAATGGAAGCTCCGAGCTAAGAGGCAGAACGCCAAGGGCAATAGAAAAATTGCTCAGGAGTTATTGCAACTGCTTTGTCCTTTTCTTGCTAAACTTCCTCTGGGAAGTGTTAGGCTGAGTTAGTAGATGGAGTACACAGTTATACAAGTCTTAACTAACTGTTATATGTAATTTCTGTGGTTTGTTAAAAGATTAATAGATGTAAGTGCATATGTTATGTAAACAAATGTAGCATACTCTCAATTTACCTACTAGCATGTTACCTGAAAAGTTTCCCTTTGACTTTGGCAATACATTTCCCACTGTTGTTCAGAAGAGCTTGTGGGTTACTAGGGCAATTTGATACCTGCAGCACAAGTTATTTTTTCTTAAAGTGTATATAGGCTTATCTGTTCACATCAGATCTTTCTCGTGGACTAGCTTGCTGACTAGGCAGGGTGTACTAAACCACATAAAATAAATCAGTATTTAATTTTTATTTCTTGTGTTTCATATTAAAACACACTTGGAACAAAATATTTAGGCTTCTTTGTTTGCTAAGATGTGTCTTCTTGTGTCCACATTCATGTTCTAGACTCTCAGATTCCCCTGTCCAGTACAGTAAGTTTGTGGTTGCCTTCAGGGCTTGCATACCAAACTGCTAAATAATTGAAATGCAGCTTGGCATTGCTTTCTGAAGCTGCAAAGATTTTGGCCAGTGCTTGATGTGGTGCACGGTGACTAGCAGGCCCATGTACAGTATGCATTTTTTCAAGAATGTCCTTGTAGGTCTCCTGGACGGCTAGAAACTTTGCCAGCATTTTGTGGGTGGTCCCAGTGGTGGGTTAGAGCTGCTTTTCAGGTTGGCTTCCTGTGGCTGGTTGCTGTTTGTCTGTTGCTATTTAGTGGGTTTTATACAACTGGAATCCCAGCAGGAAGTGAGGGCCCTGCTCTGCTGTTGGCTGCACTGCCAGCGTGGTGTGGGCTGTGCAGGGGTGGTCCAGCCAGGAATCCTTGCTGGGATTCGTGTGGTCGGCTGCAGGGAGAGGAGATGGGCCCTTCGGGTGCCCTCATGCTCCGAGTGCTGCCCTGTGTCACGCATTGAAATAATATGTTCCCCCCCCACCCTGAATGTGAGGCTTGTGGATCAGCTGCAACTGAAGGGAAAAGTGTTGAATTGACAGAAGACCTCAGAGTCCCAAGTCCTCTGTTGACTTAGAGGAAATTGGTATTTTTCCTCATTTGCTGTGTTCTAGCCGGGAAATGCCAAAGTGAAGGACAGAACTGGATTTTGCTCTCAGGTCTGCTTGCCTTCTTTCCTTGATTTTTTTTATTATTTTTTTTTATTGCATCTCTTCCCACAGTTATAATGTTACTTTTCAGGCAATGGCAGAAAGCAAAGCAATCTCCTGGCTACAGCCAAGCTAGTCATATATAAAGTTTTTTTTCAGACTGAGGGTTACAGGGCATGAGGTAATCTGAGGATTGCATATAATATTTTACCATCAAATATAAACATCATGCAAGATAGCTTTTAAAGTGAAATATAGCCTAGATTTACTGAAGACAAAAATCAGTGTGATGCATCATTGCAGCTGGCTGCCAAAGTAGGCAGCTATTCATCTTGATGGTGTTTCACAGGTGATGTTGTTATTTTTTCTTCCATAAAGAAGACTTTTTTTGTGTGTGTTTACTTGTGTCTTGTCTACGGAAACAAATTGAAATGCCTAAGCTGCTATGAAAATGGACTGACAAAGAAAACACTTTCACAAATAAATGAGGTGTATTAATTCAACTTTAAATCTTAGAATCCATATGGCAAGGTGGAAGTATAAATTGCAAATTGCAGCAGAAGCTCGGAGATGAACAAATAAATGTTAGCTGTTTTTAGCTATTTAGATAACTGCTAGCATATTTGGTACACTCAGTATTCATATGAGTTCATTTTGTTTTAAGGAAGTAGTAGCAGCATAAAATTGTTCAATATGGCACCGGTATTTTAATAGCTTTTCCGTGTTCAACTATCTGAATGCTATTGCTCAAAGCTGAACTTGATCTTTAATTTCTATTTGGAAGCTGTTATCAGCCCTGATTTGTATCTATAATGCATTTTTTAAGACTTAGATTTTTGGCACAGTATCAGATCTCAGATTACAGCAACTCCTTACACCAGTACTGCAGCAGGGATTGCAGCAGGCTTCCTGGTCTTATTTTACACAGATGAACAGTGTGTCTAACTTGCTTTTTAAAATGTTTGAATATTGATTTAAAATTTCCTTTGAAAGTAATGAATCTAAAATGATGTTGCTGAGACTTAATCTATGCAGTGTTTGTGAAGATTAATGGTATCTGGCCATATACATTTTGATTTAATCTTTTAACTCTACTTTCCATTATTTTATAGCATTCTACACATTTTTGAGGAACTACTCAAAGTTTTTGATTAAGGTCATAAACAGGTGAAGGATGTATAGGTAAAACAGCAAGGATGGGGTTTTTATGTTTATAAAAGGACTTTTTGATACCTTTCCAGTAGCAGCAGACCATTGTTGTGGAGAAAGGTCCTGATATTGCTAAAGATCTGAAACTAATGAGTCTAAACTGCAGTAGGAATGAAGACTAGGGAGCTTCTTTGCTTCATCTTCAACCCCTCTGATTTTTGTGTTCCCTAGATGCTGCTGCAGTTTCTTACTGTGAGTTTGTGGTACACCTGATGTTTAAAGGACCAGGACAAAACTCTACGAAAGGAGTTGGTAAAAATTTGTTAGATTCCAAGTCTTTGCTTTAAACTACTCATTTCCCCTGAGAGACTAGTGGAATCTTTCCTTACTCTCACTATAATACAGACTTGAGTTACAATAACTTTCTTTGATGGAATATTCAATAGCAATGCTGTAGAACTAAACCTATAGCCACAGAACTATTAGAAGGTTCTATCTGGTGACTGCTTATTGTATTATTTCTATACTTAATCACATTCACTTTTCTCCATGAAATTAGAGATGCTTTAACAAACTCAACCAAGAAACATTTAAGTGACTGAAAGCTAAAGCTTGTTTCTCATAGCAATGAGGGGAGCCTACTGATGAGGCTCTGAAAAAACTCGTGTGAAAAGTGAAAAAACAAAAGAAATGACTAAAAAAGAAAAACTGATAGATTAAAATGGCATTAGTGGCATTCCACTGAGGAAAAAGTCTGTGAAGAGCCTGTGAGAAGCATGCCTAATGTGACTTTATATGAATGATGAGTTTATATTTTTGATTGAACTGCTAAGTTACTTCCAGTAATGATTATGACTAGGAGAATAACATTACGTGTTACTTCTGGTAGTCTGTTTCCTACACTGGAAAGCAGGATCAACTCTTTCAAGGCTAAAAAAGAAATCTTGAACTTGAATCAAGTGTATAAAGCTGATAGATTATGCAGAGTTAAAATCTGTAGCTTAAAATGCCTCATGTTTTCTCCTCAATATATGGAAGTGAAAATTGATTGGTTAAACTGGGGTTTCTAATTACTTTGATGCTAATTAACAGCTGTATGCTTCCAGCACTTAACCTGAATGTGCTTGTTAACAGACGGCTTGGGTTTTAATGAAGAAATCTTTATAGGCTTGTTTTTCAGAGAGCTATATAAAACTTCTTACATGTTTGGCCTTTCTGTAAAGTGCCCCTGAGAAATTGCAATTTTTGCAATATGAAAAATGGTCAAATGAAAGCTTTAACAAAGTTGTCAGCCTCATATGTTTTGTACCTGGTTAAATGATGAACTGAAAAAAAAAACCCACTTTTTCTAGAGAAAAGTTAAAATAATCTATAGTAGACACATTTGAACACATTTTATGTATGTAATAAAAAGAAAGTTAAAATTTTAACTTTTAAGTTAAAATTTTAATTTCTAGAAGACTGGTAACATGATCATTACAGTTCTTGGCTTCAGAATCTGTTAAGGCTAAAGGGTTAGAACCGAAGGTATGGTTACAGTAGCCTGATTACAAATGTACAGCTTGGCCTAGGTGATCCAACTTTGATGTGTGAAAAGTAATAAAAATGTGTTATCTACACTGTTTGTGCCTGCTATGAACAGCTGGCCTTCGGCCCTCTTCCCTGCTAGCATTGATCTTGCAAAATAGGAACAGCCCGACAAAGCTCTTTCCTTGGAGAACATGCTGAATACAAAATTTACATCAGTCTCATGATAACATTAAAGCAATGTTTGTTTGAAAACCATCAGGTGAAGCCTGGCAAAGCTCTTTCTGCTGTGGGACCTCTGGTGAGAGGTGGGTTAAGACGCTGCCTGTCGGCCTGTCACGGGCCCACAACTCAATACAACACTTGCGGCTTAGAGGTTATTCTTAGATGCTTGCAATTAAAAAGGATTAAGTGGGTGATTATAGAGGAAACTTTAATTTTCTTGCTCTGCCTGCTTTTTTGATCCTCTTGTCTATTTGCATAATGTTGATATGTGGAGAAGCCTTGTGTGTTTCTCTTCGGACTGCTAACATGGCTAGGAGCGCTGGAGCTGGATTTCCCTGCAAATACTTCCAGCTCTGCTTTCCATCCTGCACTTCTGGCTGTGCTATAAGTGCCTGCAGAAGTTTCTGGAAGGAATGGTTATATGCTGTATATATTAGAACTGCAGGTCATTGGATGAGCATTAACGAAATGATAGTTAATGGAAGAAATGCTTGGAGAGAGAGGGGGGGAAAAAAAGGGAAGGATTTCAGCTGCATTTAGCAATGTAAAACTAATTTTACAACTTGTATCACTATGCATGAGGTAAATGAGCCCCGAGCGTTACAACTCAAAGTTTGAATAATTCATTATTAAGCCAATATTTTATCACAAAACCATCTTGACTTTTGCTGCTAAGTTTTATTGAGTATTTAATTGCCTAGCAATTAAAATATATGTACTTGAAAATAACCATATTGACTCCAATTTTTGCTTGTTTACAACATAACATGACTTTGTGGCTTGAGAACAAACAAAAAAGCAAAAACACTTAGCTTGAGTTTGTCATGCTTAATCGTTTTTAGAACTGTAATCTTATTATCTGGAGGACTCAGGATTGTGGAAATACTCAGTCTCAGAATATACTGTACTCAGACATTGCAGTTAAACTGCAAAAGGAAGAGTAGATTTGTCTGGTTTTTATTTTACAAGAGTGGGTCATAAGTTGAAGGTACAGAAGCAGTTTTGAAGTAGGTAGCTCCATTGCTTATCTCTGGAAATTTGAATATTCTACTTTTGGATCCTATTTTTTTCATAATGATTAGAATAAAAATGTGGCTTTATAAGTAAAAATGAGATTTTCTTTTGTGAATCCTGTCACCCCGTTTGATCTGATTGAGCTGTCATGCCCAGTGTTTGGGCCTATCAGTATCTGAGAAAACCCTCTGATGTGTCTGGACAGGACAGTACACATGTAATCTGAAGCTGAATGATGTTTTATTTGTAAACTGAGGCCAGGCTTTCTCCAGTTTATTTTCCTCGTTTGGAGATTAAAGATACTGTCTCTTTTTTGATGAAATTCTGGAAGTTTAAATAGGTCTTTAAAATGGACACTGCTGTAGCTGCAACAATTTGAACTATCAAATATTCACATTTGATGAAGTGCTTGTGGAAAAAATGAAACATACTTTGTATGCACCTCAGAAAATGGAACGCAAGATGCTTTTAGTTGTGTTGTCTTCTACTGTATGCTCTCATTAAAGATTATTTTTGTTGTAGGTTTGAGGACTTTTTCTTCCTCCAATCAGTTGAGAGGAGATAGAGTTTTAAGGTTCAATCCTTATCTTTTGGGAGATACTGAATCTTATGGAAACACCAGGCTGTATGGGTTAAAAATGAAAACATGCTTAGTCAACCCAAGTATGCTGTGGTAGGGTTGCAAAATGCTTTTATTACTGCTAATGTGAGAGTGAATTGAGCTGAAGGGTAGCCTTCAGCTACCTAGTTAGCTCAGTTAAGAGTAGTTGTGGAACAGACAAGCCCAGCATGTGAGCCTGGAAGCTGGAGAAGATGGCTGGGAGGTAGAAGACAATGCTGAGCTCTGCTGCCATCACTATTGTTACCGGTCTAACACATAGGTTACTGCAGTATCTTGGATTCATATAGGTGTTATTACCATAGTATGGATGTATAATGTGTAATTTGAGTGACATAAGTCTCTTCGCAAAGTAGGCTGTAGGAATTTCTACTGTATTCAAAATGTAAGGGCTTTTATGCATTCTTCACCTGAGGCGAACAAACCCTTTGCACATCTCTTACACCTAGCTTTGTCAGTGTTCTGATGAATTTTTTATATCTTTTGCTTAGGAAGCACTGTTCATGTTGCTGAAGATGAGTTATCTGAGGATTTGGTACAGGTGACGTTAAAGATAATGATGTCTTAAGATCATAGAGGTTTTGACTTCTGAGTATACCTGATTGAAGGTATTATAACTCTGTTTTACTCCATGTCTGACCAGAGACATGAGATGGGCATGCCTTTAATGAATCAAGAGGAAAATGCTTTTTAATTTTCACAATACCTCATGTTACTGCACTTTCTTCTTTCCTTTTTCCTTTTTAGTTACTTACTAGGGATACCTAAAACTTCTTAAGTAGCAGAAGCAATTAAGCAAAGCTTATCTCCATCTCATATAGTATGCTAGAGATGAACTGCAAGGCAATACAATCAATGAAATACAGTCAATACAATGCTTTAAGTTGGTTTTCCACACAGGAAATATTCCAGGAGGAGTTGTTATAATATAGAAGCCAATGATGTAGCTCACAGATAAAAGGACAGCATTCTCTCTGAGGAGGTTTTTTTAATTTATTTTTACATGAGATTATTATGAGAATTTTTAGAAGTTAGGAATGAGAAGTTAAAATTCACAACTGTCACCTTTTCCAACATAGCAATTCCACCACTAATCCCACTTGAATTAAAATCCATGGAAGGGTTGCATAGATCAGTCTTTTCTGGATGAAATGATGCTCTGGAGAAAACAGTATTTATGCAAAGGTAGAGCTCTTGGTAAGATTTGCCCCATACATGCCCTAAATTCTGAAAAGGATTTCTGGGGACTGAAAAACACTGGCTGCTGAAAACAGCCTCTCTATTACCCAAAGATCAGTGTGTCCCTAACGTTTTGCTTTGAACTGATATGTACAAAAAAGCACACAGCTCATCTCTGCTTTCTTCAGCTTGAGGAATTAGTCATTGCAAGCAGGTGTTAAGTTTGTGATATGAAGAAAAACAGTAAATTATTATTTTCCTCTAATGACATGTTAACATCTACAAGTTACATTCTGAATTGAAGCTTTAGTGTTGTGCCACTGACCTAAAAATCAGATAATTGCTTCAGCCAGGTGTACTGGTACAGGCTTTCTAGAATAATGTTAGTAGTCTGTTACTTAAAATCAATCAACAGTTTTTTTTCTAAGACCTTTTGATTTCAGGTCTCCTCTAGAGTAGTGTAACCAAAAACCATTTATGTGAAAAGACTTCCAGATATTTAAACAATTTAAATAATATAACCTAAAAGGATTGAAGATGTTTTGGCTGGCTGATCTGAGAAAGCCATGCTTCTTGCATGACTTAGACTTTTTCCGTTGGAGCATAAGGTGCTTCTGAAAGACAGTGTTTGGTGAAGTGGGTTGACTACAAGTGGCAATTGGTGGTGCGCGTGGTCAATGCTTTGAAGTTCATTCTATTTATTTAATGTTTTGTTGCATTTTCCCCAGACATTATGTAGCTACGTTAAAGGAACTGGGAGTTCAGGTCCTATAGATGTTAGAGTTGGGTTGTGCATGCACAAGCATTTATTGTGAACAGGTCCAGGATTACCTGAACCATGTTATTTCTAGTCACTCTTTCATGGAGAGAGTGGTCTTCCAAGTGACTTGACTTTCCCTCACACTGCATGAGCCTCCCTGTTCTTTTGTTGTGGAGCAGCACTATTTGTAGAAGTTAAAACAGCTGGAAATATATTGTTTTTAATCTCTGTAAGACTGCTTCCTCAGGCCAGAATTTAAATTGCTGTCAGTGGCAGTTAGTGCAGGCTGGAGACTTCTGGAGTTAAAGACTGTTTGATAAGTGGTCCTTTGCATAACAGAAGTGGAAAGGAATGCATGATCTAACGTAGTCACTGACCTCTCAACATAAACTGAGCTCTGATTTAGTACTAATTCTCAGTGAACACAGAGTATGTCATTAATACGCCACAAGTAAGAATCTGAGGTCAGAAAGATAAAAGATTTATTTCTATACCTTTTTTAAATGCATATTTGTAACCGGAGCCCATATTTGTTGAGTTCCTATGAGTGAAAAGGAGGATTAAGATTTCCTTATTGTCCCTGTGCAGCAAAGGGCTTTAAGAGATATCTCAAACTGTCTCACTCCTTCCTTTCCATCTGTAAACACTAATCTTCAGAGAAGAAAGAAGCACAATAAATATCAATTAAGGGCTACAGCAACTTGATTAGTCTTTCCCTCTGTGAAGGAAACCAGCAATTCAGAATCCTTCTGTAGAGTAATGAAACGCTGGATATATTGATAATCAGTATTGACATCTGTGCATTTGCATAATGTAAAAATTAATATGAGGAAGTTCTTGCATTTGGACCATGATATAACAGTTTATAATACTTTAATATCCCCCCAAAAGAAATAATTTGACTTACCCTTCTTCCTTAGCTCACTGCCACTAATCTAATAATTTGAGACAGTGTAGTAGAAGGCCAGTATTTGTGGAACTGGATATAATGGCCATTTCATGCCTCCTTTTTAATTTCATTTTCAAAAATTTCTGTCCTAAAGAGAATTTGCCAAAGCTTTTGCTTTTACGATAGTAGTACCACTCAACTGAAAATAGTTTGTTGTATAAATTGCAGTGTCCTACGAGGTCTCCAGTCTGTGGGAGGGTCAAGGCAGACAGAAGGTCCCTGTCCCTTCTCATGGCTGTGGAACTTCAAGGAGGATTTTTCTCTGCAGAACTTGTTCTTTGCTAGACACACAATCAAAAGCTGAGGTTACTGTGTCATGTATGCACCTCTAAACCTGCACGAATGGGTCTCCTGCTTCATATCCTTACAATGCAAAATTCAGTCCTGCTGTGAGCCATTGGTCTGAGGTTATTACAGGCTGTTTTCCTATCTGGTCAAGTTCTTTCTGAGACTTAAGAACCACTGTTTATAATAGGTTTTAGCTTTTTTTCTTTCCCTTTTGAAAGAGGGCTTAGTTTGGGACTTAGCAACTAAAAAACACCTTGGATCCTTTTTATATATTGAAAACAAACAAAAACTTGCCCCCTTTTGGCCTGCTATCATGCCAGCTGTAGCAAGCTCTGCAGTTCCAGTTGTCATACACCATTTACTGCTGCAATCAACAGTTCAGTGGTCAGCCTGAAGGGTCCTTCTAGGAAAAAAAAAAAGATGGTAAAATTCCATCTTGTATTTAATTTCTCACACCTGTGAAGTGCAATTTGTGGAAGCTTGGGGAAAAGCTGCTTAGTGCTGGTACAGCTTTCTGTAAGTGAAAATTATTCAGTGTTATTGCAAGATTTCTTAGAAACTATAAAAAGATGCTCCAAAATGGCATAAAAGCAGGGGAGTGTTTTTTGAATATTTTAACTTATTAGCCTTTTTGTTAGATGAGCCTTCACATGACTAAAGGATGACTCCCTAAAGGGATGTTGAGCAAAGTTAAGATGTCCTAAATTGTAGGAAGGAGAGAGCTGTTTAACTAGGTCTCTCTTCTGCTTTGCCTCTGGTGAGTAGTACTTGAGATTCCTTCTTCCTCCTGGCCCTGACCCTGTCAGTGCTTTCCAGAAGAGGAAATGTGTGGTTGGGGGAAAGAAAAAGAAACAAACAAAGAATTAGAATTATGTCCGAGTCCTTGAACACTTGCTTCCTTTGCCAGCATTGGGCAAGGATGACAACCAAAAAAATACTGGGCAATGAAGAACATCCACACAGAATTATCTAACCCTGTTTTCTCCTCGAGTTTATGAAATCTTAACCAAATTTTCTGCTTTGCATACTGAATATTACTTTTCAGTATCATTTGTCTTATTGTCTCACATCACTATATGGCAGTGTCCAAATGTGGCATGTTTTAAGGTAATTTTATGCTGAATGTAGATATCTGGCACTTTGCATTTTATTTTTTGTTTGTGTGGATTTTTGTTTGTGTTTTTAGAAAATTTGCAAATTGACTTTTTGAATACTGCTTAACACCTGCCAAAATCTCAATGAACACCTTAGTGTTTTTCTGTGGAATGTTTTTCTTGAAAAAAGCAACATGCGTTGCAGTCTTAGGCTAGATATAGTTTTTTTCAAAAAATAATGTTAAAGAATAAATGTCATGTCTTTCCAGCTGTGATGTAATTCAAAACAGTATGAGGAAGAAAATAGGAACCAGGACCTCTAAGTTTCCATCTGTGAATTCTAGCTTTAGGCAAGTCACTTAAATTCCCTCTCACTCTCATCAGGGTATCATGTAGATTGATTCATATTTATATTATTTTACAGAATCCTTAATGTTATTGCTTTTTACTCAGCCTTCTCAACCCCGCACCCCTGCATCATCTTGATTTCCCACTGGGCAAAATAGATGGTATGTAGGGAGGAAAACAGTTCTCATTATTATTTTTTTAACTATAACTATTCAGAAAGCTGAAAGTTTATATTAATTGCTGCTTCTGGGAATATTGCCTCCTGAGTGTTTGCAAATGCAGAACACTGAAATGATGAAATGAGTTTACAGAAGAGACTGAGCGATGGGCTTGTTATGATCATTTTGTCAAGAATCCAGTGGGTAGGGGGGATACACTTCTGAACTGGCGACTATGGCATCCAAAAAGATGCAAGCAGGGCATGTGCATTGTGCCCTGGGCTGTCCAAGTTGCAGAGTCCTTGGAGCGGTTGTCTACCAGTGGATGTTGTGGTTCCCACAAGGCAACTTCATTAACTTGTTCCAGAAAGAGGTGGGTGCTATAAGAATTCTCTTTGTAGCAGATGAAGGTGCAGTGAGGTATGGACAATCGTATAGGATGTCTTCTCATCAGCCTCGGTGACCACATGAAACAATGATAGACTAAAGAAGGTGGGGAGGTATTTGTAAGTGATGTTGTTATCCTGCAATAGCCCAAGCCCAGGGAGCATTGGCTGGGCAATTGTGTATGGACAACCAAAGGAACTGAAGAAATGGCACCGTAACCCTGACATCTCTGTAGTGTAGATGCAGCCAATACTATGAGAATTTTTCCTTATAAACACCATAATATGATTTTCTAAATACCATAAGCTAAACTGACAAAATAGCACTTGTGTGGAAAGCTGTGTTTATATTGGCAGTTCTGGTGAACTCAAAACCTGCCAAGGAGCACATGTAATCTGAATTGATGCAACTTCATTAGCAAAACTTGGAAATACAGACCTAGCCAAAGCCACAACCTCTACCCATTAACTTTCAAAAGGTGTTTCCCAAGCATATATTTTAAATGCTAATTTTAATCGCTGTAAGAGACATTTGACGTAGTCATGGAGCTTCAGTCCTCTTGAGATGAGTAGGATTTACAGTGTAGCCTGTTGTCTGAGCCTCCTTATCAGTCCTATTGAAGGAAGCTTAATTGAGAAAGCACATATTATGGCAGCTTGTGACTTTGAAGAGGTTTCCAGCTGTTTGTATGCATTTAAAATACCCTACAGACTATAGGTTCTTTAGGTGTTGTTTTTGTTTTATCTTGCTGGAGAAATCCTTAGCAGCTCTTTCTGCTGTATAGTGAGGGCCCTGTAACATTACTATTGGTCAGATAATCCCGGGGGCAGAGGTCAGGAAAGGAGTGTAAGAAAACTACTCAAAAACTTTTATTTGTGCCATTTATGAAGGCTCTGTGTCCAAAAGGTTGCTGGCCTCAAGCAAGTGGCCTCAGGATATGGGAGAAGGCAGTGAGTGTGCCATGCCCAGGAGAGTGGGACATGACACTTTGCTCCAATGTCTGCATGCTAAGAGAGCATTATGTTTATGTGCTATCATTTCTTATCGCCAATAACTGCTGTTATCTGTTATCATTATAGAAAATGCTGAGGTGCATTTTCTATAGTTGTCTTGAAGATTCTCTTTCAGTTGATTTTTAATCTGTCCTGCCCTGTAAATGACCATGAAATTTTCTCTCATCAAACTTGGATGTGCACTTTAGCTGAACTGAAATGCATCATGAAATGCTGCCAGTTTTGCTCTGATTAACTGTGAGATCAGTTCCTCTTTAGAAGGAAGTCAGATGAAATTGGAGAGTAATAGTATTTTTAATTGACCTTTTGAACTTATTTTTGTTTTCAACTCCTTAAATTTGCCTTGATTTGCACCCATTCTCTTGTTTTTCTTGTTTAGCTTTTGGTTGTATAGTTACTGCTCTGCTTCTTTCTCCTCTTCATATGTTCTTGTTTTCATGCTCATAGAGCAGAAATAAAAATAGAGGTTGGATTAATGAGTCACAGGAGAAGCATGTGTTCCCCTCTAAGATTATACAAAACCTCATGTCAATGTTAGGAGAAAAGAAGCAAGACAAACTTCCCCAAGAAGTTATAGTAGTGCTCGTACAACTAAGTTCAGAGCTGAGTATATTTACTCTGGTGTAATCAAAGTGTTGTAATCATATCATCTCCCCCCCCACACACACACTTCCTCACAGTTATAGATCAGCTCCGAGGAAGAAACTGCAAATAAATTCTAACTTGACATGAATTAATCTTTTCAGTGTTATACCATTAACCAGGGCTAAATAGTGAAAAATGCTGTAGGTCATTATAATGAATTCTATAATCATTTATAATCAATTATAGAACTGATTTTAAAATTAGCAAGGCAAGGAGCTTTAAACTTTCAGTTAAAATATAAAATAGGAGGAGGAAAAAGTTGAGAAAATCACTTCAGTAGCATCATTTCAATACAGTGGAAAATGTTGCTTGTTCCTGGGGTTCTTTCTATAGACTAAGTGACTTAAAGACACTCTGTGTTGAACTTAAAGACACTGGTTTTAACAGAGCCAGCATGTATCTTCCAACTTTTTTTCTGCTTTTGGGTAATATCAGGGAATTATACAGAATATTGTGGTAACAAGTGATTGAATTTTTAAGCAACAAAAGTGTTCTATAATCAGAATGTACAGGTATTTTGGTCCACTTACCTGGGGTTTGGTGACTGGAGAGTTTCTTTAGAACAGGTAATTTTTATCTGTATTTATTTTTTTAGCAAAACAAGATGATTTTTATGCTCTTAAGTCACTGGTCTGCATTCAAGGTTTCCTTCTCATTCCTACATCATTTTGTATTGGTTCTTGACAACTTATTATTGAACACATTTAGATTATAAGAAAGATTGTACTGAAATGGTCGTACCAACATATCTGAAAATAGTGTTTAAATTGCATTTTGCAATTAATGCTATTTTTCTGACTTGGTTATTCTGGTTTATATTTAATATGCATTCCCTAGGCTTTCTGTTTCAGTTAGGACAAAATGGAAAAAAATAATTTTACATCTGGAGCAGGAAAAAGTGGTTTGGCTTTTAATGAGTCCTCAGTCAAGTTTTGAGTGCCCTGCTTATCTTGTCTTTATCATTTATCTCATTGTGAGTTTTACCCATCCTTATGCCTTCTGTCTCCTTAAAAAGCTAATAATGGTGGTTAGATTCTAGCTATTTAGCCCAGAGTTATTTGAAAGTCTTACTAAGATGTGGGATTCTTTTCCAAAATATAAAACTTAAGATATTGTGAAATATTGGGAGATTTTGTATTAATATTTTAATGGCATTTCATTTTGCATAGACTTGGAATTCTGATTTGCTGTTCAGAATTTTTAATTGGTATGTTTACAACATTTAAAATTATTCAAAGAAGCTCCTTATTAGCAGAATAGAACTTGGTGCAGTTTTATATGTTTTGTCATTTCCAGCATTTCATTTTCCTTTACTGTGTTCAGCATGCTGTGGGGCATGCTGCTTTTCAGCTGATACTGACTATAGCTATCCTCAGATTTAGGAATTGAACTATTTTAAAATCATATTAAGAAATAGTGTAAGATTATACTAATAATGAGAGGTCAAAATGGCCTGAATAGGAAAATAGATATTTCATATATTTGCATCTTTTATGGAAAAGTTGAAAATCTGTTCTTTGTAAAGAGAAGCAATAATCCCCTACAAAACATAAGTTCTAAGTTAGTTTTCCAGCTCTGTGTGACTGTTTCTGAGAGAGAATCAGTATCATCATATGAAAAGAGATGCTAGCACAATTTTTTCTGTGTTTCTGTATATGTAATAGTCCCTTCCACCTGTACAGCAGACTGCTGTTGCACAGGTTGATTATGTGAAAGAGGGATTGTATGTTGAATACTGTGTTTTTTTCCATCTTTGAATAATTAGCTCTTATTTATTAAGCAGGCAGTATTGTCTTGTTTTGAGGCTCACAGAATGAGCAGTGAGCTCTGTGGGTGGACGCTTGCTGCTTACAGAGGAAAATGTTTTATTCATGTCTGTCTTAGCTTACTTGCATATGCACGAGATGAAAGCAGAACTGAGGAGTTATTCTGGATGCCACTGGTCAGAAATGATGCTAGGATTAATCAGCTCTTCCCTTATGTATGTTATTGGAACTGATGGGGCACTACTGACACTTAGCTTCAACTACAGGTGTTGGTTAATCAGCACAAGGTACTGCAAGATGAGGCACTTTGATGTAGACTACATCACTTGGATGGGATGTTCATCTTCTAACTGCTGTTCCCTTCAAAATCACTATGAGGGAGGGAGGACATACTTGTAAAATCCACAAGTGAAAGGACACTTGGTGGGCATTTTTTTTTCTAACCTCTCCATTTGTCCTTCCTCGGATTCCAGGCTATTTTCTAAGTTTTCTTTGTCTGTACACCATCAAAATTCTCAGTGTTGGATAAAGTAACATCAGTGCAGGTCTTCCCAGCTCCTGCTAAGGTCCATCAGGTCCATCTCTTTGCAGGTTTTTCTTTGTGAAGGCAAACTCAGACCTTTGTATGTATGATCAGGACAAATGTGCACTTAAATAGGATAAGTTTTTCACCACTGACTGTGTTTGAAGGCGTATAATGTGCAAAATGCTTAAAAGTAGGGAACAGCATGATGTCTTTCTTGGACTGCTTAGCCCAAGAAATTGGGTACAGGAACTGGCTACAGTTGGTAGCTACAGCTAGTTAAAGGGGTAAGTTTGAAAGGGGATGTGTGATTAATGAAAAGAGAGATGTGGATTTACTGAAATGGATTTGCAGCTCGAGTTATTCTACCTAAACCTGTACTGGTTCTTCATATAGAGAGGATGAAATATTCTCCAGCCATGGTAGGGACTTAGGGTGAAACTCTCTCAATGCCTGATAGATGTACTCCTTTCTGAACATGGTCTAGGAGGTATTGGCATAGGCAGCTGTGAAATAATTGCTGATAATGTAGAGAATCTGATGACAGATAAGGCTGCCAGGAATAAACTTATCTGATCTTTGCAGAAGGCTTGACTGGCCACAGTCACTGGCCACTGCTTTTATACTTTAGTTAGTTCTGATGCTTGATGATGTTGAGTGGAAAATAGGTAATTTTCAATAAGGAACAAGATACCAAGAAAAAGCTTTTTCTCAAACAGTTTGTAATCCAAGCCCATGTTCATCATGTACTGACTGCTGATTTGTTTGGACATTTTGAGGATAGCTAATGTTATTAAATCATTCAAATGCCACTGGTTTCAATATACCCTTGTGTAGCAATGCACTTCCACCTGAGGATTTCTTTTGCCTTTGTACTGTGGAAACTTAATGTGTAATTACAGTTTGAGTTCATACATGTAAGAAAACACATTTAAAGATTCCCCTATGGAATCAAATGTCCAGAAACCAGATATACACTTTTTGCCTACGCCTTGAACAATTTCTGTTGTTGAAAAGTGGTGGCAACGCAGAGCTATGACTGGCTAATCCTGGATGGTCTTGGACACCTTTTTGCAGGCAATTGCTGCTGGCATCATGGTTCCTCTTAATCCAACAAATGAAAGACTATAGCTTTTCCTTTATGTCCCTGATTTTCTATGTACTGGCTTTCTGTCGTGTGGGTCTGAATCTCAGTTCTTCATATTTTATGCAATATTGTAAGAGGCAAGCAATGGAATCTTGGAGCTGCAGGCAAAGTGATTAAAGGAAGATAATGGCAGCACACGGAGCTTGAAACCACAGATACAGGCACTTAGTTTTTTCAGTCAGCTTGAGCTGATAATGGAAAAGTCCATGTAATGCTTTCCATTAAAAGCCCATATCATCTGGATGGTAGATTAGAAATTTACCTCTGCACGGCATATCAAGGTTATTTTGTGAAGTGTAGCTGTCACTGATATTGTCAAGGATCTTTGAAAAATAGAAACAAGTAAAAAGCAGTAATTACTCATTCAGTACTTAAAAAAAATACAAATACTTTGGTCAGATATATGTTGTGGCTAGCTTAAATTTTTTATAGGAATTAGAAGTGCCATTATAAGCACCACAGAGGAATGTCATTTCTAATTTGCTGGGTTTTTTCTTCTCTTTAGGATAGTACAATAATTTTTCCTCTTAAATCAGCATGCACAACATCATTCATATTTATTTAGTTTTCTCTTAAGTTTACCCTTTCAAGCCCAAATTTGCATTTGAAATAATTCAAGTTCTGATAGAATTGCTTTCAGTTTCCCTGATGTATTAAACAATTTTTTTCTGAGGTCATAAGTTTACTGATGTAATGTTTTGTGGTACAATGTCGGACGTGTCTAGTAAAATTAGGTTAGAATGTCTGACTAGTTCATTTCCATTAACCAAAATCCCAGGGTGGTTTGACAGGTCTGTAATTACTGTCTGTTTGCAAACCACTGTAGCTTTAGCTTGATGAAATTAAACTCTTTTATCTTGACAAGTGTAGCAGGCAGTACATGTTAAATCTGCAGAAGCCTGAATTACACTATGCAAAAAGATTTGATTAAAATGAATTTATTTTTTTCAAAATAGTCTTTAACCTTTTCTGATGAAATATTTTATTTACTCAAGTACTGCTTCAGGGAGAAAGAAGCAAGGTTGACCAAATTTTTCTGTATCCTGGAACTACCTATGCCTAATTTGTCTAACTATCACAGTTTATACTATGTAAAAAGGCACGTTTTGTTTTTTTCTATATATTATTTTACATGAATGCTGCATTTGGCCAAAAAAATCACCTTCATGTACATATTTGGAGAGTAGAAACAATTGGTAGGAACTGTGAGTGCTAATGGACAAGAAATGCAGTGGATCATTACAAAATGCTTTTGAATTTTGATAGATATGAACTTAACTATCTGCGATAATACAAGGAGACTTGCTCACTTCTATCATTTTGTCCTTGCTCTACCTGCTTTACCAGCATGTATGACAATTATATTTAAAGGTTTGTGTTTAGATGTCAACTTCCATTTCCTTTAAAAGTTTAGTAACACTAATATATTTCAGTATATAAATGCTTTGCTGTCTTGAGAAAGCATTGGTTGTTTTTGTCCCTTTTGAGATGTGTCTATACATATTGCTGCATATATTTAGCATAATATTTTATTTGCCTATGTACCTATTTCATAGACTAAATGTCTCTGGCCTGTGGGCATAAGCATTGAGCCAAGAACTAACTGTATTAGTGGAAAAATGGGACCTGCTCTCTTGCTATTTAACACCCACTTTCCTGCACGTTATGGCTGACTACTCAGATCTACCACATTGAACTGCTCATGTTGCTACTTACTGTTGAGTAGCTATAGAATTTAGGCAAAATAAACTGATTTAGATTAAATAGGCCTTTGCTGTGCAGTCATTTTGCGTGGTGCAGGTTAAGGCATGTTCTTCAAGGGCTGTTGGTGTCTAGCACAGAGCCTGTGATGCTTGTGCCACTAGTAGGGATGGAGCTGTTTTGTGCTCAGCCTTCAGAGCAAGAATGAGAAAGCAGCAGCTGTTCGGAGTCTGTCAGCAAATGACCTGTTTAAAAATACATATACTTAGTGTTATGACTGAATATTATGCCATTTATGTTTAGGTACTCTTCATTGACAACAATGTGAAGGTCTCCAGAAGGATTAATGTCATAATCTTGCATCAAAATAAACATAGGGTCATGAATCCGAACATGCATTAAATGTTGTTATTCTGATAGAAAGAAACCTGTGGTTATTTTGCAAAATATATTGGTAGGCAAATAAGATATATTGAAAGCATTTTCATAAGACTTGGATGATCAGAATAGTTTATAATACTATTGTTCCCTGCAGAGATAAAATACAAAAGGTAATGATTGTAAATGTGCCCGTGAGGTTGTACAACCAAGAACAAAGATTATGTCCCCAAGAGTAGAATGTAATGAAATAATATCACAAAATTGGAGCAATTCTATTCAGTGGACTGAGAATACTTTTGAGATATAGGTTTTCTTCATTTGTTTTATATCAAGGAAGCCTGATATAAAGGAGGTATCAAGGAGACTCATGAGAATAATATAAATAATGTGTAGTGCCTTTTTCAGCCTGGGAAAAAAAAGGCTAATTGTAGAATTATGGCATATGGTATAGCTTTTTCTATAGGCTGGTTTGGACAAATGCTTTTTGATTGCATAGTTTTATTTCGGTGGCTTTTGAAACTGGGTTAGTGGATGAGATGACAAAATGTTTACCAGTTGCTGTTAGAGATTTTACTTCCTTGACTTAGGATTCTTTGGATTATATGTTTCACTGTCTAGCTCTGCGGCTCTCAAATCCTTGGTTCTGTAAAATAGATACCATTTTGTGATACTGCAGGGCTTTCATTCTGTGTAGCAATGCAATTCAGCTTTATCCTAGTTAACAGGAACTATGAGCAACTCTTCCTGGACAGCTGTCCACTGTATTTGAAAAATCCCTGTGCTGCTGACCTTAGTCAGGCAAATTGGTGTGAGTGCTGTTTGCTGTCACTATGCTGTTCTCTCCACTTGATTGCACTTTCAAGCACCTCCAGGATTACGCTTTTCAAAGAAGCCGTATCAAAGTAAGAAGCAATCTGTAGATATCTCCATATGTAATTATGCTGCATTATATTTCCTTCTGTAATGTTGTATCTAAATGAAAATTAATTCATACTTAAAAATAAGCTATGCAGGAAAAACAGGAGTTGAAGTGCATGAAAAATCTTTTTAGCAATAAGAATACAGCCTTCTGAGTGTGGCACTTGCTAATATGAAATTCAGTGCATTATTTCCATACAAAAAGCTTGTTGATGGAAGAAGATGGTAGTAAGACTCATAGCAGTGTTGAGAGAACTGATTGTTTTTCTCTTTTTGTCAAACTGGTGAAATGTGCAACAAGATGCTGTGGTGAGCAATCAAAGAGTTCAGGACTCTCGAGTGATTAAAAGGATCTATGCTAGTAATACTGTGGTGTGGTGGCCTGTTACGTGTTAAACTTAGCAAATGTTTGGTTTTGAGCAATAGAAGTAATTTTCTTGGAATGCTTTCCATTTGGATCCTTAAGGAAATGGCAAAATTTCCAGACCTCAGGTAGTGAAGGAAAGTGATGAGGAAAAAGTTATGGTGAGGATTGCGCATAATGCTTTGAGAGCCAGTGCCATCTCTGCTGTAGCTTCCTATGCAAAAGGCTGGGGTTGGTAAGTGTTGTTTCTAGTGATGTGTCTGTTTTGCACTTGTTTTCTGTGGATTTTCATAATCTTGGCATTGCGTTTCTGCAGCAGTTAATTACAAGTGTAAAACCAGGTATAAAAATCTAAAAGGGAGACAGAAGAGATTTCTGAACCATGTAAAATAACCAAATGATTTCTGCTATACTGTGCAATGCAATGCTAATAACCAAGGCTTCTAAGCTTTCTGCTTTTAGAATAAGAATAACTTTGTGCAGTGCTATGCTTGATGTTTTGAATGGGAAGATCCAAGTACTGGGGAAACCATGTCATAATAGACTGAAAATATGCTGCTATAAAATAGAGTTATACTTTGATGTTAGATAGTTATGGCTGGAACTAGGGAAACATGCACTGCATTTGAGAACGTGCTTTTTTATTCCATTTTAAAAGAAAAGCAAGGGATAATATTTTCTTGAAAATTTTTGTATTGCATCTCAATTTTGGCCTTGGGAACAACTGTTAGCAAAAGAGATAATTTGTGCTGTGTAACAAGCAAGCATGTGGAGCTGCAGTCTTGTCTTGATCCTGCTTGTAGGAGAGGAGGAGTAATAGTGAGCTGCTGCTGATGGTCTTGTCATAACATGGTGTGCTCCATCACAGTTATCTTTCCCATAAGACAGAATGTGATTTCCAGGTTCCTCTGTTTTGCCAGACAACCTGTCTACCCTCTGTTGAAGCAAATTAAAGTAGGTGGAGCCATGAGCTGTGTTAGCTTCTCTGCTTCCATTTTTGCCAAGATGGAATACTCATTGCTTTGCTCTTGAGGTTATCAGCTGTTCCTCAGTGGCTGGAAAAAGCTTTTTCCTAGCAGTAGGAATTTGATAATAGAGCTTTGACTTGCAAGGTGAGGAATAGATTTTACTCTTTTCCTTTTTCACCTTATCAGGAAAATTGAAAGGTAACCCCAACAACATCTATGCTAGAGTAAGACTCTCCTAGTTAAGACTCTAGCAGCAAATTCCCCTATATTCTTCTGGGCAAATCTTGATGTATTCTTAGACTTGAGTTATTACACTGAAATTAATGGACTAACTGAATATGTGAAAGTGTGTTAGATCCTCCTGAGTTCCATTGCATGGTCACTGCAGCCAAGGCTGTACATCACCTCCCTCTCTCCCTCTCTTTCAGTTAGAAAATTGGGCAGAATGCCTTCCCTCATCATCAGCCCCTCCATCACTTGGGTGGTGAAGTTACCATTGATGCACTTCAGGAAACTTAGATGGCTTGTACCCTGCTGTGTGGTCCCTCCAGCAGACCCCTGAAGTCCTCCTTGAGGACCACCTCTTCTACAGGTTTCTTTCAAACATTGAGCTAAATTCACCTAGAACTAAATTGATCTGAAGTTGTCTACATCTTGAAACATATCTGTGCAATTCATATTTTATATTAAAATAATCATGATGAAGGCCAGAAGTATGTATGGTAGAAAATACACACTCAAACATCACAACTTTTGCTTTCTGTCACTTTTGTTGTGTCCTCGTAACGTTCTTGGTTCTGTCCAAATCTTGAGGCTTACAAATCATGTGATTATGTGAAATACAAGCATTTTTGGTTTCTGAAGTTTCTGGCATTTGTGATGAGAAGCCTGAAAATAACTCTGAACCTAGTGAATAATTTTTTTCTTAAGGAAGTGCTGGTTTTCAGATAACTTTCTTTTAAAAATAGAGTGCATGTCACTTGGCTTCAACTGTTGTCTTAGGAAAAATATCCTCTGGCAGAGGACTTGCTGCTGGTATGTGGGGAAAGCCGGCTAAACAAAGCAGTGCCTGGTTTGATCCGGGAGGATATAGTTTTGAGAAGCACTCCAAGTCAGGATTTTAGTTCTGTTTGGGGGGGTGGGGGGGGTGGAAATCAGTCTGAAAATTGTTCAAGTTCTTGTCATGTCTATAGTATGCACTCTAACAGTATTATTTTATAGTATTATGGGATCAGGAAAGAATAAGCTCTGTGAAGGTCAATCTCAAAGATTCCAACTTCTGTTTTATGTAAACAACCTCAGTGCTTTAAGGCAGGGGAAGAATACAGAATATGGAAATACTTAGACTATGGTTCGGGAAATCATTTCAATATTTCTTTCCTTTAAACACCAAGTAGGACACAGAGATCAATATCCAAACAGATGGTGCTAAGATGTTACTATTTTTTTGGTGGTTTTGTTTGCAGTGTAATTGAAATACTAAAGCACAAGGACATAGAGCTTCTTTAAGGCATTCTTTAAGAAGCTTCTTTAAGCTTCTTTTTGTTATAGAGCCTGTAAATTTGCAGTTATATGTGATTTTTATTAATATTGTATCATCGATCTTTCAGGACAAAGAACTATGCATTTATAATACATATCTATTTCCAGTAGGTGAGTTTTGTTATAGCTTGTTCATGCTAATGTACATGAGGATGAAATTTGAAACTACAAAAAGTGACCCTAATGCAAACATTAGACATAATAAAAATGGATTTTGACAGTATAATTTAGATGGGTAAAGTACTGAGCTGCAAATAGCACATGAGAATTGCAATAAGAAGCATGGGAGGTCCCTGGTCCTACTGAAAAGATCTGAAATAAGAGGATTTTCTCATTGTATTCAAAAACCTGAGTGTCAGGTTTCGTGTCTACCAGAATGTTGCAAAAATAAGTAGACTCATAACATGGAGAGCTCAATACTGCTGCTCATTTGGGCAGATCCAGGAGCCCTCTGTAGAAGGTGATCTATAACCAGTGGAAAACAAGCTGGTGATAAGGGCAATTAAGAGGCTTATATCACAATTGATAAATTACTGTACAAAGAGAAGGTAGTTGGTGTAACTGGTGTTTCAGTACAAGTCTAACATTCCTACTAAGTGAAGACAGTCTTAGTTTCTAGTCATCTGTGAATCCCATTATAATGAAGGGCCTGAAACTGTATTTAAAAACATAAAGACTGAGCTTCAAACACATTTACAGTTTCAGCTTTTGAAATTCCCTGGGTTTGGTTTCACTGAGGAAAAACATAGTGCCACCTAGTTGTTAGGTTTTGCTGGTTGGCACTGGCCAAAATATAAAGTGCCAAAATGTCATGAAGTTTTTTGCCAGCTCTGTTAAAAGATAGTAGTATTTCTCTATATCCAAATGTTGTATTCCATAAAGCTACAGGACAGTAACAAATGTGAGTTTTTATAGTTGCTGTACTTAAAATATTTACCAACTGGCTGAAATGCCTTGTCCCTGATTGAAATAGCCGCCCTGCCTTGAAATGAGTTCAGAATCATTGATAGGTTGTTAAATGTAGCGTATCAGCAGTGTGCTTGATCTTTTTGGATAAGCCTTCTGGAAGATTTATTGTTCCCTTGCCTAAAACTGACTTTGCATAGCTTTGTCAATAGTTCTTGCATTCAATTTCAGTCTATGCTTGCTATTTATTTGTTAGCTAATGCCTACTGAAAGTACTGCAGTATCAATAGATACTGAAGTTAGGATAAGCAAGTGTTGAGGTCAAAAAAAAAAAACCTTAAGTCATTAACATTCATTAGCCTTGATTATAATCACATCTGAACATATAAACTATTAAATAAAACTTGAGTCTAGAACACTGATTATATCAGAGAAGTATGTCTGATTTTCTCTATCCAGCCTTATATTTTTACTTACAGACCTTTGAGACTCCCTCTACTTATAGAGCCTTTGCCTGTGATCTGCATTATCATTTTTCCAGGGGAGGGAATGGAGGATAGAGAGATGGCTTTCTGTCACTGTCATCAATAGTCTCTTGAAAATGCCTAGCTGCTCTAATATGAGTAATTACAAGAGAATAGTTTAAAAATCATTGCCATTTAAAACCAGACAAAACAAACCCTGCAATTTAGTGTTCATTTATCATAATCAGTCTTGAAAATTCTGGGTGATTGCCCCTGTGATACTGTTGCACACTTATTAGATCTTGCAAGGACTGGAAATAAGGAGATAAAATTGATTGAATAGGGTTGGGGAAGGAAAGATTACAAGACAAATAAGGGCCATACTTTTTGTTCCTAATCCACAATAGTTCAGTCCTCTCCGGAGGTTAACAGCTGTGTAATTCTCTCTTTTCTATAATCACACGGATAAACTAATTCACTCTCTTGCCAGTCTTGTTTTCAAAACACTGCAAAAAAAGCAATAAGGGAACCTCCTGGCATCTTAAAACAACCCAGGAAATGTTAGTGAATGTGACCTAAAAGATATACAAAGTTTGATATACAAACATTTGTGGGTTTGTCAAGCAGAGAGAGTGTGCATGTAGAAGCAGTGGCTCTCTAGTACTGCAGCTAATGACAGCAATACAAGTTCAGAACGGTACAAGTCCTGATGTTATTACAGCCATTGCTCTTTGAAAAAAAAATGAAGAAGGGTTTGTAGTAGCTGGAAAATGCAGGATAAATCTTAGGGCTAGAGATCTAAAGATAATTTTCATTTTGTGGATATAGTCAGGTTTTGGTGTCGTACAGTTAAATGTCCCTTGAGAATTGCTTAAAATAAAAATGAAAATCAATATACTGCATTTCACCAACCAACCAAAAATGTAATCAATAAATATGCATTTATTTCTTTGTAGTTAGTTATCAGACCATATTTTCTGAATATATGTACATAGGAAAAATTACTTTTGCAGTTTGTAAAGCTGTGGTGATTACTGTAAGCTCGTAATTGGTTTTCCAAATTACTTTGTCTTGTATGATGCATTTGGACTAGCAAGTATATTGTTTCAAAATACACTTAAATTGCTTTTTTCCTCATTAATGTAGCCACCCTATACTTCCAAAGAAGCTTCACAGCTGTGCTGTGATGTGCTGATGTCATTTGCTTGTATTAATGTTTCCTTAATGGTGTGGGATTTTGACACTGCAGTGGCTGGGAAGTTGCTCAGATCAGTTGAGAAGTGTCTCACTGAATGCTCTGGGCTATCCTGCAGCTACTCTTCTTACTGTTGTACAAACTCCCATTGCAATTAATTAATGTGAGGGATAAGGAAGGTTAGGGAGGCTTCCTAACCTTTATGAAGCTTCCAGCAGTGTGTGTTCAATACTCTTGCTAAAAGTGTTGCATCTTCTCTGTAAGGGGAATTCATGTAATTTGACGGAGTGGAAAGTGTTTCCTAAGTCTTCAGTTGTTCTCTGTCGAGGCTGTGCTCTTGCTCGGATAGATCACTTAAATAGTAAGTGCATTACATGGTGTAGCTATAGGTTTGGCAACTTATCAGAGTTTATTTCATTATGCAAGTAATTCTGCACCCTTGGAATCGTTATTGCTTCTCCAGTCACTGCCTGAGACTGTCAACTGCAATTCTCTCCTACGTCTTTCTGTAATAAGGAACAAGGATTGCTTTTCCTCTCCCTATCAAGAAAATAAGGCAAGGCTGATGGTACTGCTTTGGTGTGTTTTTTTCCAGGAGTTCAGAGTTGGGGAACAAAAGACTTGGATAGCAAATCTGCTTTCTAATATGATACGTATTCTGCTTAGAGTACACAGCAGATCCTTTACTTGAAGAGTAAATGTGTATGCAGGTCTCGCACAGCATTGTAGGTCCTGGCCTAGGGCCTGTGAGCCCCTCAGTATTGCAGAGGCTTTCCATGGAATAGTATAAGCATGCTGGGTATCAAGTAATCAAGCTAGGTATGCTATTCAACAGTGGGCTTCATGATGATTGCGTTTTTGGGTCTATGTCCAAGTCATTCTTGCATTGTTTGTGAAATATCTGCGTGCTTAAGTTTGTTTTCGAGGTCCTTCTGTCTGAGGTTCAGTACATGGTGTAATAAGATGTCACCAAAGTTTCTTACGTGGCTTGTTTTGGGTCTAAATTTGCTGCCTCAAAGGTTCTGCAAGACTGGAAACCATCGCTAGGACTTGGTTTGTTAGCACCCAAGTTTAGCTCCCTTAGTGATTTAGAGCCCCAGAGTGCCTTGTCAGTCCTGCGCCTCATGCATGGAAGATTTCAATCTTTGATAGAGTGCCTCTAATGGCTACAAAGGACTACTGTAAAATATAATGAGAAACAAACCATTAAAAAATGAGTTTATAATTGCATATAATTTCTAAGTCTATTTTTAGAGTATCCTTGAGCTTCCAGGGTGCAATGAGCATACTGCTCTCTTTGACTATCTAAAGTCAAAAGTTGTAGCCTGCTACTTGGTAAACCCAAATTCTTACTTGGAATTGCCTATGCTAACTTATTTTTTTCTACATAAGTAGTTGCTCAGTTGGTTCTAGGCAAGCTGTGTTTTCAAATAAACATTTGACTGATTAGAAACATTTTTAAAAATTCATTGAAAGCTGCAGTTTAAGAAACTAAAGTATAAAAGGTTTACTAGATGAATTTTAGTCTCCCTTTGCGTCTGAAGTTTTACCCATCACTTGGAAAAAAAGTGAAAATGAGGGGAAGGAGAATGTACTTCTATCGGTTAAAATGATGTAACTGAAGGTTGAAATCTTGATGCTTAGTCGCAAACAGGTTTGATTACAAATAAAAACACAGGGTATTACATTATAATTGTAAATGGAATTGTATATGTGAAAAAATCTCCAAAGAAAAAAAATTTTTTTTTTTGAAATCAAGCTTGCTATAGAAAAGTTCCTAATTATGTATTTGGCAGACGGGAAATGAATTCCTCTGTCAGAGGAGGAGTGTTCAGCAGATGACCTTCATTAATCATCCATATCTGACAAGTACTACCTATTGCCTAAAGAGAAATAATTTTCTGAGTGAAACATTAGGTAAAAAGAGATTAATGTTACCTATTTCACAACTCATTTAACATGAGCACACTCCTTTCCAGGTATATGGTCCCACAGCTTATTGTGACCGTGTTCTAGCTACTGACATGGTCTTCCAAGAAGCCTGTGGTTGCTGTAATAAAGTTGGCCAGGATTCACCCCTGGTCTCCAAATGAGCATCAGTGTCAAAAACACCTGTGGTCTTGTCACCTGTTGTGACAAGCCCTGTGTGCAAAAAAGGCGCAAAAAAAAAAAAGAAAAAATCATGTGCAGCTGGCAGTTAGCATCTGCTTAATGTGAACTCTTGTTTTCAGGCTTTTCTTCCCATAGCAAATATGTCATTTTCAAAGTCAATGCAGAACCGATAGTATGGCAGCAAAATCCTTAAAATTTAGGAGAAAGGGAAAGATATGTGTTTTGCTCTGCCTATGCTTAATGCTTTTGTCGTAAAGTTCAAAAAGCTTTCTCTCAGCTTTCTAGAGGATGCTACAGAAATTAGAATTTTAAAATACGCAGTATCTTTAGGTATTTGTTGGCATATCACCAGAAGGAATAGATTTCTTTGTCCCCTAGCAGACATTCCAAGGGGGAGGGAAAAAAAGGCAGTGTCAGAGGGATAAAATGTTCCTATAATTTGATAAATGTTTACCTATGTAAGACTGGATCTTGCAAGGTCTTGAGGCAAGTGTGGAGTTCAGAATAGTTTATATTTGCAAATAAAGCACATAAAAGGTGCAAGAAGAAAAAAAATGTGTGGAGGGCAAAGAGGAGAGGAGGAGCACCCTAGAAGCTCGGGGTTCCCAGGTTGGGTTGGCAGCCTTAGCTCTTGCTACGTGTGGGACCTGGGACCTGAGCTGTGCACAAGCGCCCTGGGTGGGATAGTGAAGAAATCAGAGCTTTTGGCTCTGCCTCTCTCCTCTTGGAAGGCCCTAGAGGCTGCCTGCCTCCCTTTCTGAATTTGTGATAAATCTCTCTGTCTTTCGAGATAATTCTAGGGGAAAAAAAAAAATAGATGGGGATGCTGAGCCTGCCAGAAGTGCTGAGTTAACTGATTTTTGTTTTCTTTGGTTTTTAATTCCTTTTAAAAGCAGTAAAAAAAAAAAAAAAGTGAAAGGAAGGGTGAGATATAGTGTTGAATAATGGAAAACAAGCAGGTAGCTGACCAAGATAAATAAGTAGCCTTATGTAGTTGGCTAAAAAAGTCTTTTATAACCTTGAATAAGGGATTAGTTAAATGTTCTCTCAAAGTCGCTTATTTTTAGTTGTTTCTAGTTGGATACCCAAGAGGAAACTTGAAACATTAGCGAAAAGAAATGCAAGTCAAATTGCAGCTTTTTCTGTGTCTTGAGCTCTCTGTCCAACTTAGGACTGTCTTGAGCACAGACCATTGCTTGTGCCATACTGAGTGGGAGTTGAGGCACGAATATGACAGTGACTTTTTTCCAATTGCTGAAATGAATGAAGTGCTTCACAGTGGAAATGTCTGAGCAAGTAAAGGTCTTAACTTGAAACACTTGGTATTTGATCTTGAATCTAGATTCAGAGATTAATTAGGAAAATTCTTGCTACTGAGTTTTCAGAATTGATGTGCATTGTGATAAGCTTTTGCTATGGTTGTCTTGATGCTAATCCTTGAGATTTCTGATTCAGACTGCTTCTCAAGATAGAGATGGTGGTATTTTTCACAGACTGAAGGTGAGGGGGATGATATTCTTCCAGCCCTCCTTGCAAGTCAGAGATAGTATCATGATTTGATTCTGAAGCATATATCAAACTCCGTTGTTGCTGGTAACAAAACTGGCAGCCAGTTCACGCTTCTGTGGAAGTGGAGGGTGGCATCTGTTTTTGTAGTATGATCATTTCATATATAAAATCTTTTCAAATATAATGAATCCTTTTCAAATATTAAATATTAGTAGTAATAATATTAAAAGGTAATAGTATTTTTTCTTTCCACTGAAGACAGTTGAGTTGTCCAGAGTGTTAGGTGCACCAGGCTCAGTATTTCACTCCTGTGAAAACACCCACACTTGACTTTTCTGTGTTTTTGTGAGAATGAGCTGCCTCTCCCTCTTAACCTCTAGAGGTTAAGCCTCTGACTCCTGCCTTTTTTTTTTTTTTTTTTTTTTTTTTTTTTTTTTTTTTTTTTTTTTTTTTTTTTTTTTTTTTTTTTTTTTNGCTAGAGTTTGCATGCTTTTCCTTTTCATGACTTGGAAGATCCTTTGGGATATTTAGATGCTGGGAGTACAGGAGGAAAATCAATGATGTAAAACACTGGCATTCTGCTTAAAAGTTACAACTGCCTTTATAAGGATCTGCTGACTTGTGCTTTCATCGTGCTTTGAGAATGTTCCTTTTCTCTCTGCTGCTGCACCAAATCAGTGTCAAAATGGATGGGGCACCTTGTGAATGACAAGTTTATAGCTCCATTGACTTCATTTTTTTAAGAGAAATCATTACTTCGAAGATGGTTATTATGTGGG
Source organism: Nothoprocta pentlandii (assembly GCA_013398315.1). NCBI lineage: Eukaryota > Metazoa > Chordata > Aves > Tinamiformes > Tinamidae > Nothoprocta > Nothoprocta pentlandii. Next base: position 642,698 of record VZSG01000094.1, on the reverse strand, counting down.
AGCTATAGTGTTTTTATTTCCCTTTTTGTTCCTTTAATCACATTTTTCAATTTCTTCTTTCATGCAATTATACCAAATTCTTATTATCCTCTCCTTGAAGTATGCATTCATACACTGCCGACTTTTATGATGGCTATCAAGCCACATCTTGGCTGTCAAAAGTATTTTTTTCAGAGGTAACTCCTTAATTAACCTCTGTATAATTTTCACTGCTCCCCTGTTTCCCTCTTTTTCTGGCAATATGTCAATTCCAAAAGCATCTCTTTAAAAACTGCTGGCTAATGCAGCCTGCAAGTGTTTCTTTTTTTATGAATTCTGATTGGATCATCTTTATCTGAAATACTGTCTAAATTCCAAAGACATGTTGAGTTCTCAAGTTGACACTGACAAAATCCTTCCCTAATTTGATTCTTACATTCTTCGTGTTTTTTTTTAAAACTGCTTCAGCATCTCTACACTGCACCTTGAAGTACAGCATGAGGACGCAGCAGAAATACTGGATCATGGGGGGCATACCTGTGTGTTCCTTGTGGTCTAGAGTAAGAGTGAATTTTGGGGGCAAGAGAGCATCTCACAGGTGACTTGACTTGCTGGGCTTTGGCTTTGGGAGAGCTGCGTTTCTGGCCTGTGTGGATTAGACTGGTTTCAGAAGCACCTGGAAGGTGCACTGCCAATGCACATCATTATAAATGTTTAATTATCAGACTAAAGTTAATCTCAAGTGAAACTTAGTAACTAAAATGTGTATGGTGTAGTTGTCAGGTGTCCAGCTGGTACTGAAGCCCTTTGCTGTGTCTGCATATATTTGTGCTAAGCTTAGCATGAGAAGAGCTAAGCATGAGAATAGGTGATTACTCTTTACTGATCCATGATATATGCAAGTAGCAATATACGCAAAATATAAGTTCAAATATTTTTCTAGTAAGATAGGTTAAATTACAGTGACTTGGAACTGCTCATTTGCTCATTCAGAAAATAAGAACCTTTGTCATCAGCCTAGCTACTCATTTAGTCTCTAACTGTTGTTTCAAGTTTGTGCCTGTGCATGTTCTTACTAGATGGCAAATTCCAATTTATAATACTGTGCTTGTGCGTGGAGCAGTACCAGCTAAGACACACAGGCAACACAAATTCACAGTTATCTGAAGTAAGGATTCTATCCAACTAAGCTTCAAATTTATATACACATAATACTAAAATAAGGATATTTGCTGTATTCATCTTTCTTAAATGGTAGAAAGGGCATCTGGTATCATATTCTTGTCACGTGGGTAAATATATTTCTAAACAAAAGCTCATGACAGTGAAGGAGAAAAACTTGATTTAGGTGAAAACAGGTCTTTTTTTTTGCTTTAGAAAGCATTTACTTAGATCTGTTACTGCTGTAAATTGGTCATATAACAATGAGTAATTTTTTAAAAGAAGTTAATTTATTAATGCCTTGTTTTGAGCTGGTGTCTTCAGCATCCATCACAGCAGAAAAATCCTTAGGTCTGTCAAAAGTAATTATTTAGTTGAAATACAACAAGTTGAAAATAGAACTGTAAAGAGAAGTATTTATAAATCATCTGTGTAGAGATGGTCTGGGGTAGTTCCAAGCAGATCAGAAGGATCTGTTTGAAGCTTGTGATCCTTTTGTATACCAAGGGATTTGCAGACAGCAGTATTGATAAGCTCAAGCACTTTATTTCTATGTAAAATGAAACAGGCATGAAAATCTAAAAACTTTGATTGTTTCAACCTCTTACTATTTCTAAAAAATGTAGAAGCATTTTACAATTCAAGTAAGATTGTCTTTAGAATTCCTTGATTGAGGTTATTTCAAGGTCTTTATACCTACAAGTCATAAATGAAGAGTGTGTTAAATTTTATGCTTTGTATAATAAGTTTGGCGCATAGGTGGCTTTCATCCCATTTTGAATCTAGAATGTGTCTAATTATGCTGTAATGAAGCTGTCAAAAAAGAAACTCTCTCCTTTCCCTCTGCAAATGCTGCTAGTATCCTTTGAAGAAATCAGCAGAAGAAGCCAAAAGTTGTTCTAGCTCAGTTGTAAGGTCTCCAAGACTTCTTCTGTCAGTTGTCAGATCAAAAAACTTAGATGACTGAATTTTGTGCTTAGGAGTCATAGGATTGTTCCTGATATTTGATATTTAAAAGGAAAGTAATGCACCTCTTGCAGTAGTGGTGTTAGTTCACACTCTGTGCTCCTGAATAAAGCCAGCTGCAGAATGCCAATGAGGAGACCTTGTAAAGAGCTCACTAGTGTATTGATTTACAGAGGCTGGCTCTAGGTCTTTTTGTCGCTCTTTCCTCTAGGCACTTGTTTCATCGGATTAGTGGGTCACAGGATTTAGAGGCAGTGAATGGAGAGCATAGCTTGTTTCCAATGTTAATGAAGCTAGAAAAAGGGCTGGACCTTGAATATTGTGTGATGGCCCTTTGCCTAGGAATCTACTATTTCTGTGTTACTTCTAGCTCCTAGTTATGGCAATATGCCTCTTGCATTAGCTTCCCTCTCAAGTTTAGGTTTGGTTATGTTCCTTACCTCTTAAAAAAAAGATATCTACATAAAAGATTGCTCATATACTATTACTGTTTAATATGATTCTCTATCCAAGTACTGACCTGTAGGCCAACATTTGTGAAGATGCACTCAGGTACCACTTAAACCTTTCTTGCCATTCAAAAATCAATCAGGAACTTGGTTGACATTTAAGCTGTAAAAATAAAAAAATAAAAGCATTCCCGCTTAAAAGCAGCGTATCTATAAAGATCAAAGTATGTATGTATAATATGCCCTGTAGTTAACATAGTGTATGTGTTTTAGTGTTGAAAAATGTAAGATTAACATAACCACCAACCTTCATTGAAAAGTAAATGATATATGACAAGTCACTTAAGCTGAAGTACTAGCTGTATTTGGAAGCTTGGAACATTATATATCCAAAATCTCATGCAGTCCAAGCTTCGGAACTGCCATTCATTTTTAACAAATTTCTCCAAGTGGAGTCAATGTTAAAATAGGAATGGCTGCCCAGCTTAACTCTGCCACTGACAGCTCTTTCCTCCCTAAACCCAAAATACATTAACTGTGGGAAGTTCTCTAATCTCTTTAAAATCAAAGGAAAGAGAGTGTAGTGCTCTGCTATGAAAGGTGAAACGTAGAAGAATTTGAGGAGGGGGTAATGCTGTGTTACTGTTAAGTTGTTGCAGGAAACTCAATGGTAGTGACTTTTTCCAACAGCAAGTGCACCTGCAAAGACCTTGTCATGGCTTGCAGCAGATGGCTTTTGACTTTCTGGGACCTGAGTATTTGACAAAGCTTTTTATTAATGAAGTCAGAAATATGCAGCTGTTTGTCATGGTTGCTTACTGTTTTGTGAGAGAATGCTGTCGCAAAACACTTGTATCTTATACAAATTTTGCCAACCTTTTTCCTATCCTGCATCTTTTTATCAAATATAAAGGTTATATTTCAGTTTACTGGGAATGTGTCTGCCTCAATTTCATCAAACTTTGTGAAAAGACTTCCAGATGGTTTTAAAATTTTTTTACCCGGTTAATACTGAATATTTCCTCTTAGGGGAGGGAAAAAGCCACCATGTGAAACGTTTTGAGCATGTTTTGTTTTACAGAAGAACATCATGTTCAGAGATAAATGAAGAAAAGCAAGCAGGTAGTGTTTAATGCAATACTTTGCTGTTTTTCAGTCACAGTACACTGCGCATAAAATGTTTTTTTCTGTGGAAATCTCAGTTCTTTCCAAAAATATAAATTAGGGCAATTGTGCCATATAGGCTGGAACATGAGTTCTTGCTCAGAGACCCGTCTAACAAACAGGATGTAAAATTGATGGGAGCAGGAAATAGTCCAGGGCTGTGGGCGTTTTTGCAGATCAAATGTGAAATGACCATATCAATTTAGCTTCAAAGCCAGAATAATTACATATGAAGCCTCTCACTTTCCAAGTAAATAAATAAAACAAACTGAATACTCTTAATGAAAAGCAGGAGAGTCAATTTACAGTCAGGATTTCCAAGAGTGAGTGACGTAAACTGTCTTTTACAGTCTATGAGAAATATTTTTTTCAAAACCTATTTACTGAAAATAAAATTCTTTCAAATTATTCAAATTGCATATTTGAACCTAAATACATCCCAAATTGCTGTTTGCTAGTAAAAATCTTGGTCTGCTATTTTCTAATATTCTGGACGTCTAATCTCTTCAAATTTACTGCCTGCTACCAAAAGAAGCCTGTTATACATTAGATGGATATCTTTTATCTTGTATAATGAATTATCTAAACATAATTGGCCATAAATAAGTGGCAGTATGGGATATCAGTTATGGTTAAGCAGGTGCTGCCAAACGTTATGGGAAATTCTAGAAAAACAAATGCATTTGGAAGCATTGATGAGTACTAGAAATGAGTTTTTAAGGTAGTTAGGCAATCAAAGATGCAAATAAGCACCTGATGAATTTGATATAAATGGGAGCTGAAGTCTTTGAAAATGCTTTTTCTACTTATTTGCATCCTTTATCATTTAAAAAAAAAAAAACCCTTTCTCTGTTCTAGAGCCTGTGTTGCACGTTTACTGAAAATTCCTGTTGTATTTATGGCAGGCAAATGTAAGCAGGGAGGGTGGAGTGTCAGTCTCCTTTCCCAGCCCTGGGATTATTCTCCTCAATTACTGTCATTGCAAAAACTAATGTATTCACTTTGTACAAGAGAGAATTTTCTGTCAGCTTCAGGGAGCAATAAATTATGTACATGTCATAATTAGCAACATTAGGAAGTTGCATTATTTATAAGGATGGAAGCATTCGAGTAACTTAAAATCCAGGTGTTGTACGTGAGAGTAGATAAAAAGTGAATTATGAAATTGTTAAATTCTCTGAAGAAGGTCATGACTCACATTGGTAGAGATGATCAGGGATTTAATGTTGGTAGAAATTTGCCAATTGACTTCCAATTCAGTTGGAATATTCTTTTTCTTAAAATACTGTTTCATTATGAAAGATCATGAAAAACTGATTACTAATGTAGAACAGACAACCAGATAAACACAACTTTACTTCCTTTTGAACTCGCTCTCAGTGTTAATAGGCAGAGTTTGTATTCTGGGTATTGAAACTACTGCAACTCATCAGCTCAAACAATTTTAACTTTGAGGAAATCAAGTTTTAGTCCAACTGCAGTTGGGTTGAGGAATGCATTACTAGGAAAGCCTCACTTGGGTTCTGGATTAGTTTGGAACTGAACCTGTCAGTAATCAACCAATTGCTTCCATGACAAATGTTTTTCTTATTTTGCTCTTGCACTTGCTGTCTGAAACGGGAAGAGTGTCAGACCTGAATTGGCAGCTTAGATGCATGATATATAGATGAAACTCTTCAACTTAGTAAATTAACTATGTAACAGCAGGACAGAATTTCCAGGGTAAGTTTTTGTTGTTTTGTAGTATATATATTTATGTCAATTTTCAAGTACTTAGAAATTTTCATTGTCTATTACTCTAATTAGTAGAAATGACCAAAGAGTGATTGCAAGACAAGCTGAAATTTAATTTTGCAAGTAAATTTTTTCATGAGGAGAAATAAAACGGTAAATAAAATGCACTTAAGTTTTAATGATGCATGAAAATTAGGCTGGAGGAACATAAAATGTAAGCAGTTAAGTTTTAAGTATTCAAATGAATGCCTGTTGACATTCAACACAATGACAGCACAACAGTTTTTTATTAAGTTTGCCTAAAATAGTTTTATTGCCTTTGGGAATTGGAAAACAGAACTCAATTTCTAAAGTAGATTTTCAAATAGACCATACTTAAATTTTCCTAACGATATCTAAATATCTTCTAGAAAAGATGAGGAAATAGCATTTTGCCACAACCCCTGCAGGCTACCCTGATATGAGAAATGATTATGTATTAAATCTTGCTATTTGAAAATACATAGAAGGAAAAGAATATAACGTTTCCTGAGGCAGGGAAGAGGTGGGGGGTAAAAAAGTACCCATATAAAACTGATTTACAAGCTGTTTCTATGTCACTAACGCTCTCTGAAACCATTTGAGAGTTGTGAAGCTTGATTTCTGCTTAGAGGAGGTTAACCCTTTCCCTCTTCCTCCTGCATGACCAAGCAATTTCATTTTCGTCATTTTTCAAATTTGGCAAGGGGGATTTCTAAAAGCAAAATTAAAGTATGTTTTCAATGTCTTTGGCATTACATGGACGTACAGCTGAGTATATGGAAGGCAAAGGGAGAGGTTATACTTATCCTCTGGACTAGTCATACTTGATTACCTGTAGTGTGGTAGACTATAGTTGACTTCCAGAGCACTTCTGACAGGATATTTCTATATGATTTCTACTATCATTTCTGTAATATTATTAAAGTAGTTTTGTGCAACTTAAACTGCAATTAGTCCTTGGATTACCATATGGTAATGAAGACAGGAATATTTCTGTCTTAAGTAGCCTGCTAAATCATTGATACTGCATTTCACACTCATAGCATAGTCTTAATAGCTGTTCTGATTTGTTTCTGAACTAGTTATGCTTATGCTTGAGGGAATCTCCTTCTATCCTGTTGTTTTGAGAATTTATATATAGGATCTATCAGGCCTGGGTTAAAACTAGTTAACCCTGTGAAGCAGTGATGCACCCGTGAAGGTTCTTGGTTGGGATGCCTGGGCTTGTCCTAATCAGAATGGTTTCCTGTAATTGTCCATGTGATGTTTAGAGGAGCTGCTGAAACTCCGAGCAGTCAGATTTCAAGGTTTACCTCAAATCCTAAGAAGTCACAGTGACCTGAATATTCGAGAGACTGTTGAGTTCTTGGCTCATTTTAAGAGCATCTTCCCCCTGCTGTTTTGGGAGCATCCTTTGTATGTAGCAAAAACATACTGCTGCAGAGCCACACCATATAACCTGAAAAACTATATTGAAAAATACATCTTATCTTCCCCAGTTATCCACTGCAGTATTTGGGGTTTTGGACTTTGTAATAAAAAAACAGTAGTGCCAGGGGTCAGAAAGATTTTGCTTCCAAGTGATGAGAATATAAGAATAGAGAAGTGCTGCATCAGTAAAACCGAAGGAGGCAATGAAGTGTTTAGAACAAGTACTTTGAGTGGAGCAATTGGCCATCATTAATAAAAGAATTATTTCTTTTAAGGTAGCATTAGTTTTGGAGGAAAGTCAAGTTCTGAATCCTGAATTTGCAAAAAACCAGCATATCTCAAACTGCTAAACTTAGAGCCATGTGATGATGGCTGATGATAGGAAGTTTTTACTGTAACATATTTTATATAGTAGTTCTTGCACAGAAGACCATAATACAGGCAAGAGTTAGCTTTTCATATAGTTGTTCATATTGTTGTATAGTTGTATATTTTCATATAGTTGTTTTCCATACATATTTTCTGTATCCAATTCTCCTTGATTTATGCTTCTTTCTGGTTTGTTTATATCTTCATTCTAATGTTCCTAGTTCTGTGAAAATTTTTTGACTTATATTGGATCTGCATAGAACACTCACAGACTCCATTGAAATGTAGTCGGGGTTTAAGGCAACAGTAAGCTTCATTCTAATGTCACATCACATGGGCAATGCACACTGTGAAGCAAAGGCAGGCAGCCAGGTCAGCCTTCTCCAATGACTTGTTCAGGTCATGAATTGCCCTTTAAATACCACACATCCCTGGGAAAAACCTCAGAGCAAAACTGATTTTGTTCCTATTTCAACTATATGTGAATGACGTAAGAGGGGACCATTCTGTGATCTTAGCATGTGTTTAGAGCTCATGATAAAAAGTATTTGTATGTGTCTGTTTTTAAAATATCAAACCATATATTCATTGATATGCACACAATTTCCTGCAATTCCTGTTAAGGTTGCTTAGTTGGGAAGCAGTTAATCAGCTGCTCAGCTCAGGCAGGTTAAGGCTGATGAGTTAAAAATGAGCAGAGATCTGCAAAGCACAGGTAGGCAGGTTGTCCTTAAACGGAGGCACAGCCAGAAATAAAACATTTCTCCTGGGCAAATGTTTGTCTTGTTGGAATGGAAATAGAGATAGCAAAGGCGCTGGGCTCAGCTCTACACTCAGCTCTACCCCTGTCTGTGGAAAAAAATGGGACACACACAGAGAGATGAGGCAAGCTTATAATTGCTGGGCTGTTAGCCTAGTGAAGAGCCTCTTGGCTCTTGTGATAAGACTTGTGGCAGGGAGAGGAGGCGGGTGCTGCTGTGGGTGCATCCACCACAGGGAGCCCTGGAATCCGCCTTTGGCTCCAGTCTTGGTGCCAGCAGCTGGCACATGCACCACAATCCATCCTGCATTTTTGCAAATTCTGGATTCAGCTTAGAAAATAAACATGGCGAGCATTTTCTGCAGCAGATGAAAGATGTAAAGTAATCATAGTAAGCTGTTATAATAAAGCAGCCTTGATAATAAGTAAGAGCAAGGTATGTACATAGCACAAGTCTGCACATGCCACTGTGTTTACTTAGCATCTGATGCAGAGATACCTGAATAACCTATTTGTTGATCCTTTTTCTAAATCTTCCATGTAAAAGAGCTCCTCTCAGGACTTTCTCTCGTCTAGTATTGCATTTTGGTTTTAAGAACAAGAGAGCTTGTTCTTTGTTTTAAATATATGCACTAGTTCACTGACCTTTTCTGCTTATGAAGATTGCCTTTCTCCAAGTTCAATGTCTTGTGCCCAAGCTCTTTTTCTGTTTCAGGCTTAAAGGACCTCTGCTAGATGAGACGTAGATATATTGTTCAGATGCATTTTTGGTAGCCCTGTAAGGTACGATTTGTTTTTAGTTTTCTGCTGTACCATTATCTTGTTATACAGCACTATTCATAAAAATCACAAAGACTGCTATTTTTCAGGTCTTTCATCCCAGGTTGAGGTTCACTGTATGAACTATTTTGTGAGAGCAGATGTGGTGGTGGTGTGGGGACAGGCAGAACAACCTAGCCTGCAAGATGTGATGGTTCTTCTGGATCCATCCCTGGTTCCTGCTATTTGATGTAGGGGCATCTGTGTGGTCCTTAGAAGTGCAGCCTCTATGGGGCTGCCTGTCCAGGCCTTCCTCCAGGACCATGCCTCAGGCTGCTTCTATGTTATTTCAAGCATTTCTTTCTCCATTTTTTACTATTCATCAAGATTTGTCCAAGCAGAAATGCCTGTATCAAAACATACATGAAGATATTGCTTCATAAGCTAGCAATTATTTGTTATTACTTAGTGATGTTACATGCTCTCTAAATAGCCTGACCCGTTCTCAAGTCAGATAGTTTTATACAGAGGAACATGAGGAGATTGTGGTGTGTTTAAGTAGTGCCTTTTGTCCCCCCTGTCTTGTTTGTGCACGTTGCAGTAGCGCGGATGAAAAGCCATCAGATCAAATCATTTCCAACAAGGTAGGCCAGCCAGGACACAACTGTGCCACTTCTGCAGCTTTTGCAGGAACGTCAGCAGGAGACAAAAGACCACTGCTTTGCTGCTGGTGCTTCTAGAATACAAATTTTAACAGTTTGTGTTAAAGTGCATTGATGTTATGAAGGCTACAAAATAAGCTCTCTGGCTAATAGCTGTTTACACTGAGGAATTGACTTTGATATCTGTTAAAATGAGAAGAAGCTCAGAGCTTTTATTTTCTAGTGGAATTTACTGCCGTGTAAAAAAGCTTCAGGTGTAACTGGCTGAACCTTTACTACATTCTTGTCCAAGGGGAGTTCATGGGTCTAGAGAATAAACCAGCTCACACAAAACTGACTTATGATTTCAGTTAGGATAAAACTCTGTTTACAATGATTCCAGTCAGGAATTTAGCCCTTGTCTTTAGACCAGAACCCCTTGACAAGCGTGACAAATGATCAACTGACTCTAGCCTGAAATGAGTTGTCTTTCTCCATGCTGGGGGGCTAGAAATACTCCCACTCCAAAGGACTGGTGTTTTGGTGCGAGTTAATGTTGTGTGGTCTCAACTAGGTTTTGAAGTACCAGATTCTAGTGTGATCTATGAAGCTATATAATAAATTCCTGTACCTAAATCAAGCCAAGGAATTTATCCATCAAAAATTTTAATTATGACAATCTGCAGAAATATATATTTGGGAACTTTAGTTTTTCTCACTAAAACCTGAGTTTTTGAGATTATAAAAATGAAATTCACTCTTTGATTTTTCTCTTGGAAGAAATATAAAGATACTTTCAGCTGAGGTTGAAAATTTGAAGGTTGAACACTGATCAGTGGCAATATTTCTGTAATTTGTTCTAGGATGAAAGATGTATTGCAGCCTGACTTGTCCTGCAGAATACAACACAGGCCTTCTCCATTTTTTTCCAATGCAACCTTAGTTGTGATGACTGTTGTCTTTGCTCTTTTCTTGGCAACTTTTCATTCTTGACACGGAAATATCTTTTAACAGAGACAGATTATTCATCTCAGCTGCAAAAAAAGGCAAGAAAAGAAAGTTTCCAATTATTGAAGTGGAGAGCTTGTCCATCATGAACTGCTATGAATAAATTTTAGTTGCTTCTCCTTTTGTTTAGCGCTCTAGAGAAGAGTATAGGGATGTGATTTTGCTTATCTGCAGGGTCCTCACCTTTATGATTAAATGGATTAGATGAAAATATGCATTTAATTACAATGCATTTATATGCAGCTTCAGTACATTATTTTTTGTTGGCTGTCACTGAATGAGCGAAACAATTCTTCCAATGTCATTATGTATATTGTTTTTATGGTTATTAATATCACTGTATCACTACCTGTTTTTCAGCTATGATAAATGGAATAAGACTAATATGAAATGCATAATGTTCAGTATGATATATCCTTATATCTAGTAAATAGGGGAAAGAATAATAATTATGGAAAATCACTTTTTATTAAACTATGCAGGAATTCTAATGACTCCAATGCTATGTACATAAAGACAAATTCTGTCTACATGAAGAGGGGGCGTGTTAACACCCATGTACCTAAAGGTTAGGAGAGTGGGCAAGAGCACGTTCATTGTGTTCATCTTGTAGCAGGGTTGTAGACTTACAACCCCATTCAGACCAAGTGCCCTGATGTCCCTCCCTATAGTTGTGCTAGAGTCAGATGTGCTCTGACTTCTAGGCTCTTTGCTTTGATAAGAACCTTGCCTGGGTCCTGCAGCTGACTGGCTGCTCCTGGAACTCATGGGTCTGTTTTTGATTTCAGTTGACACCAGATTGGGATCATAAGGAAAAAATAAATACTTAAAAATAGTACGATGACAAATGAGAATCCTGAAACTGGATTATCAAAGACTTGATGCATTGGTGGGTAAACTACAGCAACACTGAGTACACGTTGTTTCCCTTTATGCTTTCAAGACTGGGTGGTCTGTATGAAATATCTAACGTTAGGAATTGTAGTTCGTCAGCTGTATTGGAAAACTAAGGGCTCAGATTCACACTTTTTGATTTAAGTCTGTCTTTGTGGCCTGGCCTGAGCACGTGGAATTTTTTGTCAATTTATATTCTAGAGGAAAACAAAAACAAAACAAAAAATCACTTTGGTTCTGTATTATTAATGCACTTATTTCAGAAACTGTTGTAAATTTAGAAGCCTGCATTTTATTTTAAGACCTTAAGGATCCATCAGTGTGCATGGTTAGTAGCTTTGGTAGTAAACCCAGTGGACAGCGTAAAGAGTCCATTATTGTGGAAGATAATCCGTCAGTGGTGAGCCAAAAATAAGTTTTAAAAAAGTCTATTTGGGCAAAACAGAATTGTCAATGAAACTTGTTCCAGTTAGATTGCTTTGGATGCTTGGAAATAAAAATAGAGATCAAATTTCCCATTAAGTACCGATGGAATTAGATTCAGGTTGTCATGCCACAAAAAAATCTATGAATAAGTGCACAATTCACTAGGTGTAAATATCTGAAATGGCAAATTTCAGATGGGTAACATAAAAGGAAATTATAACTCATATCTAAAATTCTGTGGACTGAAAGGAGATGCTTTGATCCAAAAGATGTTTTTCCTAGGAACATTATGAATGCCAATAAAATGCTAAAAGTATGCTTTCCAGTGAATCACAGGTTTGCCAACTTTTCTGCAGGGTGTGACATAAAGTTGATGATGATTTCTCTCCTGAACATTATGTTGGAGAAAGTGGATCTTGTAATAAAAACCAAAGCTTGGGATTTTTGCCATGGTTTCTATTTGAACTCTATCCAAAATCATTAATAGACATCCAATTCAATAATTTGTACATGTGTTGTTTAAAAAAACCTATATAAATAGGGCCCTTGGCTTCTAACCTTTTTTACCTATAAATAAATATTCTGAAATAGTTTAAAAAAATTATTTTTGTTCTTTCTGGATAGGACCTTTAAAATGTGTTTAATTATGGATGATAGTAATTCTGAAGTCAGTTCAGTGTATTGAGGAAATACTTCTGTATGTGACTTGCATTGGAGAATAATAGCATGTTGAAGTGCCCCGGAAGCTTGAATTGCCTGATACGGTACATCTTGCTATGTATTTAAAGGAAAAGGTTTTATATAGTTATGTATTAGTTATGTACAGTTATATATTGCAGCTGTTCACCATTTCCTGCCTTCAGTTCTAAAATTTCAACAGTATTATTTTGAAATATCTGAGAAGAAAATAATGAGCTCAGCATTATTTTAAACAGATGGACATATTCTGCAGTCAGCAGCATTTCTTTCCTTGAGAGACTGAGTTATGGATCACCCCAATCTTTGAAAATACCAAAAACAATTACAAATGTGATTCCATTTATATTAACTGTCTTTTTTAAGCACAGAAATAGTTGGGATTACTTGCAACCAACAGGGAAATTTTCAAAAATTTTAAGTCTTTTGGTGAGAGGAAGTAGGTTTGTGTGGTGCTGAAAATAAAAGAAGCAAGCAGTTAATCACCAGAACCTGTCTGGATTCAGAATTGAAATAATTGAAAGTGAGACCCCTGAGGATGGCATGACCAACCTGATTTTATTCAGCAAAAATGGCTCTTTGCTGTTCTCCATCCCTTGGGAAATGTCCCTGTAGTTGACAGTTTTACTCTAGACCTTATAATTGCTTTCGCCACCCGTGGTAACCAAAATGTAGCATGATTTGTCAGCCTGTTTTCCTGAAATAAATTCTGAGTATCTTCTGATATTTCTCTTTTCATCTATTTTTGCTTGTTTTTGATTTAATCTTTTCTTTTGGGTTGTACTCATGATGCATAATTTAATGCAATGGTGTATAAATAATAAGCAAAAAGACATCACCTAAATGAAGATGAAGCTTTTAACCTTCAAATTCTCTGCTATTATGTGCAAATGATAGAAATCTTATTTCCAGCTCTTTAGTGTTGTCAGAAACACATTATTTGGCATAATAACCCTTGTACGCACTGAAATGTTTGAATAATCTGTGGGCTTTGATCTATTGGAAAGATTCACTAAGTATTTTTCTGATTCCTTTGCAAAGACTCCTTCACCAGCTATTTTATCAAAACCAGCATTTTATCTGTAACTTGCTCTGCCTAGTGCTAGGGAGAATACAGACATGGAAGGACATCAGGGACAGGAAAAAATGCCTCAGCTTTGCAGGATAACTATTCTTCAGTTCCACAAGATGTCATTGCCAAAAAATTACTAGAACTTACATTTAAATCCCAGAGTTGAAAGCAAAAGTTAAGTGAGAGAGATTTTTTTGATATTTAAGAAAATATTTGTGTATTGCGTATGCTAACAGTACATATCTAAGTAAGTATTGAATAATTATGGAGGTTAGAAATAGGATATGTGAATGTGGATGGTCCAGGGACTGGTATTGAAATGCTGAATATTATACTACTACATCAGAGAACCATTTTTTTTCCCATTAGGAAATATCATTTTTAGGATAAGAAATATCATTTCCAGGTGATATGACTTCTGTCTAGTTGTTTCTGTGAATTCTGTTGCTGAAGGAGTCAACTTGACTCAAGTTTTTCGTTTCCTGGGTATGTGTGTTTTCCTTGGATGACAGTCAAGAATAATTTTCTTTCTTGATCTTTTGTATGCAATAAAAATGGAAAAACTCTAAAGTCGGGTATACTTGAGCTCTGTGGAGTATGGAAGGCTAGTGGTATGAAATATTTAAGTTCTGATTCTCTCAGGCTAAGGGGCAAAAGTCCATACGGGTCTCCTTCGTCCTTAGGAAAAGATGTCTCATTCCTTTTCCTCAAGCAAGTTTTCAGAGCTCAGATAATGCAGAAAAGGTAATTGGCACCATCCTGAACGCTTAGAACATAATCTGTGTGTTTAGTACACACCATTCTAATTGTTCTACCTAAAGCAGTTTTGGGGCACTAATTTCAAACTCTCTCAACTCTTAATTATTCTGTTATTTCTTCAATCTGCTGTATCAGAGTCTGTTTATTCTGAAAGGTAAATACCTTCCTCCTTGAATAGTCCCATTATTAGAAATTGAATTATGGGTGGAAGCAATTGTTTTTCAACATGAGTAAGTAATGAATCACAATTCCAGTCTTGGGAACTATACAGTTACTTTAGCTAGCAAAGCAATACTTGTCAGCTGCATTTAGTTGCTTGGAATTCAGTTGGCATTTTTATTATGTACATTTTTCTCACACTACCATCAAGCACTTTAAAGTTCTTATGTTCTGGTTTGAATATATGCTATTCATAAGGCAACAGCTGTTTGTATGGGGTCTGTGTCTTTTAAATAGGATTTTTGTTAGTAATTTCATAAATCTTCTGTTAGGAAGCATTTAAGTTGTATAATTCTGACTGTTTGCCATTTAAGGAAATATTTCTATTTATGGAATCAATTTTTTGACAATAAATGAGTTAAGTGGACATTTCACATATCTAGTACTCTTCAGTCCTGTGGAAATGTACATGGCTGTTTTCAGTAACAATTCAAGATTGTGTTGTTACCATTTAGAGTATATGATGGTATTTTGAGAATGAGAGTGAATACAGTCCCTTGCTCTTTGCAGCTATTTCCTCTCAAATCTAAATGACCAAGGCTCCTAATTAGCAAATGTTCATAAGGGGCAAAAAGTAGCTCTTATAGCACAGGGGAGACTGCAACAGGGCTTTCATGAGGTAGGGCGAGATGGACAATGTAACTTCAGAGGAAGCAAAGTCTGAGTATCTAACTTTCATTTTTATATTGGATCAACCCCGGTGACAGTTTGTTTTACAGTGAACTTCAAAACCTGACTGTATAAAAAAAGTAAACAATAGTAAATAATAAATTGAGGTTAAATATATCAACAGGCTAAAGCAGTGCTCTTTAACGATATGATTTACTTATGATACTTAGAGATATAATTAAACCTTTTCTGGATGAGGACAATAAGCCAAGTGTTCACATTTATCAATTGAATTTGTACTATTATTCTAACATTTAATATGTATCCTTTTGTCATTTGCACTTTCTAATAGTCTTTCAGAGGAGATTAGCTATTAAAACAACCCTTGTATCAGTGGATAGCCTGTGGAAATTTCTTCATTATTTCTTTTTGGACAGAAGATCAATGTTTAATTGGGACTTAAAATTCCCATTTTATAAAGGTCTGGGCCCTATCCTGAAGCTATATTAATTTATCTTTTTTCAAGGCTGAATCATTTTCTGTCCAAGGACGTACAAAAGGTTGATCAGCTCTTTGTCACCTTTCAATTTTTATCATTGGAAAGAGGTGATTTACAAGACGTATGTTTACTCTTTCTTAAGGTAAGACTGTTTTCAGTCAGATAGGTGCTGTAAATATTCATCCTGAAACAGAATTACTTGTCAAGGGCTTTTCCTCCAAATAGTTCTTGTAGTTGAGAAGATACCTTTTATCCTCAGTACTCCTCCGCATTGATAAATTTTGATAGGTACCATGGAAAGAGAGAACTAATTTTATATATTTAGTTTATCAGGCTCCCTGACCTTTCTCTGCCTTGTGATCCATTTGAATAATGAAGCAGACAAGTGGTTCTTCATGTAGCTATGTGATCTAACTTTGGTCACCTGTACATTTGGCACAAGGATCCTAAGAGCCTTGCCTCTGCTTTGGCTTGTCTTCCTCCAACAGGGCTATTACAAGTTAGGTAACTACCGTAATAAAAGCTTCTATTGAAGGCTGTGACAGCTTTGTCTGCCAAGCTCTTAAATTATCAGTTTAAAAAACAGCTGGATAGACAGCACATCAAAGTGCCCTGCGAGCTGGAGAGGACAGGGCTGTTGCTTTCTAGACAAAACAATAGGAAAAATCACATATCTGAGCACGAGAGTTTAGAGGACAGGTTTTAGTCCTCAATTACGGTCTTGGAATAACTGCTTTTTGCCAGGTCTTTCTAGGACACCCTTACTATCTCTGCATTCAAAATAGAAAAGAATTCCTAAAATCCACAAATAGCAGACTTGAGCTGTCTTAGGAACCCTTGTTTTGGCTCGTGGGATGGCTGCTTTTGTAGAGTGTGTGCATGTTTCCATGCAAAGCTGTCAGTGCTATTAAAGAACTTCCATTCTCTTCCCCTTTTTTTTTCTTGCTTATTATTATAACTCAGAAGTCAATTTGGAAACCAGTTGTTTCAGAATATTTAACTAGAAAATAACCCAAGTCACATAAACTTACATGGACTTAATCTTTACTTCCTTTGCTTATTTTCAGGAAAGTTTCGCACTTGCCCTTCCTTTAATTAGCAGCACGGAGATCAGGAAATGATTTCTGTCCTTATACTCAATTCCTAAACCTTTGTAGTGGTTTTGATGAAAGACAAAATTTTGTTGAATCTTACTTTGCCATGTTTTAAGGCTTTTGCAAAAACAAAGCAGATGATCTTTTAAATATTTTAGCAGTTGGTATAAAAGCTCTGCGTTTTAGGAAACTGCAACTGTCTTGGTCGAAGCTTTCAGTAAAACTAATTATTTCAATTTTTGACATCTGATTAAAAAAGAAATCTTTTCTCTCTGTGTTCTGGATAAGTAAGAATCGTAGATGCATGAAATTTTCTGATTTAGAGAAAAAAAACTCACTAGCATGGCTTATAGTAAAAAGAATGACAAAATCACTAGGAGACTTAGCTGTGTACCTACTTGCTTTGTTTCTGTAGATCACAAGAGCAAAAGGCCTTTAGCAGTTGTTATCTCCTGTAGCAATAGTCCATCAGAGACTTGCAGCATCTACTAAAAACAGTGATGCCCTTGGCTCTAGTAGGACTGTTTCAAGCAAATGTTCCTCTGTTTCTGCTACTGTCTGTACAGTTGCCTCAGGTAGTGATGGGTTTTGTATTCCCAAAGAAGGTGTAATGAGCAGATTCACATGCTGACTGAAACCTGAAACTCAGAGGGAGAGAACTAAAAACCTTCCTCCTTCCTTGTCCACTCTTTGATCCTGGGCAGACCTGACCCTCATCTTTATGCTGCTTTTTCTCAGTCCTGAAGATGCCCATAGATTTGGAAACCGTTCTGTCTCTTTTTAATGTCACTTTAATTTTGAAGTAGGATTACATATCTGCTTTGCACAGAGAGAATCAAGTACAATTGAATTGCAATGATCAGTTACCACCTCTCAGCTGAGTTACCATGACTGACTATATGCAGGTTTGTTGCTGGTCCCAAATCTGTCAAACAAGCCTTTTTTATTGCAGTACATTCCTTATGAAAAGCTCAAGCAAGTGTAAGTGTGCTCACCCAGTAAGCAACCAAGCTGGCATAGTATAAAGTTCAGCTGTCTGTAAGCAAGGGCAATTTGTTGTGCTGCCTCAGCTCAGTTGTGTAATAATCTGCTGTGACACCCTCAGCGAGTGTTTTGAATGCTGCTTGCATGATATGTGAGTATACTATAGAAAACATTAAATTGTGAAAACAGATGTCGACTGCCTCTTAGTTTTATAGTATAATTCTGTACTTTTTTATCTAAATGTTCCACCAGTGCATCAATATATAAAGCATTTGTGTGTGAAATTGGTAGGCTGCTTAAATGTTCTCTAGAGTTGTTATAGCACTGCTATTTAGATTAGTTGGTTACATGGCATCTTTTTCAGAAATCTGGCTCTTTTGAACTCTTTTAGCAAAGGGATATGGTGGCAGAGTTCAGGGGTGCTGGCTGTGCCCTCATGCACAATTACATTCACATGTGAGCCTCTGTCAGTGTCATTCCCTCTTACCCACTGTCAAGAGTTTGGAATATTTTACACTTTATGGCCTAAAATTTTCTAGTTCAGAGAACACAATAGAATAATATAAATGTTCAGAGTTTTAGGCTAAGAAGAACATTAAATATGGCCATTTGAAAGCTGTTGTGTGTGTTAATCCCATATTACTGATCCCTTAAGAATCTCTTTCTTACTTAGTGCAAGCTCAAACAATTTAGCTTGAAAATGCTTATTGGTGCCTTTGTATGGGAGTGCTGACTCAGTGCTTACACAGTCATATTTCAGATCTCCACTGAGATGCTTGAGCTACTCTTAGTTTTGTATGAGCTGTCAATATTCTTCTGTTCCAGTGCAAAGCTGAACTGTTTGTTTCAGATTAGCCCTTCTGTCCCTCTGCTCCACTGTCAAATGGTGCTTTAAACCTGTGTGTTAGCAGTTGGTGGTCCAGGAGCTGGCAGTTTGGGCTTGACCTTTCCTGCCTTGCAGCATTTATTTGCTGCTGACAGCTGAGATAGAATGCCGGACTGTCTACTAAATTAAATACTGAAGCAGCAGGAATCAGGAAAATAGATGTAAAATTGGGCCAGTGTGGCCAGGACAATTGCTTATCACAGGCTTTGTCAGATAAAACATGTATGTTGTGTGTATGCATGAGTTGGAGAATGGTATTGTACAAATCAAAAACAGCATGGAAGTTTTAAAATACACTCTAAACAAGAAAAAAGACTCTTTTCCTCTTAAAGGATGTTTCCATATTCTTTCGTACGCCCTTTTTATGTTTGGCTCAAGGTTCCACATAAATCACAATGAGTTTTGCAATAACTAGAAGAGTCTCCACTGAGTTCTGCCCAGGTGTGTGAGTGATCAGGAGTTTGGTAACCCACTTACTGAACTTACACAAGAGAAATTGACAGGGAGCTTTATTTACTTAACTAAATTTAATGAAATTAGATGCCTCTCATAGTGAATAGTACAGATGGAAATGATCTATTTGAATTATGGCATTTGTGCTGTAATCAAAGAAATTGGGCTCGAACCCTATCAATTCAGCCTTGCATGGTCACATCATGTTTGTCATATAGTTACTTGAATTATTTTCAGTTTATCAGCAACAATTTCAATCAATGTAGCTCCCAAAGAGGTATATGCAGTCCAGTATGTGCAGAACTAAAGCAAGTATCCCCTGACATGCTATGGAGGTCTTTTACTGTGAGCAGGGTATGTTCTGGGATTAAACAAAACTGGCAAGCTAACAACTCAATGGCAAGTTCTGTACTCTTATGATCTGTTAACAATTTATTTCCTTCTTTGAACCCAAGTGTCTGCACCTAAAGCCATATTAGAGAGCCTTGGAATTGCTAAAAGACCAAGTCTTGGGCAAGTGGCTAAGGGACCAAAAGAGGTGTAAGGAATGTGTTAGGTTCAAAACGTGTTAGGTTCTGTTCAGAAACTGAGTTCTATAGGGACGAGTAACATATAGAGGCCTAGAGATTCTTTCCCTCTCAGACTAACAAGTGATGTTGGTAGTGTTGCTTCAGTTCCCCTAGTCTGCATCATCCTATATTTTTTTTTCCATTCTGCTTATTGTATTAAACTTTTTGCTATCTCTCTTATCATTTCTTTGTCTCTGAGATCAGTTGCCACTCCTAATTCTAGTATATGAAATCACTGGACTTCTGTAAATTAAGAATAAGCCATAATTCAACTTTGATGTGGCAGCAGGCAGAGTAAGCTGACTAAAGTAAGCACGTATTTTATTAGTTGCTAGAAGTAGGACAGAAAGTAATTGTATGGGCACTTTGTAGTAATGCCATGAGTTTCTTCAGTGTATTTCTGCATAAGATTAAAGGGTGATCTTGTACTGGTCTTTTCTAATTTGGGGATTTGGTTTCTGTCTCCTGCTTTAAGAATGCAGTCTGTAGAATAAAATAAGCCTTGGCTTTTGGGACAGAGCTGGGGAAAGCAGGGCAGTTTATCCACAAGGCCGTACTGACTTGAAGGGAAGAACATCTGCCACTTTCTAAAGAAATTCCAGTGCCTTTGTAGATGTGCAGGGAGTTTTACTTATGCAAAACTACTTCTGCTCTTATCAGTATTTGTCAGAAAGATGTGTAGCACTTGGGTCAAAGCAAACTGTTTGGTCAAATATATGCAATAGGAAAAACTACAAAAAAGAGGTATGGAAAAAAAAATGTTCATTGCAGTTTATTACAGGGAGATCTCAGTAAAAGGCTTGACAGGCAACCAAAGCAACATTCAGTTCTGTTGGCATTCATTAGAGCTAGGAAGCCCTCAGTCTGTTTCTCACTTGAGATTGATCTACTTGGAGCTCCTTGTGTGTTTGAGATCTAGGTCTGCTTGAGGGCAATTTAGAGTTGCAGATGGGAAAGGATATGGGATCCTGATTCTCAGATTCTTTGGTACGTAACCATTATATTTAACAGAAGTCTTGCTTTTGAGTGCAAAAAAATGAATTCACAGAGTGAAATCAGTGTAAAATCAAAGTTCGTAGCTAATTTATGGTTCTAGATTTAGTGGATCCCAGTAACAGAAAGATAGAGCATGGAAACTATTACTTAGTTTGCAATCAGTCTTAAAGGATATGTATATTTTTTATTTGATAATATAAATCTTTATAATCTGCATTTGGTCTCAGATTGTTCATACTACTTCCTGAACAGGTTTTCTATTTAATCTTCCAGCAGCTTGCTAGGCAAAAGTAAAGGAAAGTAGGTCTTGGTTGTCCAAACATGATTTTATTTGGACTCGTTTTGGTTGCCTAGAATGGAGTTTGCATTGGGAAAAACAGAAAAATACAAGTAAGAAAACCATTTATCTGGCAAGGTTTATTTATGCTGATTCCTTAGGAAGTTTTGGACTCCCTTAGCCAAATCCATTTTGTCAGAGGTTTATGCACTGACCCTATTCTGTCTTGAGGCTGATTTTGAACTGTATGAGCTTTTCTCCATGTTTAGACTTCGGTTGCATTGCTCTTTTTGTGTGTCATATGTAGTTGAATTGTTATGGCGGCTCTCTGATCCCAGTTTTGTTTCCCAAATCTAAGATATTTTTGTCCCTGTAAAATAGCTTTGTAACAAGTGTTGTGGTTTTAATGGATTAAGAACAATGGATAAGGCAAGGCTTGGCTTTAGGCTGCCTAAACCCAAATTATCTTGAAAGCTTTTCAGTCTGTTGGTTGTGTTGTATCATGCTTCACAGTTTAACTTGGAAAAAGACTGAGGAAAGCTGGACTTTTGACTATAAGTCAAGATATATATTTTTTTGCTGCCTCTTCTGTCCCAGATACTTAATATTCAATTACATTTGCTGTGGGATGCTTTTCATTGCTCATATACAAAATAAGCTAAAAAGCATGTAGAGTAGAGCAGGATGGGAAAAGTATTCTGAAATATTTTGAAAGTAGAAAGCATTAGAAAGCCCAGCTTAAAAATGTCATGAGGAAAAGAACAACGCTAATATATATTTGAAGTACAGGTTCTCATGTTAAAAAATATTTTTGGATTTGTTGATTTCATTGATAAATCTGAGAGAGACTTGGGGTTGATAAACCTGGCAGACATCTGGCAGACATCTATCCACCACTCTACATATTGGCTGTTTATAAGCAGGGAAATCTAGGCAGGAAAGTAAGAAGGAATAAGAAATGCTAGCTGCATTTTAGGACACCTTAACTTGTGAGCATGTTGCGTTTTATGCAATACAATCTCCTGTTCCTCTCTTTGCACCTGCTGCTCTACAAGTGGGACCAAATGGTGTCAGGTGATGTTTGATGGCTCTGATGCTCTCTCTGGTGTCGTCTGATGTGTTCACCTTTGGGCACTTTTCACTGTTGCACCTGCAAAATAAAAAATTCAGCTTGAGTATGCACTTCACCTGCCAAGTTCTCTCTTGAGGCTTAATTGATATTACTTTCTTGTACAGCACATTATTTACTTACAGATGCAAAAGTTTAGTCAGATTATGCATTTTTAATAAATAACAGTGACTTTTCAATTTACAAAAAAGATAAGGAAAAAGTTTGTTAGGATAAGTAAAAAGCCTCCTTTGTGCTGTCTCCAAATGCTAGTCTGTCTTGCTAGGATGGTTTTTTATAGTAAGAGAATAAACAGCATAGAGCTTTTCCAAGGATTTTGGTATCCCTCTTTGCAGTGGTTGGTCAATTGGTATTTCAGCCTGGGAAACCTGAAGCTAGTGGCTTTGTGGGCAGAGAGCTCTATGGCCCTTCCTTATGCAGGGCCTTGTGACATCGGGCATTTTTATGGTAATAAATAACATGTTAGCACTAGCCCACCTGGAGACTTCAGCTTACTTTACAAACGGAACTGTGAATAAATAGATCATTATAAATTGTTTCCCAAGAAAAACAGTTGTCAAAAGAATAAATGTAGGGAAGAGCAGTAGACTGCTCAAGTACTCATTCTTCCTTTGATTAGAAGTGATGATTAATAGGGTTTGTCTGCAGAATCTGTTAAATCTCTCCCTGACCTGCAAAAAGTATTCACGTTGGCTGATGCCATTTGAATTTCAAAGACTGAACTTTGTTTTTTTTAAAACAAGTGAACTTTGCTTTTTAAATTACATTGTCTGATCTTTTCTATTGTACTAAGCATTTAGCTTAGTACTGCAGCGTCAGGAAAACTGAATGTAACGTTTTCTTCTAGCAAGACACAATGATTTCAGTAGAATTGGAGCAATTTCACTATTAGCCACCAACTTTCAGCTCCTGCTTTCTTTTTCCCCCCTGTTCTGTTCTTTTTTAACCCTCATCCTGTTCCTTATTTGGTATGCTGCTTAGTTTTCGCAAACACAGCCTGGAAACCTGAGTTTGAATTGGATTTTTCTGTAATACCTTGATGAGTAAAAATAACAGTACTGTCTTCTAAATAAATCAATAACTTAGTTCTTTCCTTGAGTCATTTTAGATGAGGAATTTAATGTGAACTCTAGGAATGGGACTTAGCTAGGAAAAGGTTACCATGGTCAACTTCTCAGGTTTGAAATGCAGTTTTTGAGAAAACCAAGAGAAGAAAATGTAAGGAGGGTCTTAGGGAAGAGCTTATTTAATTCCATTAAAATTAAGAAGATATTGTGTTTATAACTTTTGTATTGGAATTCGAGGTTGTACTTCCTGGTGAAATCACTGGGATTTGGCAACTATTTACCTATTCTTATTCAAATGTAATATTCATATCTGCATTGTCTGAAAGTAAAAATAAATATATTTTCAGGGTTAAATGTGTATAACTGAATCTAACCTAAAGAATGGGTCATTTGAAAGCAGTTCTCTATGCTGAATTGTTGCTTTTCCTGTGCTAGTGTCAGTTTTGTAAACCTTCTGTCTCTAAACTGCAGTAAGAGCACAGAGCGCTCTGCCAAGAGAATATATTCATCACTTGCTCGCACACAGCTGTTTTCTTTATCACTCAGAAGAAAAACAACACCTACTCAGATAATTAGTATCTTTTTATTCTCAGCTGCAGAAAACCTAAAATATTGTAAGCTGGATACCCAGCTTGATTTCTCTCTACAGCTTGGTCTTTTTTTGAAAAATAAATATTCCCTTTGGGAAATGCAGTATCTGGCCAATGCATTTGGAAACTATTATGATTTGCAGCTTATTTTCCTACAAGAAATAACTTACCCTCGTGAGTTCAGATGTGAGTGATGCTAAAAGCAACAGTTTGCAGACTGAAGAGTTTGCAGAAATCTTTCCTCAGCTCTGGTTTCAGAGCATTGCCTCTGTGTCATCCACTAAAAGCCAAGGAGAGTTACAGATTAAGTCAACAGAAGTTGGTTTTTACCCATTTCTAGTAACATAGACCTTCTACCCCGAATTCACAAATTCTGCTTCTGCCCAATTCTCTGCATTTGCAGGAAGCTCAGCAGGTCCCCTGCTGTGTGCAGGCCTGCCCCAAACATGGGAACAACAGGAACTGACATCTGATGGAGAGGAGGAGATGCATCTTCTGGCTTCTTCCCACTCCATGAAAAAATGAGGATTTATTGTCCTCGCTATTGCCCTCCAAGCCAGATCTCTTGTGCCCCTTGGTGCCAGAGGTTCACTCTCAGGGTTAAATCTAGGCTTACCTGTCTGCTGGCAGCAGAGTCAGTGCGCCTTTGCTCAGAAACAAGGTGTAATTTCTGGCTACTGTAATAAATAAACCCACTGACTTGGAAAAATGTAGAAAAATTGCCAGTAATTAAAAGGCACTTGAAGTTAGTTAGGAACTTCTGCCTCACAGAAACACCTACAACCTGAGAACCTCTCCCTCTCCTTGTGCCTCTCTTCCCACTTCGCAACCCAGGAGGACTCTGCTGCTCCCTTAGATTTCCTTCCCCTTCTCCCCCCACCCCAACACAAATACCCCAAAAGTATTTTCTGCAATATTTTATACCTTTCTAAGGGACTATATGATACAATTTGAATAATGCTTCTTGACTGCTCACCCTGTAAGAGCAGACTAGCTATGCTGGTACTAGTTATGTGCATCTCTGATAGTCTTCCCATATTGTTTCAGGAAACAAGGCAAGATTTCTATGTTTTAATGAGAGTCTGAATTAAACCTTAACTCAGAGGCTGTTACTCACATTGTAGAAGTCCTGAGAAAGCCTGTGCAATTCAGACTTAGTTTCTTAAATTTTTAATTCTTTAAGACACCTCTGCCATTTTTATATTTTTCAGCAAATACATAACTTTTTCCAGTATAATCCAGTATTGAGTATTGGATGCTTTTCTTGTCAGCTAAAGTTCAGTAATCTGCAAGCAACTTTATATTGCTTGCTTTATGCTGAATGGGTGTACTGAGAGTTTCTCTTTAAGTGTCTTGCTCTGTGTACTAAGTAACACTCTTTGTCCTCTCTGAAAAATAGTCTCATTGATAAAGGATATGTCTGTGTCAGTCTATAAAAATGTTTTGAGACATATTTTGTTTTTGTATATACTTTTTAATACAAAGCAGACAGATGAGATTTTAGCGTTTTGTAGTTGGATTTGGAGAAATGTAGGTTTCCTGTAAGACTGCAAACTGCAAAGAGCTGCTAATTTCAGAGGGAGCTCTGCTCCTTAACTGTTGGTTTTATATGTCCCATCTCTTGAAAACGTTGCATGTTTTCTGGTGTCTTCTACTCTTGTATGAAGAAAACTGAATATAATTTGCCATGTTAAGGTTTATGAAGAAATACTGTGAGAAATTTATGGAGAATAGCTAGACAGAAACACCTTATATATGTCATGATTTTTTCAGGAGCGGGATAAAGCTTGAGTAGAATCAAAGGATTTTTTCGGTATAGCTCATTGAGAGAGTAGGGTCAGGCCTTCAAAGAAATATTCAATTTTTTCCGTGCTAATAAAAGCACCGAGGGACCGTGGCCTGTTCTCCGATTTAACTGATAACGAGGGCCACCTTATACTGCTCCCTTGTTTTGCAGCCAAATTCTGTGGAGGGCACTTTTTTCAGCAATTTACTGTGGTAATGGGATGTGGATGTTGCTACATAGCAAATGATGCATTTGAGGACAAGAGTTTTTTCATAATATGCATCGATATGATCGATAATTCTTTGCAGAGCTGATGTTTTGGCTATGTTAGGAGTAGGGAATTTGACGCATCTTTCTTTCAGACCCTGTAGAATATGCCCATAGTAAAGGGAGGGAAATGACAGTCAGAGCCCTGGGGACAGCTGATATCAAGACAGAGTTTTGATAAGCCAGTTAATTAAAAAAAAAAAAAAATCAGTAGAGAACATATGTAGAGGGAACATAAAGCATAGAGGGTAACTGGGTTAGCGCTCTCTGCCAGTTTGCCAGCTGTTTTTGTTTTTGTTTACTCACTTTCTGCTGTACTGCTGTTGTCTTCCATGCCTTTTTGCTTGCAAAAACAAAACACTTCTACTGAAAACAGCATGTCTATTAAGTTTTCACAGCTCTGGGCGGTGAGGCTGGATGCCTTATGTCCACTCGCAGGGTGGACTTGTCATTGCAGTTTTGGATCCCTCATTTTATAATGCGTTGTTTTCTGGGAACTCGATGCTAAGTACACTTGGATGTGTTTCTCTTGGCGGTTCTTCAGTTTCATCTTGAAGACTTTTGAAGTGTGCATTTGATTGCTCTGCCAATATTCTTGAATCAAAATGCAAGTAGCACAGTAATAGACCGCTATTGCAAGTGTTATATGTCAAAACACTTTTGTACCATGTAATATTATTAGTATAGTTCATTTGTACACTTGACATTGAAAAGATTGTAAAAATCAATAAATTGATTCTGGCCAAAATATTTTTCTTGCTGTACTTGAGCAAATGCATGTGTTTCTTCAAGCAAGGAGTATATTTCAAAGGTTTAAAGCAGCATAAAGTCAAGGGTTACACTGAACAGAAAAAAGATACAACAGAAGAAACAACGTTTTGTTGTTGTGATAACTAAATGATTTCTACATCCAATATTTAAATAAGTCAATTCAGGGAAAATAAAACTGTCGCAGTCTCAGATTCAAACCACAGTTCTTAATTAGGTGAGTTGGAAACAGAAGTAGCAGAATCTCACTGAATAATTAAAGGTATGTCTAGAAATGTTAGGAGTTAATGTAACAAATGATATTTCCTTGCTTTAGGAGTGACTTTGAGAGGAATGGTATAGAGTAAGGGACCGTAATGAATTACATAACTCCAGGTGATCTGAAACAATCAACATGTCATTAAAACTACTTCTCAGAGGACAATGCCTTCAGAATAGCAGAAGTTGATTGAACAATCAAACAACACACTGAGTTTTTCAGTTCTCTGTGAGCATCAAGCTTATCGACTGCTGAGAGGAGCTCTGCTTTTTGTTTCACACACTGAATTTTGGTAATTTAAGTTAGGTAACAAAGTTGGATAATGTGATTATTTTTGTTTCACCTTTTTGTTTCCCAGGAATTTTTAAAATAATGCCACTTGCTTAACAGTAAGTCAAGAATTTTATAATAACCCCAATTTTTTTCTGATCTCCTTATGATTTGGTGCGAAGATGTGCATGGGGGTAGGGAATTGTTTATACGTAGCTTCTAAGTTTTTAAAAGAAAATCAAAACAGATTTTTGTGGATATTTGAAGAATTCTTTGCAGGACTGGCAGTATGGTTATGACAAGCTAAGTTAAATTAAAAAGAAAAAATT
This sequence comes from Nothoprocta pentlandii, assembly GCA_013398315.1. Taxonomy (NCBI): domain Eukaryota; kingdom Metazoa; phylum Chordata; class Aves; order Tinamiformes; family Tinamidae; genus Nothoprocta; species Nothoprocta pentlandii. Next base: position 615,358 of record VZSG01000094.1, on the reverse strand, counting down.
CTTTAAAAATTGGTTCTTGGATGATACTGACTTTCCCTTTCTGACATATGGGGTACATTTTGTGCCTCAATGTAATTTTTTTCAGTTAAACTGATGAAACTAAAACCAAAATAATTCTCTTTCCTTATAATATGCAAGTAACAGAGAGGCAACACCAACAAAAGTCAAGACAAGTCTTGCATGGTGCTTTGGGGTATATCAGAGCTGTTTTTATCATGAAAACACTGTTTTAACGGAAACATTTTCTTTCTTTCTTAGGAAGGAAAATTTTACTGTCTAGTTTAACACTAAGAAAATATCTTGACATAGTTGAACAAGTTCATTAACTATTTCAGCAGATCCTAATTGAATTCCAACAGTTTTTCTCAGTAGGTAAACAAAATTGAAGTTCTTTGGGTAGTTCAGCTTTGTATGTAAAGCAATATAGGCATTCATTTCTTTCTCAAAATACAATGTTGTTCTTAATTTAATTGAGGGAAATGTTTAGGATTTTTTAGAGCAAAGTATTTTAACTTGGAGAATTGGTACTTCTAGGCATTTTGCTACAAAATTGTGGTATATGTTCATGTTGCAGTCCTCTTTAAAACATGATTTCAGGAAGACTAAAAACTTCCCAAGAATATCTAATAAAGGTATTTCAGTAGAACTATTTCCCAGGCAGACACTAAGGTTATCAAGTGTGAAATGAAAAATTAGAAACTCTGCGGACATTGATTTGAATTAACTCACAATGACCCAGCTGATGCTTTCAGCTTCTGCAAAGATGATTAGAACATAAAATAACTTTCTGTGAAGGAGACTACACTATTAATGAGGTTGTAATCAAAACATGAGCAATAAAAATCTTCAGTTAATGTCCTTGGGAAACAATTCTCCTGCTAAATGGCTGCAGTAGGCACTGGCATGGAAGGAAAAGACCGAAGAAGCCTAAAGAAGGGGAGGGTTTCAGTACCCAGAACACTGTGATAGCTAAAGCCAAAAATCTGTAGTTTCTGCCACAGGATTTTAGTTGACAGAACACGTATCATTGAGGGAAAAAAACAAAGTTATACGAAACTAAAAACTAAAAATCAGGAACTAAATCTTTTTCTTTTACTCTTGTAAATATATTCAATGCATATATATATATATAAAACAAAAAGATTATTTCGGTGTGTGGGTTGCCTTCAGTGAAAAGTCCGTAAATGTAACCACAACACAATTCCAAGAGCATTTTCTGAGCTGGATTTCCCTTTAGCCATAGTATTTTAACTCTGACTTGCCAATGGCCTTAAGAAAAGCCAGGACAACTGTAGAAAATGTTGAAATCATCATATAATATGATTGGTTGTAAGATGAGTGCTTATGAGCACTATTGGTTTGGTTCTTTTTTGGTGGATGTTATACTTTGTGGGGTAAAGTCAAGCTTTATAAGTTTTCATGAAGCCATACTTTATATTGACCGTATAAACACATTTCAGAAACCTCTGTGACTGCATTTTCATTTGAAACAATGAATTCTAATGTATTGATAAATTCTATCAACTTTATAGAAAAAATAGTATATAGATGGAGTGGGGGCAGAGAGGTTGTTTTTTAGAAAGCTTACACAATTTTGTGAAGAGAGTGTTATATTATCTGAGCAGTGTCTATTGTAAAGACAAAATATACAAGATAAAGCTTTAAAAAATGGCAAAACTTATTTTATAGAATTTTTGCCATTTAGATATTTGGCATTGGATGTACTGATACTTGGAAAGGTCTTTATCTGGCAGAATAAATATTTAAAAGTGATGACTAAGCTCTGTAATGGAGCTCAGCTAGTCATAGTATTGATATAACCTGTTGTTTGTCACTTGAGTCCTGTTTTATTCATGAGTGTTATGGTGGAAACAAAAGCCTTTGGTGTAAATCTCCCTTTAACAAACAACATTTGATCAGTTATCCTTTGTGTCTGCCTTTTGGAGAATCTGAATAAGAAATGGCATTCGATATGGTCTTGTCTATCCAACAGGCTGCAGTCTGGTAGTTGGTTTAGGATTTTAGACTAACATTGTGTTAAAAGGACGGTTCTTCATTATGTGGGAACTGATAAAAAGCCCCCATTGATGATGGCAGTTGAATATTCATTTCCTGTGCAGTACCTCCTGAAGCCCTAAAAATTACTTTTGACCTGCAATTGCCTTCAGAACCTCTTAATGAAGTAGAGTAAAAATACAGGAATAATTCTGCAATTCCATGATCCTCTAAATGACTTTATTTTGTGATTATAGTCCTTTTTGTTGGTCTAAATAATGTTTTGGGTCTAATTGTTTTTAAAAGTACTAGCTTTAAAGTGGCAGGGAACTTTGAGTAGCAGGGAAGCTGTTATCTCTACCTTAATGACGTCTGTGCACCTGGGGTGCTTTTACTACCATAGGATAGGTAATAGGTAATTTGCAAGTGAGAAAGTGGTATAAAGTGAACATTCAACATTAGGATTTAGAATGCTTCTACTTGAGAGGCTATTCTTCATGCTTTTTTTCCCTCTAGGTTTGGATTGAGTCAAGTGGTTGAGAAAAGGTTGAGAAAATCACTTACTAGAAGGTGGGAGTGACTTAATTTCCACCTAAGACCAGCTAGCTGTGCAGGCTGGTGCTATGAGTTAACCACTGTGACTGTGTCATTGTAGTGCTCTTGGTTTACTTTCCATTGCATGTATGATCCATGAATACTGTCAGGGTGATGTCATGAAATGAGCTGGTAAAGAAAGAAAAAGATTTGAAAGGAATTTTTCCTTTTGCCTGTTATGACTTTTCAGGACCCATCTCTGACCGAGAGAATAAAATATGGATGTATTTTTTTGAAAAGGCCTGTAAATTTGCTTTAAATTGTTCAGTTCCTACTTATCAAGACTTATAAGGTGCACAAGGTTTTAGAGATCAGTTCTTACATTCAGGGCCGAGTGCCTGCATGCTTTTTCCTAACAAATAGGAGTAGATCAGACTGCATTTTTTTTGCTAAAGCAATTTCTAAATATACTCTGCCTAAAACTAGCAAGTTTGTTGTGAAGATGAGTTGAACTGATGCAGAATATTTAACGGGTTTGAGGAAGTGGCAGGAGGGCTGCTAGCATTGCAACGACCACAAGTTAACAGCTACTCTACTTGTTGACATTTCTTTCTTAATGATGAGCAAAAGCCTAAAGTGATTCTGATGGCTCAAATTTAAAATTTACAACAATTCAAAACTGTGTGCTCTATAATGTCTCACTTTGTTCTTATGGGCTGCCTTCTCTCAAAAAGTGCTAATGGGATGATAGCAAGTTTTATTCTTTCTAATTAGCTTTACTTTCAAGTGTTCATGTAGTAATACAGGAATGCAAAGTATCAGAAATAAATACTATCGTAGATATATATTTTTATTTGTCTTAGTTCCCTTGTGCTTTACTTCATGGGGTTGTTTCTGCTTGTATCTTAAGGTATAAAGTCTTATTTTTATAGCAAAAAATGGAAAGAGGGACAAAAACCTAAAATCATCCCTTAGAGGGAAATATTTGAGAGGCATGTTCTCCAAATTTGGTTTGTATATTAGCAAAATGCTAGGAGCTGTCAGGGGATAGGAGGAGGAAGGTTATTTGGATTTGAGATCAGTAGAACTGACAATTGATAGGAGTTGCTGTACATCGTGATGAACATTTAAAGGAATTTGCAGAATCTCCCCAAATGTACTTGTACATATAAATCTTACTTGAAAATACAGAGACAATGTTCTGTTAATTTAAGTCTGATAGAATTGCCCTAAAGAGTCAAGCATAATATTAAAAGTAATAGTAATACAGAAATTACTATTTTCACTTAGTATATTTTATTTGGGCAAAACTGGTATACCGAAAGGCTATGAATGGAATCTGTGACATAAAGGGGAGAATACGAAGATCTGAATTCTGTTCACCAAAGCTTCTGTTAGACTTACACTGTCTCAGTCTGAAATAGCTTGCACAGTCGGGCCAATTTTATCTAGGGAATCCAAGTGGTATCTAAAGTATCCAAAAACAAAACCATTAAAAAGACTATCAATTCAAAGTGAAAGATTAAGCTCTTTGCAGAAGGTGAGGCAGGTTCAGCTTTTTGAAAGGCTGCTTGTTGCAGTGGAATAGCTCCCCAGACAATTGCAAGGAGCAGAACACAGGATTCCAGCCAGCAGAACAGCTGTGTGCATTTTCAGGCACCTGGTATTTCAAGTCATTCCTGGTCTCTCACGGGGAATGAGGAGGCACTAATTCAGCCTGAAATGACAAAGATATGGCCAAGAAGAAGCTGTTATTTGGTAGGAAACTTGCAGAATAACCTGGTGAAAATTTGGGGGGTGCTAGTGACTGACAATACTCCTGATCCTGTCACTGCGACAGTCCCATTATTGATCAAGTAAAATCAAGGAAGTCCAATTTTTATCACACCATTGACATATGACCTCAATGTCTCTACTATCTTTCAAGCAGCAGTGATGTTGTCTGTGTTTCCTAAGAGAAATCTTACAAAATCCTAGGTGTGCAACTTCCATCCATGAGCACTGCAAGACAGGGAAAGCGAAGCAGCTTTGACAGTTTTTAACATCAAGGGGTCTCTGCAAAGTCTTTGAACTGCAGTTGTGCTGAATTACAATTTGGTAATGTTGGTCAGAAGAAATCCTAATCAAATAAGACTTCAAAAGCTTTATGTCAGTGTGCTTGGTAAGGATAGAAAAGGCTCCAGCTGTGGTTGTTTTATATTTCTTGAAAACTCATGATCGCTGTGGTTTAGGCCTTATTAAATTGCACTAATGATCTTGTACCAGCTAAGAAGAGGTTTCATTTTGCCACTTGATAAACAGACAAATTTTAGAATATCTGAGAAAGTTATCGTCATCAATCTCTAGTCCTTGAGTGTTGAAAATGTGGTTTGGTATGTTAAAAAGCTATTAAATATGCTCTATCTTTGGTTTCTGTGTGTTGGGATTTATGGAACCTTTTAACTGTAGATATCAATATTTATAATGTAGAAAAACAGTTTTTTCAATACTGTCAAGCCTACAAGTCATATGACTGTATAAACAATGTACAGTTCAGCACTTTGGATTATTTTAGAATAGAATGACAACCTGTATATTTTCATATGAATTGTATTTTCCTGTTGCTTTAAGTAACGTTATGCTACAGGTTTTACATGCCTGAGGTAACACATCTAAACAAAATTTTTTTGGCCTTTTTCTGTGGGATTTGAGAGAAAAAATGTGAAAAATCTGTTTTAGTGGAGAACATGGTGAAAGTTCTTAAAGAACCTGAGCCTGTTCAAACAACCAAACTTCTGAAATCAATGATATAGTCGGATGGAAGTTGAATATTACGCATAGATTTCCCTGCCTCAAAGGAGAGTGTGATGAAAGGCTCAGTAAAGTCAATGGACGAATTTGCAAATATCATGAGTCTCCAGAAAAGTGAGGGTAAATGAACCTTGCTATAGCGAGGAAGTAATTTGGCCAGGTTGAAGGAGGCGGCACATGAGGCTAGTGCACATTTGAAAGAGTTGATTTGTGGACACTGTCAGGCCAGCAGGCTGCCATTATTTAGTGCTGAAGTACCTTGGCCTTCTGTTGTGAAGCATATAATCTTTTTTTTTGCTATCAACTAGACTCTCATTCAAGGTTTTTTAAAAGTGAATTTTTGTGTTTAATTCTAGAGGATTAAATAAAAATTTATTTCCTATTTTTTGGTGCAATTTACTGTCATTATCCTGGAGGGAGGACCTGTTTAGTCTGAAGATGCTATGATAGCTGGCGCAATGGAAAAAAGGTGTGCGTACCTCTGTCTTTATTATCTGATGATAAATTCTTGACAATGCAAGAATTGTCGCTTGTGTTTTCAGAAGCCCAATTTACATGTGGCACAAGAGTTGTAAATATCTTTCTTTTGGAAGAAAATACCAAGTCCTAAAGCAAAATAATTTAGTTATATAATTATTAAAAAAAAAAATCCTTAATATTTTGTACTGACTTACGGCTAAATGAAAAACAAGGAACAAAGTCTGTTTTGTTGATAATAATATATCTGCTTTTTTGTTTAGCTATGATTTCAGAATGCATTTTATATCCTTACCTTTTTTCTGTTTTTGAACATTCAATTAACTCAGAAAACTTAATGATGAGCAACCGTTAGGAGTGACATGCAGCCAGTTTGTGTAGCGGGAGCGTAAAATTGATAATAACATATCTTGTATGATGAGTGAAGGGGGCAGCAGATGAGGGAACCCTCAGGGGAAAATGTGCCATCCTAAAAGGAAGATTTACCATCTCAGGATATTAGAAATAAACAGACAGACTACAGAGAATAGAGGAAGAGATATGTCCAAAAAAGCTGTGTGTTAAAGGTGAGGTACTATCAGATTAAGTAATAACTTTCAAAAGACAAACACAGTTATACTTTAGGACGGAAATTAAAACAGATAAAAATAGTCCTTTAGTCATGGGATAAAAAGGATCTTTCTACTTTGATGATGATGATGAGATTAGAAAAGATCAAGATAACTCCCCTGAACTAAAGAAATAAGTAACTTGGGTTTTAGGAAGAGTGATAACGTAGAACTTGAGGATGGAGGCAGGATAACGAGTGGAAATGGAAATAACTATATTGGAAGAAAAAGGAAATTAATTCAGTCATAGTAAGGATGAGAGAGAGAATTTCCATTTACACTGTTGAAATTACAATGAAGTTGCTTTTGGAAAGATTTCTAATAAATCCATCAAACTGGACATGATATGCAATTGGAGATGAACAAATACATATATTTTAATAACAGTTAAAACTAAAGTATGAAACTCTTGACCTGATAGTTGGGTTGAAAAATGTGTAAGCTCTATAACAAATGCTACAGGAAACAGAAATGCAAATACATGGGGGTAAGTTGGGTAACAAATGATTACTAAAAACTGATCATGTGAGACTGTATTGATTGCAAATCGGAAGTGGGGAGCAGGAAATAAGATCCATGCCAAGGATGCTGACCTGCATTTTTATTTTGCAGATGAGATTTTAGCACTTACATCCACTATCAGCATACAATCTTGTATAAAATATTTAATGACCTATGAAACCCTCTCTTTCATGCATATAGTCTCCTCAAAACCATACCTCTGTGTTCCTGGAATTTTTAAAATAGTCTAGGCTAAGAAATTGCGAATTAGTAAGGTTATGTTTACAACCTTAATAAGGCTTCTAATTCATACTTCTGATACTAATTCTAAGCCCTAATTTTAAATCTTTTTTAGTAGCTTTTTTAAGTACTAAAAAAATTATAATATTAGACCTGACTCATATCTCTTCATTATCTCTAGTGAGAAAATTGCAGTTCTGACAGATATCAAGTGGATTGTATATAAATATCAATTGCTCTAAATATTAATTGTTTTTGAATTCCCCTTGCCAAGTCGGAGTGTAACTATCAAGAGAAGAAAGAGTTTGCTGGGGATTTTTAGGTTAGCTGTATTATGAAACATGCAAAAGCTATTTTATTTTCTTGTCAGAAAGGATATTTTTACTTTCAAAGAAAATAATGTACTTGTAATATGGAATGAATAGAAAGCCAGTCACAAGACTTTAAAACTAAGAATTTTCTAATTAAAAAATAATATTTTTTCTCTGTAATTATCTGCTTTTATAGTTCTTGCCTATTCGTGTTCTTTACCACATATATCGTGCTGGATCAAAATCATGGAGAGCACTGTGTCCCCCCCAGCGCATGAATGCTTACCTCAGGTTCTGCTCTGTGTCTCATTCCAGAGCTGTTGATTTAAGTACGGTATTGGCTTGGAGCTGTTGTTTATTTAACTAAGAGATTGAAACATGTGCCTCTGCATGGAAATTTCTCAGTTTATCTTAAAGTAGCCTGTCTTTAAATCTGATTTTTCTAAAGAAGTCATATTTTAGTTCTAATATTGCATAATGGTCATGTTGTTCAGAGATGGTCTAAATCCTGAAACTGTGAAACCTGGGTGAGTGTATCCATCTGCTCAGTGAGAAATGCAAATTATTGTGATAGGGATGCCACCTGACCATACTAGATTAATGATATTGTGGTATTGCTTTATTACGGGCAATTTACTGGAAGGTCAGCCCATAAATGCTCATAGCTCAGTCATGGCAGGATTAAATATTTAATTCTTGCTGAAGAGGCTGCGTTAGCTGAGAAGGAATATTTATGAAGATAGACCCATTGCAAAACAATGCTGCCAAATGTTGCAGTAGGTCCACAGCATTGGTATTCATTTCAGCTTTCTACATAATTTTTATTACCCTTCAGCACTTGTTGTTCTTCAAGAAAAAACTGGTTGTGTGGAGGAATTCCTGTCCTCCTATGCCCCCTTCCCCCTCTGTAACTGTACAACTGCAGATGACAGAGTGGGTCAGGGGAGCCCTGATTACAGTAATTTCTGTATGTAGGGCCATTTAAATTCCCTAGAGCATCTTGCCTGTTTCCCTCTGTGGAGCGCTCCTGTTCTGTCCACTGCACTGGCCCAGATGTCTCATGTAACCCACAGCTTTGTTTAGTCAAGTGAAGCACTTGCTAAAAATCTTCTTCACTTTCAACAGGTTTTGTCCATTACTTTTCCTATAATGACTCTACAGTTATTAAAGTGTGAGAAGTTAGGTTCACAATGCTATTTCTTAAGAATACTAATTCTGAAAAACAATCGGGAAAAAAAAAAACTCTGGTAAGACCTCTGTAAGCAAGTGCCCCAACCTCCTGATGGAAATAGGATGGTGCATTGTATTTTAGGTAGCTAAGCAGTATTCCTGGACCATGGTTGCAGCATGTGTGTCCAGAGCGGGAAGAAATCATCCACAGGGCACAGCACTAAACAATTACACATCTTGGGTGTCATTTTGAAAGCAACTCAAATTTATCCTGACCGGATTTCTTGTCAGTATCTCATCAGCTGCCTTGCTTCCCATGAGCTTTTAGCCCTAGCAGAGAGACTATGGCCCTTACCTAATCTATGATGTAAATAGTTTTGTGTAATCTGCTAAGCAGATAAAGTTTTATCTTCGTGCCTTGGAGAAATGTGGCTAGACCATTCTTATAGTATGTGTTATGCTTGATGTATTTAATATAGCTGAATATTACAAAAAGAGTATGAGGGAAGGAAGTGGGATGTAGACTACCAATGCACAACATCCAAATCTGTCTGTACTATAGAGACCAAGGTAGATCATGTGCTAGGCTGAATTTTTGTTCTGGGGACTTATAGAATTAAAATCTTCTCATTTTTGGAATGCTGTTTAGCTTTGAGTTGTGCTCAAGCTGTATTGTAACCTAGTTACCATAAGGAGCTTCAATAAACAGGGAATTGAAGTAGGTGAATCTGAACTTTGTTTATTACAAAGTCTTAATGGAAACCAAATGGCTTAAGGCTTTGCAATACTGGCTCTTTGCTCTAGGGAGTAGCCTGGATGTGTCATGGGTCAATAGCAGTCTTGGCTGTCATGCATGTTCCAAGTTGGATGAAACATGGTTTTATGTGGATATATGAAACAGTTCCCAGACTACTTCAATTTAAAATGCTCATGTCAGTTTGCAAGTTGATCAATATGCCATTTTTTAATAGCTGAAGATTTAAAAGATATAAGATGCTCTTATAGAAGGTCAGATGTTCATGTCTGTCCCAAGTCGAAGTATATAAAAGGAGAAAAAAAAAGGGGGGGGGGATAAAACCAATCTGATAAAATACTTAGCTGTGTAATAAACTAAAAAAAAAATACTTAGTCATATTCTTCTAATCCATCTCTTCATAATTAACTTTCAGTTACAGAGATAGTCTTTGTGCAAGGTGTGGCTAAGTCTATGTAGAACCACAAAGTGGGAATTCCTATGTGAAGGCTATGGGGGTGTCTATGAAATACAATTAACTTATAACATAGTTTTGTTTTAATTTTTGCTTAATGAACTCTACGAGGCTATAGGATTTTTGAAATAATGTGGGGATTTACAAAACTTGAGCAAAAAGTGACTTTGACTTAGTTTGCTAATAAATTATAGACTTTGGGCTGTTTTCTTGCTATAACTCTTATCAGCTATAAAAGCTTTTAATCTACTTTAAATTGTTAGGAAAGTTTTTCATCCTGGGTTGATAGTCAACCCTGAGATTAAGGCCAGCTTTGAAAGGGGTTGATGCTGTGTAATAACTCTTTAGTATTCCCCAATTGGATATTTCCCAGTTCTCCAAGGTAATTTCCTGATAAACAACAGAAACTGGATGGGTATATGTGCCATTAAACTAGTCATCAGATATGTTTTTGTTTGCTTTCTTCTGTTTTTGAGAGAAGTTGCCAAAAGGCTGAGTTTTCAGAGACTTGTGGTTTATTTCCCTGCCTATTCAGGACAGGAAGGAAGATATATTCCCCCAAGGTATCCCTTAGCTGTTATGCAGCACAAGAGGCTAGTCCAAGGCTTGCTGAAGATTCAAGCTCTGTTGAGCAAACTTGACCTGCTGCTTTTGCATTAAGTGTGCCTGACTCAGCCTCCTCGTGCTTGCTGAATTTATCTGATTGCTTTGTGTGAATGTCCGTAATGTAGCTGGACTAATTGAAAAACCTGGCCCATTAGTTCTGTTTGCTGTGCAGCAGTAGAGGGCTATAAAAACCAGAACCCTGCTCCCTGTGCTGCACGGTTCCCGGCGAAGATCGACGTCTACGTCTTCTCTAGGGAGACTGAATATCTAAACAGAACTGATGGGCTGTATAGAAAATGTTTTGAAAGAAATATGCCTTCTGTGGTCCTAAGTTGCTTGTAAGTACGGATTCAGTCACTCTTATCCAGGACAATTATTAGCTTGTTTCTTGAGGATAGCTGTTGGTTTGGAGTGTGAATACACATACATTAAATCAAACTCCCAGTAACATGCTCTGGGTTCAGGTTCCTGCTGATTTTTAACAGCTATGAGAGATTCAGAGTTGGAGGATAAAGCAAGTACTATATGTTCAATTCAGTCATGAGCCCATTCCTGCCTCAATGTGATGAGAAGAGCATTATATTAAGTTCTCTACTCATTTTTACCTTTCTGAACTACTTGAGAAACTGCAGATTTTTGTTCAGAAAATTGGGAGCAGATAAGGATCTAATACAACAGAGGAACATGCCAGCAGTTTGTTAGAGAAGGTTGGGACAAGGATTTATTAGGCACTTGCAGGAAAGTATTTTCTTAGCTCTGAAAGTTGGAGCAATAAGGCTTATGTTTGAGTTTGAGGTCAAAAAGGGGAATCTCATGTGCTTCATTTGTTAATGTTCTCATTTTCTAACTTGAAGTTTGACGAATAACTGTGTTATTTTCACTCTGTCCACTTCATACTTTCAATCTCTCTGGTAACAGAGCAATGTGGAAAGGTTATGATTTATCTGCAGAACTGTTCAGAATATAAACTGCTCAGGCTGATATTCGAGATTGAAAGGGAACATGTATTTTAAACCAATGAATATATTTGCTTGTGAATGAGTTCAGACTGTCTTTACAGCATCTGGTAGGTTAATCACAGAATTTCCCAAAAGTATTTTACATCAGTATGGCAAGTTCTAGTTATATAGGCTTTCAGAAACACCCACAAACTCTTCCATATGCTTATGCTGTGTAAAAATCAAAACAATAACACTGCAAAACCCACACTTCTGCTACTGATACATACCTGGGAGCAAAACTAGCTCTTTAAAACTGAAGAAATGTAAAAGATATTTAAAGCTGAAGTGCATCAATATGTCATCCAACTTGCCTGGATGTGATATCTTCTGAAAATAAGATAAAATGAGAGAAGATAGAACAATACAATCAAAGTTTGGAATTCTCATTTATTTAATGTAGTAACATTGTAGAATCATTTCTAAAAGCAATATAGACATAATACTGTCTATCATTTGCTGCAACAGAAAATGATAGCTTTGCTTTCAGCTAATACAGGCCTGAGTCTATGATCATGTAAAATTAATATAAAGCACAATTATTTTAAATGTTAGACAATAATTAACATATCACAATTAGACAAAACACTTAAAGCGTTTGATTTTCCCTCTAAAGTCAGTAGAATATATTGACTATTGAATATATTTAGAGTAAAAAATATGTATTTTTTATAAGGTAAAAGATGTTTTTGCAGAATGTAGCCACAATGAAATAGATTGCTTTAATGCTTAGCTCTGAAAATAGCTCTTTATGTTGATCATGATAGAGGGAAAAAAAAAATTGTATTATCCCACGGGGCAAGTGTCTTGGGGCTGAGAAGATCATATTGGCTTAGATTCTGGCACTTGAGCTGGTACATATATTTTGCTTATAAGAGGATATTTTTAAAACAATCCATGCTTCTTGTATGGCCCTTGGTTTTCCAGTTTAGATAGTTGGGAAGTGAATATGCAAAGTATGAGCCAATGTTTTATGTTATTATAAAGTTTTTTTGTTAACATAAATAGAATTGTATGCTACAAATAGAGTTTTGTGCATGCCAGTGTTTGAGTTCACATGTAACTCCTAGTCTGAGCAAGGTGGGCATTGCTTGTTTGCTCGGGCTGGACTTGAGCTTTGTGGAAAACCGGAGCCTGAAAGCGAGAGCTGGCTCACCCATCAAATCTTGCCCTGCCAACGGCGTAGACTCAAGCTCTCGTACCCTTCTGGAAAGGCTGTTTTTGCCATTTCAGGAGAATTACAGGGGAAAAATAATCTCCCTTTTAGGAGAAACAAAGTTAATTTAGGAGGGCTGTGCTGACTCTAGTACTGCTTTGGCATGAGATGTAGTCAGCTCTCATATGTACTACCAGCATCTCAGGCTGTGCATGTAGTAAATTAACCTTTACTTAAGCCTCTTTCACTAATCTTTTACCAAGCTATTTAAATGCATAAAATGGATATTAAAAAATACATATTAGAATCTTCAATTTGAATGTATAATTTGAATTTGTGTGAATGTATCCCTAAAAAATGTACCTAGTTCTGAATAAAGATGCTGATGTCTAAAACCACACTTTTCTTGACATCATGCCATAAAATGCTATTTTTAGCAAGAGTTAGAAAACAATTTGTTTCCAGTTCCCACACAATATTATAGGAGTAGACAGCATCTAGGTTGAGAGTGCTGTCTGATTGCATTGGCATCTGAGCATGCCACATGTCCTTTTGGATATCCAGGGGCAATAAAAAACGATATTCACCTTCCCTGAAAGACCAAAAAAAAAATCAAAAAAACCAAAACAAACAAAAAAAAACACCTCTTTGAAGTATGATTTTTTTCTCTCCCTAGGGATGAGTCCCCTACAGTGGGTCTTCCACAAGACTCTTACCGACCTCTGCAATCAGGAAATATGATTTATGATGAAAATAGCAGTAGCATTTGATACGAGGTCAGTTCTGTCTTTCCTGTAAAGTCTTCCTATTCATCAAGTATCCAGCAATGTGTATAGTGCTCTTACTGACTTTAAAGCTGTTGTTTTATCTCCCTAGAATTAGTTATGTTCTTAAGTGGTCAAATGTTGTGACCTTGAAAGATTGAAAGAGTTATATGCAGCCAGTCACGTGCAGATGTGGATGAGTGATGAGGTTCTCCTGAAGCTGCAATTTTGCTGTGGATATATGTCAAAAATGGTGTGGGAGTCTTAAGTTCCCTATTACTTACAGCAACCTTATAGGCCTCTACCTCGCTGTCTGGTTCCAATTTGTCCATTTCCCTCATTTGTCACATTAATCTCTGACAAAAAGGCTGAAAAACATGAGAAATCACCTCTTTCTCCCCAGTAAGCATCAAAGGTCATGTGAGGTAACCTTAGCAGTGCCTTTCTGTAATTTTTTTCTCCTTGTGTGTTTCCTGGGCAAGGTCGTGCTGGTAACTTGCTGTGCTTGGGAGTTTTGCAGATCTCTCTATTCCATCCATCCTTGAAGACCTAATCCTTTGCTAGAATAGTCTGCTTTTTTTTTTGCCCTGTGTATGCAACATACTTTAAAAAGAAATAAAAAGCTTTATATCATTTAATCTGGCATAGGCTTAATTACAATATATTACTATGTGGTTTTGTTCAGTTTGTTTAAACATGGTGCAGTTATCTCCTTGGAGAGTTTATCTGGAATTTAGTAGGTTTCTGTGTTAGCAAAATATTGCTAATGGTGCTCCTAGATATTTCTTTTTGTCTCACTCCACCCCACTTCTTGCCCTTTCCAAGCAATTTCCAGCTTTCTTAGAAATAAGCTTTTTTTCTCTTTGCCTTTCCCTTAGCTTAGTGAACATAACTGCATGCTGTTAATTGTCAAATTCTTTCCTCCATCACACTTGTTTTGGTGTTCTTTAGAAGAATGGTATTTATCTTTACAGAGCTGAAAATAATTGCTGTTTTAGGTTTAACATGGAAGTATAATTATTACAGGAAAGCTGCAATAAATCCTGTTTGATAATTTACTTATTTGCAATAAAGCATGATTCTTCCAGGAACAGTAAAATGATGTAGTTGGGGGGTGTATATTTGGGGAAAGCGATTTTTTTCCAATTGCTCAATGTAGCAATTGCTGGAGTGTTTAACATTTTGATCTCTATTAGGGTGCAAGTTAAACCATTAATAGTTAAAGAAGTTATGGTGTTGATTTTCTATAATGCAGTTTACTAGCACTGGCTGTCAAGTTAAGCAGCGAACCTTGCCCTGTTCTGTACACCAAAAACACTACCATTATTGGAAATGTGTTTATAAGTGCAGAAAATAAATAATAACGTGAGAGATCCTGCTTCTGATGTTCATCTATTAAAATTGGACCACTTGGTCTTCAAAGGCTGTGCTTTTGTCCAGGTGAAAATGATTAAAATTTTACACAGCCTATGTGTAATCTCACTGGTCAGAGTTTTCATTAAACTGTATTGCTATGCAAAAGCATAAATTATGTGTATTTTCAGGCCAAATATATATCGTCTGTATGCTTTTCATAAGTTTACAATAGACTTATCTAAACAAGCAGCTTTAAAGAAGTGCAATTAAAAAAGAGAATGCTGTGCCCTATGTTACTCAAGGCAAAGTCACTTAAATTCGATATTCTACTTCTGCAAATGAGTGTGAGGTTCATTTTCACTGACTCAGGCCATTAAAGACTCCTTCTAAATGTAAATCTGAGTTTTCTTAGAAACACTGAAATTGCAAAATGGGAGAACAGAATACTCCAGGAAGATCTAAATTATTGCTCTAACCCTGTCAGCATCAACAGCTGGAAATCGTTTTTCAGCTCATTGCTTATATAGCCTTCTTATGAAATACAGGAAGTACAGTCTGCTGCGGGATGTCTTAGGCCAAAATTTTCATGTTCGGGCAGCAAATTAAGTACATAAAACTATCTTAATCCTTTGCTCTAAGTCTAGACATATTTCTCTATCCCCAGGTATTATGTGGAGACTTCTCTAGAATATTCTTGTTCTGCTTGTTAAAAATTTATTCTAATTTTAAGTTAAAACTTAACCACACATAATTTATATCCATTTGTTCTTGTGCCAGCAGCATCCATTAGCATAAGTATTACCTTAAATAACTCTAAGTCAGTGACTTCCAAAATGAAAAATAAATAATGCCTGACCATTTCTTATGTTGAACTATGTACAGAGCACCAAGATTGACCTGTGACAGGATATCCAACAAGACTTGTCCATTAATGCTAGCCTATGCATTTCTGAAGTACACATTTTGCCAAAATGCAACTTGAAACCTCAGCCAATAATACCTACAGAGACTTTCATCTAAAGATGAGAAAATAATAAAAGTAGCAGTAGGAAGAGGTCCAATTAG
This sequence comes from Nothoprocta pentlandii, assembly GCA_013398315.1. NCBI lineage: Eukaryota > Metazoa > Chordata > Aves > Tinamiformes > Tinamidae > Nothoprocta > Nothoprocta pentlandii. The sequence continues at coordinate 599,579 of VZSG01000094.1, read as the reverse complement.
GGATTATTATGGTATTCTGGATATTATTTTTTGAGATGCTTTGTGAGTGCATAACTACTATTTTGAGTTATCAGGATTAGGAATATTAAAATTTTACCAGATTTTCTAGTAAGCTAGTAGGGAAAAATCTGAACCAAATTCATCTAGAAAGTTCTGTCCTAGAACAAATATATTTCTTTAAAGTAGTGTTCTGATTTGTAATTGTATGTGTTATTCTAAATGAATGTACTTGTGCTATGTCTACGGTAGTATATGAGTGAAAAGTTTTATTAACTGAGACATTTCAGATTAAAATGCTAGAAAGTCATATAACAATTTTTTTTGATTCTTAGTGACTTCTAAGTTACTGTCTCAGATTTACCTTTTTTCTCTCACAACCTGAAATAGCTTCACAATAAATCATTAATCTTCATTTCATGCATGCGATTACAAAAATACTGAGGAAGCATTAATCCTTGCATTTTCATCTTTGATTAGTTTTTTTTTTGCATGACATAGAGTAAAATGAAAGCTTTAGTGATGTGGAGGGACTGTAGCTGTGAGTGAAGCACAGAGCTAAAACTTTTAACTCCATTTCCAGCATATGTTTTGCATAAGCCTGGGTTCCAAATACCTGCAGAGGATTTGAGTATTGAGTATATTCAGTAAAAGGAGCGAATGATGGTCTGTAAATAAATGATTTTGCAGATGGCTTCAACATGAGCAGATAAAAAGACTGGGTGACCTGAGAGCCGAGCTGTTTATGCGTGCTCACAGCTGTGCAGCAGTCGTTTCAGCAAAGTGATTTTTGATGCTAAAAAGGCTCTCCTAAAGATCCACATTAAAGAATACTAATAGCTAATTTAGAAGAGCTCAGTTTGTTTTGATCTGTTTCTTTGGAGTTATGGAGACTCAAGGAAAAAGAAATTCTTTGAAAAGGAAGATTTTTTTTTAATTGTAGTATCACTTGTGACTGCTTGAAATAAACTTTGCATAGCAACAAATCCCACTTTTCCATATTGGTCTAAAAATATCCATCACTTTCCTTCTGACTGTCCATTCCTGCGAGGTATAAAGTCAGGGATCACTTGAATTTTGAATGAATTCACAATAAGTTAACTTTTTCTTACAGTCTGTCCTATAAAAATAAAGTTCTGAAATCTTTACCTTTTACTCTATACATTATGGATAGCAGGTTCCAAAGCCAAGTATTTGTTGGTTTTATGTTTACTGTAATTAAAGTATTAGTTTTTGAACCAGGGAGTTACTGGTAGAGCATTATTTTATTATGTATATTTTTGCCATTAGTTTTGTTGTTATTTGGCCCTTTACCACAAGGCATTTGTGACATCCTGGGAATTTTAAATATATAATGCTGCATGAAATATAATAAGCAGTGAAGCATTTGGTATTTAGTAAAAGCATTTCAATCGATACATGATGAATTGAAAATCTCAGGATTATGAACAATTGGACAAAATATCTTTATCATGGCTAGAAGTAGCAGCAGTCCTTGAGAATTTACAATGTAATTTCATCGAAGATTAGGAAATGTATCTTTCTAATGTAGCCAGGATGGTTGAATTCACTATATCCTCTATGGATTTCAGAGGGGTATATCAGTGTATCACGTTATTAATATTGCTTTGCAAGTGTGGTTGATGTATTGAGTGTGATATTCAATTTAATCATCCTAACATACAGTGAAGTAGGGGAGGTATAATGTATTCATTTTGCAAAAGGGGAACCTGAGTGCAAAAACTGTACTTTTTCCCATTTGAAATAATAATCTCAAGTACTGGGTCTGTGATGGCATCCTGAGTTTCAATATAGTAATGTTCTGTATTATCTGCACTTTGGGTGTGGGGGGGAAGACCAAACTTAGTTTGCTTTTGCTTTAAATAGGGTACTATCAGTTCTGCATTAGGCAGATCTTTCCATTGACCATGGATTACCTCTAGATCAGTCTTAAAAAGTCTTCTCTTGAATCTTATGGAAAGAGATATCCACTATAGTTTCATAAAGCATGTGTGTAGTTTTACTCTAGCTTCCAGGTAAAACAGTGTATAGATAACTGCTCGAATATGTGCTAACATGCAGTACCATTATAACTAATATCACTAGTGTGTTTGCTTTCTAAGCACTGATAGTATGTTCTGTGAACTAGGAGAAGAAATGTATAAGTAAATGTATAACTACCTGTTTTTATATCAGATAAGCTATTTTAGACAAAGTTTAAATAGCCACACAGTCATTGTCCTTGTTTTAAATGCTTTGTATGTTTTGTATAACTAGTCTAAATGGAGTATAAACTCATAATGACTAAGAGGTCATTAATAGCACCTGTGAAATGATTTGACAGTTGTGGGTGGTATTTAGCTCAAAATTAGATGTCATGGATAGGCATGTTTCTGTAGCACTTACCAAATAATTCAATGGAGGATGTGCCAACTTATGGTTCCCAAGAGGCTGTGAATGGCACAACCATTCCTTTCTACCACTTAGAGTAAAAAAAGAGTAATAATAAACTGTGCCAAATGGGAGATTGAAAGACATCACTTGATATTTATCTTTCTTCCTATGCAGTCACTCCAAGCTATCGAACGCAGTAAGCAAGTGGCCAACTGAGAGTGTCAGATGACTGAAAAATTCTTGGTGAATGAAGATTCAAATCTCCCTAATCTCCATTTCGCTCCAAACAAACTGACGTGGGGGTGAGCTCTGCACTTATGGAAGAGGATAAATATAGTGTTTTTATTTTTTTTTAAGGCTTTATCTTGGGTCTTTCAAGGTGACTTTATAGTATTTAATAATTAGGCAGCCTTATGTTTTACCACCAGTCTGGATCCTACAGCAGCATTCTTTGCCCTTTCTTTCCCCTGTAGTTATTCTAAAAAGATATTTATAAGAAGTATTTTATCTTTGTGAAACTACATAGATTTTCAGCTTGGGAATAGTGTTTGGTGCTGCTTGAGTTGAATATTCTTTAACAATTTGTCATTGTGATATGTCTCCTTCCTAATGAAAAGGAAAGAGCTATTATGGTCTGGCTCAAAATGCTGGAGGCTAACATACACATCTATACAGTTTCTCTCAGTTTTTAGGGTATTGTTAGGTATCTACCAGTTTTTAAAAGGTGGAAGTGAATGTGTTCAAAATAAGGGAATCAAACCTGCGATATGCAAGGAAGAGATGTTAGCAACTCCCTTGTTCCCCTGGAGGTTATTTCTAGTTTTCTCTGCTCTTCAGAGTAAGCTGCTGAAGCAGCTGTCCCCTTCGTGCCACCTCGAAGGTGGGGACTTCTCCTGAATGAGTAGGTAGGCAGAGGAAGACCATATTGCTGAGCCAAGCCCGGGGCCACAGGAAAGAAAATGCAGGAGACGGGATGTACAAAAGGGAGTTCAAATAAAGCAGTTCAGGAACTGGCTGGAGCTGCTCCTGCAGTGCTGGTTTATCTGCCTCTGCTGTCCTGAGCTGCCCCTCGTATCTGGCAGAGCCACCTGAAATGCAGCACTAATGCACTTGGAACAGCCCTAGAACAGGATTTGCTGGAATATCACTGGCATGGCAGAGCCCGGCTGAGTGCCACTGTTCAAGTAACGAGATGTCATTAGAGGTGTACAGTTCCAGAGTACCTGTGTAATTAACACTTCAGGTGTTCATCAGAGTTTGGAGTGCAGTGTCCACGGTGTGAAACGGTGCAGGGTGAAATGTGCTTGTGAGAGGCAGCTTGTCCCTGTGGTGTGGTGAGGATGACACTGCTGCGCAGGGGGTTGTGTTGGGTAAAGTCATCATCGCAGTTTGCAGCAACCGAGAGCGCTGGGAAAACGACCCGGTTGGGATCCGGTGCGCCGAGATGCGGCACTGCCCTTGGTTCGCTGCTCAGCGGGCTCCGTGAAACCCATCCCAACCCAATCCCGGCCACAGCTACCACATTTTTAAATAACTTAGATATGGTGCACGCTGTGTTCTGACAAGTGAGTAAAGCTGTGTGAGGTTTGGATTAAATTGTTCATGGAGAAACCACGTCTTTGCTCCTTTGGAGCGGGCGAGGGGGGTGTGTTCGTTAATGGCTGTAATCACTGGCTGCCAGCAGCACAATGTGCTGTTGCACATTGCACCCGTAATGCATGTATAGCAAAAGAGATAAGGGATGATAAACGTTAAACAACTCTGCTCTGTGCCTCTCTAGATATCGTCACAGTAGGTTATGAATAAATTAGAGTAGCAGCATCTGTTTGCCATATATATAAACTGCTAAATGAACTCCTTGAAGATAAGGAAAGAAAGGGCTTCTACTGAGCCCACTTTGGACAGGAGAACTTCTCTTCCTTTAGGTGTTGATATCGTGAACTGAAAAACAAGCAAAAGCAATGACCCTGAAGCACTTGAGCATATGAACAGTTTAAATAGGCTGTCAAAGGCACTTCTGGAATGTAAACTAACATCTGTGTCACTGACCACTGTGTCTGACCTCAGTCTGGGATAATGTGAAATGATGGGAGGGAGGGATTAAAACTTGAGTTATATCGGCAGATTTAACATAGAAGCCAACTGTATAAAGCAGGGTATTTTCATATATAACCCTCAGAAAGTGAGAACTTGAGCAGTAAGTGCATCCTATGTGTCTGCCTATACAGAAATTAGAGGCATGTACAACACTGCAGGTGTTCTTAAGTAATTACATAAATGTCTAATTACCTAAGTGCCTAATAAGTATCATTAACCTATTACTAATTACTGTTATTAATAGGCTAACAACCAGTGTCACTTGCTGTTTTTCTACCAGTTATATTTAAAAATAAAAAATAAAAAAAAAGTTTGAAAGGTCACTGATTATTCAGTCCTTGATGAGTTTAGGAGGAGACATAAGGGTAGGGGTGGACATAATCTGAAGTACTTGAGTTGTTAATTGTTAATTCTGACCAGCTTTTGTGTTGCCGTTTTAAGGCATTCTTCTGCTAATTTTTCCTTGCATGTAAATTTTAAAATGAAGAGTTTTTCTGTTTTGCAGTGCCAGATTAGCCATCTGAAAGAGTTTTAGTAACTGATGAGGGCTTGCAAAGTTGGGAATTAGATGTTAATGAAAGGGAAACGGAGAAGATGCATGGTGAAACAAGGAAACAGACAGTGAAGTTGCTGTTGAGGGAAGGCCTCACCTCACTGTCACCACAGGCAGAACAGACCTTACCGCCTTCTCTTTCCTTCCCTCATGCACTCTGACTGGATATGCGATCGTATCTTCTTATCCGCAAGCTTGTTCATTCCTTTGCTGAGCCAGTTTAGTTCTTTCCCTTGATGACAAACTTCATTTTCATTGCAGAGTTGGTTTTCTTCATCATGATATCTTATGCTAGGTAAACAGGGTACTCAGAATGGGCCAAAGAATGTGAAGCAGTCATTTGTATAACATGGGAAGGTGGAGCCAAGTCATAAAAAGGATAGTCTATAAATAGCTGATTTAAACAAGACAAGTATGAGGCAAATTTAACTGCCTTTAGGTTTCTTAAATGGTGTTTATGAGCCCTGGGAGATATTTCACTGTCTCAGATTACCACAGGCCCTGTCATGTGGTGTTTGTCTTGGCCATTAATAGAGTTAAGGTAACTAATTTGGATTTTATGCAGTTACTGCATTTAAGCATGTCTTGTTTTGAATATGTGTTTTTTTAGGGTGCATTTAGAGCATGTAGTTGTCATTTCACAGGTGACATGCTAAACTGGTAAAACATGGTGAAGCAGGTTTCCAATCTATATAACTTAACTTTAGTTTTCATTTCCATTCATGTTAAAGAAACCAGGCTGGCATATGTCAAAGTTGGTCAAAGTTTTATACAACTGAATTATATAAATGGCCAAACTTTTCTTTTTGGTGAAATGATGCTATTTATTTTTGTAAAATTGCAGTGCAAAAATAGTGGCCTTATAGGAAATGGAGTAGAGGAGCAAAATTCAGATTTGCACAAGCACAGGTAAAGCTATGTGAACTATAGAGAAGTCTGTTTCCTGGCATTTGAGTGATTCAGTGTCAATTTCGATCTTATGTTCTATGGTTTTCTAGAAATTAAACATGTAGGAAGGCCAAGTAGGAGGACTAATTAATTTACTAAGCAAGTTAGGAAACCTTGAAAGATACCAAATATAAAATTAAATGACCACTTTCCACTGTATCTTTATCACCCTATAGAATCTGAGATAGAAGACAAAATTCAGTAATTCAGTAATTCAGCAACAATTCAGTAAATCAGAGATATTCACTTATTTATGGAAATATGTTAATGTGGGGTATGTGCAAAACTTGAACTACTGTAGATAGGATTCATTTGAACAAAGATGAGTCATTTGCTCAGCTACTTCCCCCACATCAAAGTATTTTTGTTATTTTTATTGTAGAGCTTTCAGAGTCCGTAGGGCTTGAAATTTACTTAGGGGATTTTGTTTTTCTGATTTTAGTGAAAATAATGCTCATTTGCAGTGTTAATTAATACAAGAAATAATCATTAAAAATACCTGCATTTTGACTCTTTATCTGCTTATGTAATAAGTTTTAAATACTTTGCTAACAATTCATCTGAATGTTGCCAAATAATGTTTCTCCAACATTTAATGACTCATTCATATTACCCTGAACACTCCATGTGTAATCCAACTTTTTAATAGAAGTGTAATTAAGTATGATTAAATTCAGACACGTTAATGTTTCTGATGGAAAAGTGGATGGTTTGTATGATTATTTTTTTCTGCTAGCAATCTGAGTCACGACAGATCAAGCATGATAGCCAAATCTGACCCCGAGAAGGATAATAGATGTCAATACGCAGGTCACACTAACTCCTTTCATTAAAGTTGCTAAGCAAATATAAAGAGGCTTCATTTAAAGACTACTTTTCCAACGTCTTTGCATTTGTATAGGGCATAATGCACTTAAAATGATCTTGTTATCAGAAACTCCCCCCTTTTAACAGCTTTAAGCAATGTAATTCAGGTTGTTGCTCTCAATTAGATTGGAAGATGCTTAACGAATGTTGGAGGGTTTTTAGTGGCCTTTTCCTGCTTGCTCTCCTCTTGTTTCTTTATCTGAAGTGTTATTTTTCTCTACTACTGCCAGTTTGTTAATATTTCTTGCTACTGAAATATACCACAGTCAGCAAAATATTAGAAAACAAAGACTGATAGAGGAACAAAATAATCATCACTCCTCACAGTTTACATTGCCAGCCTTTATGCCCTGCAGCCCTCACTGTGGAATTGCTAGAAAAGGTAGTGAGAACTTAGCTCCAAGATGCCCTGAGCAGAGAGCCCACAATAGTATGACTTAGAAGTGATTTGCTAGGAGAAAACCAGGTTTCTAGAAGAAAAAGTGAATAATCAAGAAGCCTACTAATCCCCAGAAGATCAATAAAAAGAGCTGGGCAAAAATAGCTGATTGGCAAAAGGAAATGGCTTGCTTGTTCCTCCTGGGTAGGTTTGAAATTTTTAAGGTACCATGACCTTGCCAAATCTAATGACATTTGGGTACATTTTCATTTGAAAACTAAGCCTACAGATAATATGTACATTATATGATAATATAATGTACAGATAATGTCTTTAGAATAAGAGCTTATGTTAACTCTACAAATGGTCTTATCTGCAGAGAATTCTTTTTGCATATTAAACCTGTTTGTGTATGCTATCCTACTCCATCGTAGCTGTGTTACATTTTATTTAAAACTTTCGTCATGAATATGCTTAACCTGGCAACACGATAAGCATTTTCTCCTCTCCAATTTTTGCTCACATAACTTTTAATGCAAAAAGAAACCTAAGGTACTGTAAGCAGGTTATTTGTTTTCTTACTATAGTTTTTTTTCTGAACAGGTGTAGCTTCCAAGCTCTATTCAGCTTTTTTAAAATTAAGTGTTCCAAGCTCTATTCAGCTTTTTAAAAATTAAGTGTAAGGCCTTAGTGTTATAGGAAATGGCTTAACTGTCTTATAACAGAAAATATATTCATGGTTGCAAACACTTAAGTATTTTTCTATAAATAACCCCTTAATATAGATTTATTATGTATTTTTTTAAAGAAGAAAGTATGGATGCATCTGATGATGTGCCCAAATGTTAATCATGCTTGGCAAAGATCTGTTTCCTAAGCATTATATGTTTGTGGAGAAGCTAGCTAGTTCTGTTCCATTTCCACTACCTGGGCTGATGTCCAAAGAGCGATTAGTAGTAGTAGCATTGTCATAATTTAGCCTAACTGGCCAAAAAAAGAACATTGGAATGAAATGTACAATCTGAAAAAAATTATTGGAAAGATGTTTTTTATTTATTTACTTAATTTTCCCCTTCAATACTGGCACTATATGAATATGACGCATAGAATTTCAGTTTATTGCTGTTTTGGAGCATTTTAAACAATAAAGGGAGAGAGAGACGTTTTGCATATTCGGTTTTGGAAACAGCTGTAAGACATGCTATATAAGAAAATGGGTTTTAATAAGTACTTGAAGTGAACCTGGACCTGATTGCTGCTTCATCTGTATTTCTTACTGAAGTAAATCCGTTGGAGCAGTGTGTGTTGCTGGAGCCACACATCTGATTGAAGTAAATCTGCTTACCAAAAGATCTGTCTTTGTGGGTGGCTTTGCTACAGCATTACTTGTAACTCTCTTTTATTTTTTCTTTGGGTAACAATTGTATTTCAGCACCATCTATAGTCATTTAAGGGAAATGTATTTAGATCTGTGACTAGAACTAGGAAATGGATTCCATCATTTTCCATCAGAAAAAGGAACAACTTGGGACAAATTTTTAACTGCAGCCGCACATAAGAAAAATTAGTCATAATTAAATATAAGTCAAATTATTTTTATAATACTGTTGTACTCAAATAGGTTATTTTTCAAAAATTAATTTCCTTTTAAGGTTTCTGTTGTGCTTTTCATTGTTTCATACTACATATTTCTTAAGTCTTGCATGGTTCTGTCTCTTTTTGTCTAAAATGTCTTGTGAGAGAAATAGAAGGTGTTCCACAGTGGAAATTGTCTCTTTACTCAGGGGCAGATTTTATTATACTTTTTGAAGTGTTTTTTACTGATAAAAAGACCATCTGTGTTCACTTTAGGAACTCTGGAAAGCATGGCTGAGTTCTAAACATTCTAGTACAAATTGGGTTGTCTTTCATATACATGGAGCACAGTTCAAAATAAAATGAAATTTAGCAGTTAGTTTTTCTTGCTATTTTTAATTTGTGCCAGAGACCTGAATTTTTTGCAATGATCTGCCTTTCTGTAGAGCAGGTTACAACATTAACAAAAGAACATCCGAAATGGTATGAGGCTCTGGATAGCTGATATACAGTGGTATTTTTTTTATGAACAGTTGGAATATTTCCTAGAGCTACATACAAGCAATGCCATACCAGACTTCTGTGCTTTTCCTTTGTACTATATAGCTCCAAATTGGATAGAAAAAAAAAGAAATCAGTGTTTGGCCCTACCTTTGTCTAACATTTTCTGAGTGAGGAAATCCTTGCTTTTTAGGTTGTTTAGGCTTATCTACAAAAGCAGCTTCTCTGGGGTGAAGAGAGCAAGTGGGATGTGCTGACCTGTGAGAATGAACTACTCAAAATGAAGAGGGTAAAGGAATTTAGAAGAGCAGGAAAGGGCACCTTTCAGTAGCTCCCTCTTCTCTGAGGAGATGAAAGTCTCCTTTCAAATGAGTACTTAGATTTGTTGCTTCTCTCCTGTGTTTGAAAGGTTTAATCCTCCCCCAGCAGATAGAAGGTACCTGCTGCGTAAAGAGATATAAATAAAATGAGACAACCCTTCTTCTTTTTTTATCCTTTCTTGTGAATTAACAATTCAAAAAGATTTGAGACCTCAAATTTTCATAGGAATATTGAGTTTTCACGGCAAATTTTTTTCATGTTTTTAAGCTGCTCTAAGCCTATGACTCCACAGTAAGCTCTGTACTGCTGCATCCAAAAAGATGCTCCCTCATTTCGGTTCTGGTATTTCAGGAAGACTTTGGTAGCATAGATGGCTACAATTTGAGTAGAAGCAGTAACAGGATTTGTCTTAAGATGTAGTTGATGACTCCCATGATGCTGATTGAGGAGATGGCTTTTGAGGAGTTTCTATTTTAGTGTGTAAAGAAAATTAAAGAAGTCCTATGTACTTGAATCCTTTGTCCTGCTCATCTTTGTATTGTTGATAGATTAGTTTTAAAACATGCTTAGGATTCTGGTAAAAGAAGCAGTGTTGTCCCTGTACTTCTCGTAACTTTCGTTATCTGGCCATTGGTTGGAGAAGACCTGGAAGAATGAATATGAGAAATAAAATAGAAATTGTATGTAGTAACAATCAAACTGATGTTGCTATCTGCTGAGGATTTTGTCCTCGTCCATATAAAACAGTTTGGGAAGAATTCTTAGTAATACAAGCATTTTTTTTAGTATTTGAGTCAGATATTCTTTTTAGGAAAGAAAATATGCAGTGGTGGGGACAATCCAGTGCTGGATGTATTTGTGAAAGTGCATTGGATACTCTTCATTAGCTTAAGTTGCTAAATAAAGATTTAGTATGGATCTTAAAAATACTATGCGGCTAATAAATTTTATGAAAGAACTAATAAAATTCTATTGTCAAAATCATCCAGAAAGTCAAATTAGATTTTTCTTTTATACTATTTTAGTCAGCAAAGTAACTTGAGTAATAGAAAAAAATAGCAGCTGTAATATTTGCATTTATTGCAAAGCAGAAGAAACATTCTACGGAATTTAAGCATGCCCTTTTTTTGGAATATGCTACATAAATGTATAGGATTATTTAACAGTGGAGAACCTAATAGATTCTTGGCCTTGTAGCTCAAAGCCAGTGTTTTAAATCTGGTAAAAGATGCACTCTGCTGGGTCTTTAGCTCCCAATCATGCTTTCATTTTAGTACGTGAGGAAAATCTTAGTGATTTTCTTGATGCAAAGCTATTTTTTCAGTTCCCGATTCTGGAGCTGGCCGTGCTGAAGGTAGCTGGTTTGCTGCACCTCAACCCATCTGCTGTGACTGCAGGGGCCCAGGCCTGCAGCAAGAATTATTCCCATCCTTATTTTGGTCATTTTTCTGTAGGAAGACAACGAAGAGAGACAATACAGAACTATTAGACGCTAGAGTATATATCTGCCTTAAATCATTAAGTGATCTCATCAGTGACAGCCCTGTATTAGTGATAGTGAAAGGCTTTCTGGAGTGTGATATGCATCATGAGAATTACTCATTTGAAAAAAAAAAAAAAGCAAGAATAAGGCAACAAGAAAAGGACAGCCTTTTAGAGGGTGTTCCCCCCCATACTTAAACTACTTTAATTGTTGCCTTGGTGTCTTCCACTAGGTTTAAATAATCTTTGGCTTCTGCAGCTTTTTATGTCATAGTGTATTGGCTTGGTATTCAGTGTCTTTCGTTTTCTCTGCTCATATACTTGCTAATATGAAAACTGACAGATTGAAGCACAAGTTAAAGTGAAGACACTTGATAATGAGAAAAAGACATGTACTGTGAGACTGATGTTGTTATTCCCTTTTCATTTTCATGTTGAATATCCGTTCCTCTAAATTAGTTCTATCTGTTTATGTTACTTTAGGATTTATTCAGAGGTGCCTCTTTCTAAGAGGAGAAATACAGGAACCCACTTTGAAACTTTTGCACGTTTCTGAAGTTTTACTCTGTCATCAGCATTCTGGATTTTTCTGGTTTTTGAGACTTTAAATAACAGGTACATGAGTTTCATAATACGTGGCTTGGTTGGTCCTTTTTTGTGTTGGTCCTTTTTCTTTCCTATGCTTTAAGAAAATCATTATTATCTCATGTTATTCATACTAAACCTTGAAGTTACTCAGGTTCCAAACAGATTGCATTTGTTATACTGAACTATTCTTTTTTTTTCATGGGAAAGTTGTTGATTGAGGGTGCCAAAGAAAAGTCCCTTTGTGTCTCTAAGCTTTTCAAGGCCCTACTCTGGCACGCTGCACAGTAAATGCAGGCTTTCCATTGAGAGCAGAAAGTATGCTGACTGATCACAGGGTGAGTGTAAAGCACCATATTCTTAATTTCAAGGCCTCAATGCTCTCAATTTGACATCCTTACAGATAAGTTGATGTGGTTTTTGGTTGCTTTTCCTTTTTTTAGGGCTGAGTGGAAAAGGCACGATATTTTCTCTTCAGGAAAAACACTGACTGCTTAAAGACTGAAATATAGTGATCAGGTTAAACTTTGTTTTAATATTCCAGATTTTATTCTTGACTTTATATTTTGCATCATAAAATATCATTAGTAACTAATTTCTACTGTGCGTTTAATAAAGATTGAAATTTTTTGAGGTGATCAGTGACCTAAGGACAAAATGTAAAGGTAGTTTTAAAAAAACGACTTCAATTAGCTGATGGCTTATTACTTCCAAATATCAAGGATTTTATGAATTAATTCAAGCTTAGCATTTTGCTTTACAGTTAATTTCAAAGTCCAAGGACAGTATAGGTAAAATCCTGAAGTTGGTAACATGAACTGCGTTTTAATACTAAAATTAGATTCCAGACATGCAAACTGGAACATAGGTTGAAACTCTGTAAGCTGGAACTTTTCAGCTGAACTCTGTAAAACGGTAATGTTCAAGACAGTTAATGCAAAAAATTCATACTGCAAGCCTCAAGAAATTTTGTCTTTCTGCCATGCTTTTTGTTTCTTAAGGAACTATATTTCTAACTCCAAATATCCGGTTTTAATTTCTAGTTATGTTATCTGTAAGTTTTATAAGCTTTGTATTTGCTGAAATTTTGTGTGTTACTTTCAGAGACTTCTTGTCAACTAAATGAAAAAGTATTAATGCCAACAGTTCCATTTATTGCTGTCAAACACAAAAAGTCTTCTCAGAAAAATCCAACTGCTACTGTTTCATTATCCCATTGACTTCAAAAGCTACTGTAGCTATTGCGCGGTTATTAAATTTAATGAAATGGTGGTGGTTTGGACTTCTCTTGCAACTGAGCAATATCTAAGCGGGTTGAACATAGGATGTTATCTTGTCTGAAGTGTTTCTTGTTCTAAGGCCTGAATTTCCATTAACACCAATTCAAGCATATGAAATGTTTTTCTAGTGTGTTGTCTGTTTTATTAGAGCTATGGAGAGGCTAAACACCTTTTCTATCTCGACATCTTTAGTAGTGACAAAAAAGTGCCATAACCGAGAATTGTCAGACCCGAAAAAGGAAATCATTCCTTTCAGAGCAGTAGGGTTGTTGTCAGGTGATGTGAAGAGGTATCTCTATAGTAGTTGGTGATTTGCAAACAAGAAATATTTAAAGATATCAAATATTTTGAAGCTTTATGGATCTTGATGTCACCTGTTTTTAGAGAACTCCTCTGCTACGGTTAATATTGTGCTTTGGTGCTCTCTAGGCAAAAAAAGTGCTAGCTGTAAATGTCATTGTTTGAACTTCTGTCAGAGGAAGAAAAAAAAGGCATGGAAAAATATTGAATAGACAACGGAGAAAGGAAGAAACAGAAATAGAAGTATGTAGGCTGTCAAGTAATTCTCTAAAAGCTGAAGAATTAGCAGCCCATACATGTTGCAGCTTTTCTTGCATACAAATGGCTATAAATGTCTGATAAAGTTAATGTTCTCTCTGACGATAGTGGTAAAAGCAGGTAAATTGTCCTTACAGCATCAAGATTAAAAGGGAAAAGGTTATTCATTAGCAAGAGTCTTTGACTCCTTTCAAACCCAGACTTGAACTACTCCTCCTCAGATCCTCTGATGTCTGTGTAAGAGCAGTCACTGCTGAGCGAAATAGGAGAGTCCTGCTAGGGACTCATGATCCATCAGCTCAAGCCTTCTGCACCACCAGGATGTGTCAGCATCTTCCCTGTTCTCAGGGCAGGGCACACAGTGATGCTCTGTACTCATTGTTTGATCACTGAGATTCACTGTCTAATTAGCTTTAGTTAAAAGCCTAGCAGTAAAAACATGTTTCTCTCTGATCATAAAAAAGTGTAAAAAATTGCCTCTCAGCTAACCAAGCTGTTTTAGCACTGATCTGAGTAATTTGTTCTCATTAATAGTGTCAAGCAACAGCCAGTGAGGCCTTGCCTTATAAATGAGATGTTTATTGAAGTTCACAGTACCCTCTAGTTTAAGAGTTGTGTAATGGCTCCAGGGAAGAGTTAAAAATGATCTTTTAGCTTGGTTATACATCAAGAACGTAGTTGTTCATAACTGGCCAGCAGTGCGAGTACATTGATTGAAATATGGTTTGTAAAATAACAAGTAACAGAATGTGGGACTTAGCTGTCCACTCCACATTGCTAAAACAGATTAAGTATAACGGTCCTGTGGAGTTCTTGAACATGAGCATGAATAGCATATTGCTCCATTCAGAGATGGTTCTTAAACCTTCAGTTCTCCCAAACTGTGTTGTTTTAAGGTGTGCTCTTACTTTGCTTGAAAGACTCGTGGCACTGAAGTTGCTCAGTTCCTTGGCCACCAGATGTTTCCCATTAGGAATGCAGCAAGCAGTGTGGAGCCTGGCCTTGTCTGCACTGGCAGAGCTGACTGGATTTGCTTATAACTTCTTCCACTTGCATCACATTTTGTCTGCAAAATGAAGTTGCATATTACCAGCTTTAATTTACATATTACAAACTGATTGAAACCCTGTACAGACATATTCAAATTGTATTTATGCAAAGTAGTCCTATGCTGTGCTTTGACCCATCAGAATTATTAGATTCTGCTAACCTCTTAATTCCTCAGCAGTTATACTTTATACATATCCTTGATATCAGTAGTTATTTTCTTCTCCATTTTTAATTTCTAATTTATTTTGTCTTATAAATTTTGTATATCATGGGCTAGGAGAGGGGCTGTTCCAGTGCACAGTTCTATCCCATGGAAATTGATCTTAATAAGGTTTGGCTATTCAAAGGCCTGAACTGGAGTGTAGATTTTAAAATAACTTGTCATCTCTGCAGACCTTTAATGTTATACACTTGAAAAGGCTATATAAATTCTATCAGTTAGCTCTTTTTTTCTTTTTTCTTCCAATTATATTGATTATTTCCTCCTTTTTTTGGGGGGGATGTCCAGAAGGACCTGTCTCTCTCGTAGAATTTTACTCAATGTAACTTTGTAAAACCTGAATAACCCCCTGACCAAGGGCCTTGGATAGATGCAATTCAGACTTGTAGCTTAGGTAAGTAAAATTCAGATAGGAAAATAAATAAAATCAGAAACTATCATGTTTACTGACTAGATAGAGCGCAAGACAGTATACTTCTTTGTAAACCATCAAATACCCAGGCAAATAAATCAGGGATCTGTGGATTGATCCTGAAAACACAAATAGGTGATACTCGTATTGGTTTCAGTATTCATTTGGCATTTTCTTTGTGGTGGCTTTAGTTGAGATACATTCCATCTTTAAGACAAATTTGCCTTAACATACACTTGAGGCAAAACCTTTCACTGTGTACAGAGGGATTTGCTTGTGTTAGACAAGTAAACATGTGAAGAAGTTCTAGTGACTGAACTAGAATAGATAATAGAATCTGTGGGCTGGAGAAATAGGTCTAGGACATACTTCAAGATGGAAGTGGAAGTCTCGAGCCAATTTTCTAGTTGGTTATTGACTAGGAAAATATAGTTCACAAAATTTTCTTTAACAATTCTATCAGAAACACGGAGTTGTTTTTCTCTCTCTCCTGACTTTGAATTAATTTCAAGATTTGCTTGTGTGTTCTCAAGACTATAGAGGCTAGAGTTTTGTCAAGAAGACCAGTATTTCTGGAATTTCTTTTAAAGTCTAACGATATCTACTCCCTGAACAGTTTCTTGGATCTGTGTTATTGTGGATGGCTCTTGGTGACAATTTTCTTAACAGTGGGGGGGAAAAAAAGAGAAGAAAGAGCCCTAATGAGGTGATACCTCAATATTCAAAACAAAGATGGCCTTCAAATAGGAGGAGCTCTCCTAGCATGAATCACTAAATATAGAGCTGTCCTGTAGGAACTTGAATGTAGAGCTCATGGAAAATACCTGCAGAAAAGTGATTTACATAATAGTAATTCCATAGTTCCTGCTTTTTTTCAATGGGCTCGCTCAATTATTTGTGTTTTGCTTAGTAGACATTCCTTATATTGGACTGTCTGCTAAGACAAGTGACATTTCCAGTTTCAATCAGTGTGACCTGCTGGGTTTAATATTACAGAACGTGGTTGTGGGGCAAATTATCGCTAAGAATTACTCAAAACATTCTGCTTTGAAGATATTGGAGATTGGATGGTTATTTTACCTCCTCAGGTCAAATTCTGACGCATCTGCACAATGGAGAAGATCTTCAGTTTGTGTATCTTTCCCTCCGCAAAAGCACAGCGATAGAACAGTTGCTTCTGACATATGTGAGGGGTGTGTGGGGGTTTCAATTTATTTACACAGTGCTAGTGTGATGATTTTCTACTAAAATTATGGATTGCAAGTCCTCCTGAAATGCATGTACTGTTCAGGTAAACTGGATGTCTTCATAATTATGTATAAGTATTATCTTTGAATGGCAGGGACTGCTTAAACACATTCCATTTGTAAACAGCCTGGGCTGTGAACAAATTGTTTCTTAGTTTATTTTTAAGCAGCTGAAACAGCAGCAGGGTAACTAAATTGATTACTTGAATTCAGATTTCTTTTATATATTCACTTGGCCTGCTGTTTTCCACAGCCTAATATCACATTAGGATGATGTCACATTGACTCTTGTCTCGGGAGAAATATAATCCTGTTGGGTTGAGGTAATTAACTGTCCTTGCACCATTCTGATGCCTTTCTTAGTCCCACAAAGCAGTGTGACTGTGAGAAATTTGTATTCAACTTAAATTCAAGTACTGAGAAGAAACTGTTTAGCCAATTTTATTATTACAAATAATTCATATTAACATCTTTCTTGAGACATCGTGCAAACAATCTCAATTTGGTTTTATAGGGGTTATCTTGTGAAAGAAAGACATATATGTATTTGCATTAGAACAAGTTATTAAAGCATGGTCTACTACTATACTACAATATCTGTGCTCGAGGCAGTCTATTCTGCTATTCTATAGCCCGGAGAAGCAGAAAAATGACCTTTGCTATCCTATATGCCCTAAGGAAATCAAGTAAGCTGCCAGATTTCTGTCAAAATCTAGAGGATGTTTGTGTGATGCAGGAGAGAGATTACAGGATCAAAGAAAAATATAGAGTATTTCCTAATCTCCTTTTTTCGAGAGCACCCAAGCTTATATATATATATGTGTGTGTGTGTGTGTATATATATATATATATATGTATGCACACACACACAAAATGAAAATCTTCCTTTTCATGCTTTAAAATTCCAGGAAGATGGAAGAAGACTTGAAAAACTCTTGAACCTACTTCACAATAAGTTTTTTTGTTTGTTTTTTAAAAAAGCATTATTGCAACGCATAGGCCTTATATAGTATTGTTTCAAAAAGTATCCAAGTGTGATGGTGCTTTTTGATTTTATATTGCAATTCATAGCGGTTATGATAAAATTGTTCATTGGTCAATTTCTCAGTGGAAGATATTTGTCATTTGAAAATTTGCCCTTTGTGTTTTTACTGATACCAAATTTTGATTTTTCCATGAAAACCATATCGCATACCAGCATGTATAGGAAATAACAGCTTCCCTGAATATTCTGAACAATTTTATTGAACAATTCTGTAGAGGGATGTACTTAAGCACTATGATGTTGTCTAGAATTGTTCAAGAAGCTATAGGAAAGAAATGCTTTTCCTAATAAGAGATGCACAATTACTACTTTGTGGTCATTAGCAGCAAAGACATAGATTTATATTTTCATGGTCTCCTTTACATACTTGGGCAGATGTAATCCAGCTGTGATATTCTTATGTCTGAGTAGCTGATTTAGCAGGGCACACTGTCCAAGTGGTTCTGTCATGTAAGGATGTGGTTCTTGCAGTGAGAAAATCCACTCAGCATGCAGCTCTGGTCATTAGTATGTTTGTAAGATTTGCTCTTTCCTACATGTCTTTGTCCTTGATGATTTCTATCGTTTTCTCATCCAGATTGCTTGATATTCAAAGGAGAGGGCCTGGTATTCTTAGGAACTGGGATATTAGTTTCTGGAAGAAAGGAATACATTACCTATCCTCTCTCCCCCTTTTTTTGAGATCATCTTTCTAGTTCTGAAAATCAGGAAATAGCATCTAGAATATTAATACCCATACTTATGTCATCTTCCATTCAGTCTTTGGACATCATTTGTTATAACCATATGTGCTGCCAGTCCTATTTCTTTTGCTAAACAGTATGATTTTGGTAATAAAACCAAATTTCCCCTTAGTCTTGAGCCAAATGGTTTTACATGTATACTGTTTGTGTCCTTTAATCTACAAATAGCAGGTTTTGTTGGTTATTGTAATGTTAAAGCAGTAGGATTAATGGTTGAAGTAATGCTTAATTGAATATTTTCTAACTTGTAATTTCTAGTTGTCATTTGCAATGGTCTTTAGCTCACCTCTCTTGGAAAATTTAATAGTATTTCATACTTAGTTTCTTCAGACATCAAGTAAATGCTTCAGATGTACTGACATTAACTTAATTCATTCCTATTATATTAATATGAGTAGATTTTGAGTTGCTCCATTCATCCAGTCATTGATGAGCATCACATCTAAACTTTCTAGGTGAAACAAAAATGTGGTAGCAGGTATTTTTTTAATAATTGTCTCTTATTATTACTCGTATGTTCATATACATTACTCAAATATAAACACTTGCTTAAGGGATTTTAACTGGTTGGTATATCAGATATTTCCTCTTCCCTTTTGAAAGATAATTGTGAAAGGGGAACTCTTGTGAAGACAGTGTGGCATCTTTTGTCTCCTGACACAGAGAGTCTTGCAAAGAACCAATTTTGTGGCGCTTTGTGTGTGGCATGAAGCTGTTGCACATCACAGATGTTCTGACCTCTGCATGTTAGTTGAAGTCATTTCTCTGTTAAAGAACAAGTGACATAAGTAGTGAATAACTTGATGAATATCAACCATCTGTGGTGAGTCTTACCTGATGAATTTGGATAGGGTTTCTCTTTCCAGAGAAGCTGTGACACATTATATTGCATTATGAGTTTCACCATTATGGTATAAAAGATATTTCCCAATAAAGTCCTCCCTTGAACAAGCATATTTGAAATTGCATGATGTTTAATTTTGAATTTACTTGGATTTTTTCCAGTTTTAAGGTAACTTCCCTTTTTCTTGAAATGGATTTTTTTAATTGCATTTTTATTAACAAAAAATGGGGTATAGGTTTGTGCAAAACTAATATGTAGACAGAGGCATAATGACCTGACTGGAGAGGTCACTGAGAGACAAGACAGACACATTTCACTGGTCTAATAAAGGGACTTGTTGGTTCAGAACTGAAAACAGGAAATAGATATAGATATGAGGGATATTTCTTTGTAGTGGCATTTGATGTTAATAATTCACATTCTGTAGATATGTAGGAGCTTCCCACTGTTCTAGCTGCTGTACAAATAGCCAACAACAGGTGGTTTACAAGCTAATAATTTAAGGTATGTGTACTGAGAGCCTGATTTAAGCCAAAATGCCTCACTCCTCCTCACACCTGAGTAAGATAATATGTTATCTGGAAGCAGTCACTGTTCCCAGTGTGCTGCAGACCTGGAGCTACTGTTGTCCTCTGCCTTCCAGGAGTCACCAGCACTTGGTAAATAATCGTCCTCGCGTCTCTGCTGAGCACGTGCACAGCAGTAAGGCTGCCACACAGGAGCAAACTGGCAGCTTTCAGTGGGCCTGTTGCTTGTCAGGAGAGCGTTTTGGGAGCTCGCTGAGCTTGGAGGCTGGGTAGCAGCTGAAGGCAGCTGAGGCTTATGGCGCACTTCCCAAATAACTTTTCCCTGTATCTCCCAACGGAGCCTCTTCCTCCAAAATGAAATCAGATGTTTTGGCGTTCAGACAACATCTCCTGCCTCTCCAAACACACCTGCTTGGCTGCAGGCCACCGGTGTGTCAAATGTGACTTGCAGAGGAAGTGCTCAGCCCAGGGAGTGCAGGCCTTCGCCACAGGGGTTGCCAGTGATGCTTTGATGCTTTCTGTCTGTGTGTCTGTCATCTGGAAAAACAATTTACTGCTCACCTACCTGTATTGCCTTGGGGTGTCTGGTTTAGATACTAGGAGTGGGCAGATGAGAGATGATGGAAATGACAACGGGGACAAGGAGCTGAGAGCCCCACTTGGCGGGAGGGTGAGGGGACAGATGGAAGCAGCTTTGGCACCGCAGCAGTGGGGGACGTGGGGTGGCTGCTCGTTTGGCAGGTCTGCTGGTGAACACTTCATTACTGGCTGCTTGGCCTTCCCAGAGCTGGCAGCAGCTCACGGTGTCCTCAGTTGCCACCTCTCAGTTACTCATCCTCTCCAATTGCTTTTCTGAAAGCATGTTGTGCAACTCCTGGTGCTGCTCCTTATGTCATAGTCTGAGCATCTCCTCTACCTTCTGGTTCTATTCCCCTGACATACCTTACAGCAGGACTCGGTCTCAGAGGCTGCGAGAAGCTATACTAATTAAAACCAGGATGACTCATAAAAGATGACTTAGGTTCTATTCCTGGGAGAATCTCTACCTAGTGGTTCCTAGTCCAAGACCCAGATAGCAAAAAATAACTTTCACGCCTGTTCCTTCCTTGTCATGGCAAGGAAAGTACCACCATGAACATAGCTTTTTTTTTTTTTGAGAAATCAGTAGAAAATTCAATAAATAGGAATTTCTACTTTGTTTCTGGCTGACTATCTAAAATTAGTTCCTATTCTGTTTTATTTAAATGAGAATTGGAAATGTTAGGTAGTGCTGGGTCAGTGTGTTTACAGATGTGGGTAATGTTGGTGTTTTGAAGTATTTTAGATTTTCATGAGTAATAAGACTGTGACTTCCTCCTAAGATACAGATTATAAACAGAGATTTTCTTCAGTGATTTACCTTTTCTCAGGTTTATTAAGACAAAGTATAGATATTGTATTTGTACAATAATGCTTTAATATTTATATGAAACATGAATGTTTATATATACCATGAAAATTATTTTGGAATTTGTTTTTAGAAATCTTGTATGTTCATACTATTTATGCATGTGTGTCATATATGTGTGTGC
>VZSG01000094.1:550123-578318 GCA_013398315.1 Nothoprocta pentlandii | reverse complement strand
TCATTTGGAAATAAGTGTAGCAGAGAAGCTTAACCAAAGAACAATGAAATAGCATATTTTTAGTCAAAATAGAACCACAATTTTAAAATTAGAACCCTACTGATAAAATAATGCTTTTTACTCCCTAGAGCATAGATTTATCTTAGACTGAACAGTTTTCAATCTTCTTATAAAAACTCACACTGATGTCATCCGGAAGGAGAATTAAACTCATAATATTTAAGCTTGTTATATAAAAGATAAGGAATAAAATCCATATAAGTTTATCCTTTTTCCTGATAATATTTAGGCCCTTAGTGCTGCAAGAGTGACATCCAGTGACTGAGCCACTTCTAGACTGGAATTGCATTCGAAGTGAATTGTCAGTGATGGAAAATGAAGCTCATTTACTAAAGTCTTTAGTGAAGCAATACTGAGGATTAACTGTCACTGAGAGAATAAAAAATGATAGTTAATCTATAGGAATGATATAAATACTTGATTAGCACCAATGATGAAGCAGGGTATGACACAAGTATGTGCAGTTTATCATAAAGCTGATCCAACTGAAGTGTAAAACATCAAACAAGAGTTCTTATTCAGCTAAAAATTTTCTAGAGGAAAACTTTCTATCATAATTGCAATTTTGCTTCAGTTGATGTTTTTCTCTCTGACTGATAAACTCTCTTATCTGAAAGAAAGGGCCATTGTGTTCATTGTAATTTCAGTCTTTTAGACAGCATTCAAGGTATCCATATATAAGAACAAGAAGTTACAGGAAAGAATAAGAAAGGGAAAAGGAGAAATATATAATGCATGTTATACAGACAAGTTTTCAAGAGCTAGCTGCAGGGTTTGGATCTTGCTAAATATCTAGGACCCTTGTATATTTTTGGTGATTTTTAAATATTAAATGCTGCAAAGATCACAATGCAAGTAATACAATAGGTAAGATATAAAACAATAATAGAGCTATTTGCAAAACTCTTATGAAATGTCTCTGTCCTCTCTTAGAACCTAGATGGGGTCTGGAAGTTGCATGTCACGCCATGCAGATGACCTCAACTGGAGACGCTGCAGTGGAAAAGACTCTTTGGAGCTTTTAGCCCGTGTGTTGACAAGGGACTACCAGCCCTTGTAAGCTTAGCAGGGCCCAGCTGACTGGGCTGGTTGTATTTTTCCTCTCAGGTTGCAGCTTATCTCCTTATGAGCACTCAAAAATACCCATAACTTTTCCATCCAGTTAAGCCCTGGGAATTAAGTTGTGATTTAGTTTGCTGAATTGAGGAGACAGGAAGTTCTTGCCTCTGGGAAGGTTTTAAGAACTAAGCAGTGGAAAAAACAAAGTGGTATCACTAGGTGGCAACAAAGCATCACAAACTGCTGTTAAAGGACAGCATAGCCTGTGTTGCTGCTTCTAAGGTGTGTCTGTAATGATCTTAAGGAGAGCTTGCATAAGCTTTTGTATTTTCTCCAAGTTGCACAGAAATTTCTTGTCTCAGGATGGAGTTTGAAAAATGACAATGTATATATAAAGTATATATGATTTCTCATCTGCCTCTCCCTGCCCTCCCCCCCCCAAAAAAAAAAAAAAAAAAAAAACCAAACAAACTATGTTTCTGAGCTCTCTCATGAAGCTCCCTCCCCCATTTGTTTCAATCACTGGTCTCCCAGCTTGTAGTGTGGTGTCAGAAGGTGACACATGAATTATCCTAACTTTGAGCTCTCCAGAGCCAAAACTCTTTTGGGCAGGATTTTCTAGGATTTGTACAAGGCCTTTTATTATTAGTCTTATTATTACATCACTATTTTGTCTTTCTTTACTCCTGCTTGCATCTGTTTACTAAGACATGCTGCGTTACAGAGGTCATAAAAAGAACAGAGCTGCAAATCGGATATATTTCAATGGAAATGCAGTGTAAGCTGCCTTTATACCAATGAATCATGTAAGTGTCCTCCAGATTTTCCTTTAACTGTTAAACTCAAGCTATTTCATAACAGGCCAGCACAGAGCAGCTGGTAAAAGAAGCTGGAATATTAGGTTTATACTGTGTGTTCCTCATGTCAGTGTAATCTGCAGAAACCCAGAAGATGGAAAGCAACCTAACAAGCAAGCTTGTAGGTACCATAAATGGTCTTTTCTTATACCTATTCAATTGAATGTGCAATTCCTATTCTTGCTTATCCAGCTAGGGCTGTGACTTCATCTGCTGTTCATGGGTGAGTTGGATTGCCTGGTCCTACTCGACATCCCAAACAGTTCTGTTTCCACCTTCAGTCTGCTTCTAGTCTGTTAGGTTATCGTGATGATGCAAATGAATCCAGAGATAGTCCTTCCTGCTAGGAGGACTAGGACCATAAAGTTAGGAGGACTGAATGTGAAAACAAGAGAGACACTAGCAAGAAAATAATAATAATAATAAAAAAAACTTCTTTGCTTCTCACGCAGTTATTTCTGAGCTGAGTCTACTGACTGTTAACTGGGTCAGTAGGCGAATGGATTTGACTGTCCTTAAGGAGACTAAGTTAAATCCATTTGCCTACTTGACCCAGCTGATTTATACTGAAACGTTCCAATCGGATTGTATTGGTGCAATTAGGAGCACCAGAGGGGAGGTCGAGGAAGCTGGCAGCAGCACTTGGGTGTGCCTTGCAGAAAGTTAACCTGATACGTGATTATGAGAAGCTTTCAATCTATTTGAGTATGGTAAGAAGATGAATTTCAATCTTTCCTGAAGGTGATTTAATTGCCCATAAATGCCTAATTGAGGCACGTATGATTAGTGAGAACTACTAGCTGCATGTAAGGAACTGATCTTCAGCTGTTCCTTCTGTTGCTCTTATTATTGCCCCAAACTTGATTACGAATTCCAATGTTGTAGTGTCCAGGGATAAGCATTCTGATCTATTCCTGGACGTCCCAAGATAATGGATAGCAGCTCAGGGTCCTCGTTGAATTCTTCAGTCATGGGACTATGTGACACTTCAATTTGAGCACACTATGAAACTGTTCATGGGTGAAACATAAAATACGTTTCATGCGTAGATGGCATGCTCTAGCTCACAGCAGAGTTGTCTTTGTTTTAAAAAGCCTGCAATGTATATAAAACAGAGGGACTATAATACTGCCTCCCTTGCTTTAAACTTTAAAATTTCATTTACGGTTAATGCTATTTAGAGGAGAGTTACGCTCAACTGCAGGCAGATGTGAAAACTTTGGACAGGAAGCTTCCCTGCTGAAGCAGATCTGACTTGCAGCCGGAGCGAGCGCGCCGTGCAGAAGGCAGAGCAGCGAGTGGCCGCTCGCTGTGCAGGCTGCAGCAGGATCAGGTTGCAGTTCAGCCTTGCAGCCCAGCACCGCGCCCCGCGTGTTATCTGCAGCGTGACTGAGCGCAGGAGAATCCTGCTCGGCGCTGCCGCAGGAATTCTCTCTCTCTCTCATCCCAAGGACGGTTTCCAGGAGCTTGGTGAGTGCTTTGCAACAGACATCCCGTTTTAGTGAGTAGTGTCTTTTCTTTAGTGGTTAGAAAGGGATTTCTACTGCTGTGTTTTCTTTGCCGTGTTAGATGCAGCAGGCAGATGTTTGAACTCAAAACCCAGCACTAAGTGCTGCAAAAAGACTTTTTTCCACCTCTATAAAACATGAAACAACAGTGAAATGCATGAAACTTTCTTGTTAGTAATAGCATTGCTGTTTGGCTCTGATATTCCGAGCTCTGAAATAGTTTAAGCAGTTTGAGAGAAAAAGTGAGCGTGCTGATTGGGATCAGTCAGCTGGAGCTGACAAAAAGCTCTCGTTTTTCAAACACAGCGTCCGTAGCAATATCTTTGAGGGAAGCCTGCTTCAGGTGGAATTTTCTGCCAAGATTCGCAAATCTAGAGCATATAACACTTTAAACGATTAATATTTTGAAAAATACCACAGCATTTTAGGTGAACCAGGTTAATCCAATGCTAACGCAAAGCAGATGGACTCAGGATATTTATTGAAGTTTTGAGGAAACTGAGAATATGTGAAGGGGCAATGAAGGAGACTAACAGACCTTGATGCCAATGTAAAATGAAGAACCAAGCAGAAAATCAACTGTGTGGCTTGTTTGATTGGTTCTTTTATGTAATATTTTGCTTTGAAGAATCAGCTTTAGTTTCAATTTTAGCAGCTGTGATACAGAAAAGGCTGATTCTCTTCTGTACTTAAAACATATAGCTAAAATTTAGGTAATTGAAGTATAGTTTAAATAAGGAGCAAGAGGGTACAAAGCAATGGGAAAAGTAGGGAATAGGGAGAACAATAACAAGAGGGACAGGGGGAGTGTGTGAAAGGTCGGTGTGACTCAGTGCTCTTAGAAATTAGTCATCAAAATGCTTCATGGAAAACATGTAAAGATATAAACCTTCCTTCCTGAATCTTATATGGACATATGTAAAGACAGGAAGCCCAGCTGCCAGTTTGCCTTTCTCTTTGTAATCCTTGTTTCTTTAACTGAGAGAGCCCACAGCTCCCTGTGAAAGCAGAAAATTGTATATCTAGCCACTGTAAATTAAATTGAATTATTGTCTAAATTAAACTGGAGAACTGCAGTCATTAAGCAGTTTACTTTGTGCATAATGCTGGCAGTTGGAGCAGTGGTGAGGAGCTGAGGATGACTAAACAGTCTGCTCTGGCCTTGCTTCCTGTGCAATATGTCCCATGTGAAACGGGACATAGGAAGTTATGGCCAATCCATAATTTAGGCTAGATCATCCCCTACTTTAAATTGAAATAAACTAATCTTTATGCGCATGATTTCACTGCGTATACTATAGTTTGTAATCTAGAGATATAAAGTATCTCATCTGTCAGGATAGTTCATAACCTCCAAAGTCCATCTATATATTCATGCAGTCCTCGCTTACTAAGTTCCTTATGAAAACTCACTTGTCACTCATCCAGCTAATCCTCTCCATGCTAAATAACATACTGGCAACTACAGTTTTATAGTCTTATCTGAAGACACTTTGAATAATTTATGATACTAAATTTATCCTTAATCTCATCTGGGAGTTAATATCAAAAGTCTAATGGTCGAAACTTATTCATGCTTTTATGGTTGAGTGTCAGGCTGACAGGAAAATCAGATATATACAAAAAGGAGGCGTAATTTTTGTCATGGAGGAAATGTTAAGAGATCAGGGAAAAGGTGGTCCAATGTACAATAGTACGGGTAATAGTTGCAAAGATAAAAAGAAAAAGCTTCAGAACAGGCTATCAGAGAAGATAGGGCCTTTAGATAATTTTAAATCTTAGCTCCAGTTTGATCAGAGTAAAGTCAGTGTAGGAGAAAGCCTGGATTCAAGATTTAGCTTTGGGGGCTGTTCATGTGGTTTTTTGTGTTTTTCCTCCAGTACCTACCTGTTTTGTGTTAAATGCAGAAATGGAACAAACACTAGCCTGCGCTTTGGTTGGCTGTTTATTTTTAACTCCACTGATATGTTTTATGCTTCTGTTATGCTGCTTTTTTTCTTCTGTGGATCTTGAATTCCTTTCTGCACAGAGGGAACGCAGGCTGCTCTTACTCATAGTTGCTTACAGCCATGAAGTGAGGACAGTTTCTGGAAATACAAATAATGAATCTTTTTCGGTCAAAAGAGAAATTAACCCTGGGTCTCATTCTGGGAAGCTGTTCTTATACTCTCTTTTATCAACGGTGCTAACTGTACATCCTCTTTTTCTGCATTTTGAAGCCAAGTAGTAGCTGCTGGAAATGTTTTTTGCTCATGTGCGTTTGGTGGGTTCTGAGAACGTGGCCCAAGTGAGTCAGAGCGTGTGCAAGAAATGAGGCAGGCAATCAGAATTAGGAAAGCCTAACACTGGTAGAGCTTAGGGCTTTCAAGAATTAGATGATGCTTGTGTATTGTAGTTACTGTCTTGGAGTCTTAAAATAAAAGTTCTAAAGAAATTGGAACCGGATAGGTGTTTTAGCAAGGATTTCTGTGAACTGGGATCTGGATAGCTAAGGCTTTTCCTTATGCTTAGACCAGGAAAATGGTTAAGAAGCAGCATTGCTATCCTAATAAAAGCACAAATTACCTTCTGCCATGTGTTTCCTATGAAACTGTGTACTTTACAATAGATGATGGGACAGAGTACGCCTGGGGACTACATGAAGCAGAACCATATGGAGAGTTGTGTGATTCCTTTCCTGACAGTTATTTCACAGAAAAAGTACTATTTTTAGTTGTCTTAATTTTCCTCTTGTGCCTCCTTTTTCCTTAACTACTTCCTGTTCCTGTCAATACAGTTCACTTCTCATTTTTAGTGCTACTGCCACGTCCCCTAACGTGAGCTGTACATGACTGACTGTACCCCTGAAGCCACCTAGTTAGTTTATTTACTATCCAAATAAAACGAAACAAAACAAAGCTAGGCCTGTGAACATGCTTATTGAGGATATGATCAGGAGCCAAGAAAGTTGAAGGATCTTTTTCCAAAAAACAAATTGCCCCAGAAGAACTGATTTTAATATACTTATATTGAGAATAGAAGTCATAGCAAATAGATTAGAAATATAAACATTATATCAAGGAAATACTTAGCTGATAAGTTTGTATGAACTTAACAGAAAGGTCTACAGAAGTTTATTAGCATTTTCTATAAACATTTGTACTTCCTCTTTGGCTGAAAAACAATCTTTTCCCTCTGTATTTGTGCAGCCTCCAGTTCTGGCCCATGACTTGAACTTTCATCTGTCAGAGAAATGTTATTTGGAAAGGAATAAGAGAGAGGTGGAGGGGAAAGATCAGGCTGAGGCTCCCTGTGCCCTTGGTGTTGTAAGAAGCTGGCCCTCCCATGAGAATAGGCTGCACTCGCCTCCCCAGTGCCTCCCATATGGGACACTCTCCCATTCCTTGTCCTGTTCCTTCATCATCTTCTGCCTCCTCCTCCTCTGTGCTGAAAGTAAAGCAAGGAAACGTTAGGATGTTATAGTGGGTTTCAAATTTTGATCATGAGCTTGTGTAAAGAGAAGAGTCTTATACGGTCAAAAACATCCGAAGGGACATCAAGTAGGACAGGTAGTGTTGTCCTGTGCCTGTGCATTGTATTTTCAATAACTGGCAGCTTCAGTTTACACTTTACATTTCCGTAGTGTATGCAATGTGTAACCGCACTCAAGTGATAACAAATATACCCTGCCTTGTGACTTTGCAACAGCTGAAACTTCTAACTATGTAGTATGCTTTGCCAGTCAATACTGCTGACACAAATGCAGACTTTATAGTACCAACATTTATTACTGGGACTGCCACGCTCTGTTTCTAGAAGTACAACTGATATTGCTGCTTGCCGGTATTATTTCTTGCTTTTGTGCTCTGAGGGTAGCTATTACTAGGATACTGAAGGCATTCCCTGTTTGAATACAGGATTATATGACCTATGACCCCCCTGTCACCATGTAGTTTTTGTCCTTTGCCTAAGCACTGTGCTGCATTACACGGTGCTTGGACACATCTCTCTGTTTAGTTTTCTAAGTGTATTCAGTGCAAAGAGGTCATGGGCTGCATTTTGGCCAAAATGTAGAGTTTACTTTAATTTATCAGTTTGGATGCATCTTATCTTACTGGTGAAGAACATTAGTGCGTTTCTTTTATGTTCAAGATAGCTGGTGCAAACAATGTGGGATTCATGTTACCAAAAACAGAAATAATTTTAATTAGTCATCAGCCTCGTGCACATGGTTTTGAGGCTGAGCCAGTGTTTTCAGGTCTAGGAGGCAGATGCACAAGAAGTTTGTCCTGGCATTTAGACTATGCTGTCTATAGGATCTACTGGTTCTTAGGTTCATCAGCTTCTTGGCTGACAATGTTAATTGTTGCTTCAGGTTGAAAACACAGATCCGAATACTGTCTGGTTTCCCACCCAAACGCGATGTTCCAGATGTGGTTTGGATGTTTAACAAAGCATAGTACATTTACATGCAATAGTACTTAAGTTTACTCCAGGAGTGCGATGGGTGGACAAGGACAGGTAACTGTGGCATTTGGTTGAGTGCCAGCAGTTAGAGCTGTGACATGGCACATCTCAAAAATGTATTAGAGGTTTTTATTTTTATACATATGTAACAGCAATATATATATTTTTACACTTTCAAAGATGATTAATATACAGTAGAATTATTTTCCAAGGCATTTCACAACTGTTTTAATTGCGGTAAAGACTTGGCTAACGAGGTCTCCGGCAGTTTGAGGTTTATCAGGAATTCACATGTCTGCTGTACCTTGAACCCTGAGGAACTTTCCTTACCTGCTGCTGTTTAGGTGGCTGTACAGCTGATTTTCTTCCTGCCACATGAAAAGGTTGAATATACTTGTAAAACATTCCTGGTGCACACATAGTACAGTGGAGAAGAAGCTGTCCTGCAAGCAGTGCTCAATGCTGAAGTGAACATATATACATACATATATATATATGTGCGCACACACATATATGTATACAAAAAAAGGCATCTTTTTCCAGGATAAACTGATCAACATCTTTATAAGGAATAATGCTGCAAAGTACAGGATTTTTTTTGTTGCTTTGTTGTTCCTGGTAGCAGTTTGTGTTCTTGTTCCTTTGTTTGTTTGTTTGCTTGTCATGATGTGCTTCAAGTTACACTGAGGAAGGGAACTTTTATTAACTCCTTGCAGGGGGTTGACTTGGGGAATGTGTTGAGGCTGCAGGATTTCAATAGTCTGACACTAATCAGCTGTTCTTAACTCTACTGAGTCAAACTGAGTTCAGAAAATATTTTGTCTAAGCTTTGATTACCATTTGATTTTAAAAGGACACAGTTTTGTAGAATTGATAAATTATAGGATTTTTTCTTATTTTCTACAGTAAATGAGCGATCATGTTGCTCTAAACAGCTGTAAAATGGAATCTATAGTAAAATGCTGTATTTCTCTAAGCTGCTGACTTGGCCAGATGTGTGACAGTTACAGGTATAGGCCAGTTAATTCCCTGCTATGTGGGTCCTTGTAGATGACACAAGACATCTTAGGGCAAATATAATACTTTCCTTTAGCTTGGTGTAAGGAATAATTAAGCTACAGAAGCATTTAAGCATTTCAGTACTAATATCTTTACCTCCAACCCATTCTTATCCCACAGCCTATCTATTGGGAGTGTATGACCCTGATGGTTTGCAGGAAGATAAAGGAGATGATGTTCTGTCTTTAGTCTTTGTAAGAGGTCAGATGTGCCATGACACAGCTTATGTTTTACCTTTTGGGAGATTTCCTGTTACTTTCAACAAAAAGCTGTTTTCAGGGAAATGAAGCAGGGATAAGAGCAGAAATACAAAAATGTAGTAAGATTTTCATGTAGTTCACAAATTCATTTATTTATCTTGCAGGCTGATAATCGTGAAAGATAACCCATGAGGTAACAAAATTTTATTTTAAAGAATCATGTGCAGATAATCAAGAGACATTTACTGAGGTTTTTCTTTTTCAGCTGCTTGATTCCTGTATTGTATTGCTTTGCTTTGTTGTGTTTTTCTTGACTTAAGAATAGACTTGGGGGAATTTTGAATGGTTGAGTAAAGATGGATTGGCAAATTCTGCAATCCCGAAGCTACATATTGCAGTTTTCTAGGAAGGAAGGATCAAGACCTAATTCTGAATGATATAAACCAAAATCAAATAGAATTTTCCCAAGCTAGTGCAAACTTTACCATTGTGTTTGAAAGAGCACAGGCATAGAGAATGAGAGCTGAGTGTCCCACTTGGAGTTAATCCAAGGGCAACTGAGGTTGTGGGTAATTTCTAGGCTCTTTCGAGAAGAGGCTTGTGACCGTGCCAATGATTGCAAGTTAAGGCTTCTAGGGAAATGAAAGTGCTTATAAAATGCACGTTTCCCATGTCCAAAAGAAATGCTCAGAATCTCCTGAAGAGAACACATGCTGCTGCAGCCCTCAGGAACCAAATCTCAAAGGAAGCACCTGGTGGGTAGCAGAGAGGGGGAGCGTGGCCAGATAACACTTGGCCAACAGTTCTTGGGGTAGGAGGTAGAGTGCTAGTGTATGTTCCCAGCTAGACCTGGCTGTAATAGGAAAATAATTGTCACGTGTATTTGTGAGGTATATCAGTAAGTGAATTTCAGATAGACTGACAAAAAATGCAAGGCAAATGACTGAGTGGGTTACACAACTTAAAGGCAGTCAGTAGCATTAAGAAATGTTGTTAAATCCAGATGTCTGGCGTGGTAGGGTGAGCTGGTAATTGATGATGAAGCTAGTAGATGAAAGATAGCACAATGACATGGTTTTGCTCTGTGTTTTTCAGAGATCTTGTGGAGATATCCTCTGGCTGAAATGTAGCATTCAGTTGTAAGAATTGTAGTTTTAGTCCAGAAAAGCAAATGCAGGCACTATTGCTTTTTAATTAAAAAAAAAAAAAAAGTGGCTGTTGAATGTTGTCTAAATTTGTGTTTCATAATTTGAATCTTTTTTATGTAAAGAGTTGTTATTATAGCCCACCTAGAAAGCGACATTTTTTTAGATATAAAAAATAAACTTAGACAAAGCTGTGTTAAAAATCATGAGTTCTAGAACAAAATGGCATCTTCAATGGTTTTGAAGTTTGCCAAACTGTAGGTGGATGGAAGATTTTATATATCAGTTTGTGCTTTAAAGTTAAAGGTGTGAAAGACGTGTTCCTTTGCTTACCTTGGCAGGAAAGCATTCTGATGAAAAACTCAGTGTGCTCATATTTTCCTGTTAAAATAACAATTCCCTTGATCTCTAAACTCAGTTTCTTGTCAGGGGGGACTTTTTTTTTTCCGCAACAAGAAATAGTGAAGGTTTTTAAAGGGAACTCTCTATAAATAGTTGTCCAAGTAAGTACTGCTATTCATGATATGCAGGAGGGAAAAATTATCAGGAGAGCCTGGAACCTTCTGGTTAAGGCTTGGCTTTGAGGTTGAAAATACAACTGTGACTTCTGGCCGTGGCACAGTTGCTGAGTGGCTGTGACAAATTTGTTAATCTTTACTGTGTCTGTTCCACCTTCTTGGGGCTTCCTAGCCTTTTGCTAGTGCTTGCATGTTTTCTTGGATACCACAGCTGTAATTTAACTCTAAATCCATAGCCAAAGTACCACCTAGAGAAAAGTTTGGTCTGTCAAAAGCACTTATTTATGTTGGCTGCTGCTACAGCACCTTCTCTAGGCCTGTTACTGTAACACGGCATCCCAGGCTCAGTGACGGGTCACCTCTTCAGTTGTCATGAAATAAAAGTATCTCGTGATCCGATCTGATAAATGTGTCTGTACTTAGTAAATGGTGTTTCAATATTAGGGGGATCTTCAAGATAGAAAATAATTCATAAAATGTTAAAGCTCATGCTGCTAGAAGTTCACTGGTTCTTGGGAAATAAAGGTTACAGGAAAGTTCAGGAAATCAATGCTAATTGTTCAAAATAAAATCATGCTTTTGATGATGAATCCAGAGTACATGTGGACAGAATAATGTTTATTGGGAAGGATTAGAAATGTCAATCAATTAGCATAACGTAATTGCTGGGGAGATTAAAAATATTTGAAGTAGAAAACTTTACACTTTATGCCGATAAAACTGACTTAATTATAGCAGCAATGCCTTTAATCTATTTCAAAGATGGGAAGATGAAATTGTAGCTAGCTGCACGCGCCTAAAAATCTCATCCTGTTTTCCATTGTGCTTGTGATAGAATTATATTGATGTAACTCCAATTATTTCTAAGGCTCACAATTTATATAATTACCTTTGTAGCAATGTACTTCATTGCTAATAATTTTGCCCAGCACTCACTTGAGGAAACTAACTGTATGTTGTCATTTGTGTGTTTCATCTTAGGAAAGATGAAAGGAAGAAAGAGGGGATGTTTCTTATCTTTAGCCTTTATCTTCCTGTTCATCTGGATCATCGGGCATGCAGCTGCTGACTCAGATGATGACAAAGGGGATGACGACCCAGGTACGAGTTTACAAAACATGACATGGAAAGCTCTCAAACAAACGAAAACCCACTATGCTGAAATGCACTCCAGATATAATTTCGTTCTGGAGAATTTGGGGGGGAACTTCCTCAAAGTGGAACTAAGCAAGCAACAGTGCTAAAAGAGCTCTGGGCCATTGTTCTAATGGGAATATGCTTGGAATTTGACAATGAGTCACTGTTAAGACTGGGGAGCTTGGAGCCTTACCACTAGAGAGCCATTGGTTGTTTTCACTTCTTCAGAAGTGAATTGAGTCCTATTTCAATACCAGGTGTCATTGTGAAAGACATTTTGATTTCAACTTAAACAATTTTGAGAAAGTAGTTGAGGAAAATGCACATTTGGGACATTATTAAATTTTCTTCTCTCCTCTGAGAAAATTCTTTAAAATGGTGATGTATTCCTCAAGCTGCAAAGAACTATCAGTAGATACTTTCCCACTTAGAAGCCTAACTAGGAATAGAACTTAAGGGAAGCTTTTAATGTCGGCACTCTTATTTGTCTGTCATATCTTGTCCAATTTCCAGACAGATTATTTCTGTTAGTCCTTTGCAGGAGTGTTCATTGAGACAAAAATGTTAATCTTTGCACGATCATGTCTGTACTACAAATGAAGACAGGGTTTTAGGACTTACTCATCACAGTTGAAAAAATGAGTCATTCTTCCTTAAGCATCTGCTTAACATCCTTGTGTAACTGGATTGTTTCATCAAGAAGAAATTTACTTCTCTTTAATCCCTAAACATGTAAATTCCCTTTCCCTGTGAAGGTAATATCACGTTTGCCTTGGCTCTGCTTATGCAATTCGCTTTAAATAAGATCTCAGCCACAGCTGCTGTTCATAAGGGTCAAGTTTTCTTGTTTGTTACCGTAACACACCTGAGCAAAGAGAATTGGAATTCTAGTTTAATTATTTCAATCTACTGGATTATTTTTTTCCGTTTTGTCCTCTTATGCTTTTATTTTAGCAATAAAATAATAAAATAAAAATGTATTTTAAAATAGTTTCTTTAAAGTATTTCACAACCAGTCATTTAAGATTATAGCATCAGAAGCTAATTGACTGAGGAACAGTTCTGAACGCTCAGGTCCAAACTAAGAAAACAGTCAAATGTGATGCTGAGTATTCACATTAAGGCTGTTTTTGTGACTACTAATGGTTCACTTGAAGTATTTACAGAAATGTATCTGTGCAGTGTTCTGGTAATATTTCTATATAAGAATTAGGTTGCTGCTACTTAAAATTTCTCCTGTAATTCCTCGGGAGTAAAATTTTCTTACCAGCGAATTTAACTGCAAAAATTTCATAGGCTGCAATTTCACTGATAGCATTTGTTTTCTGACATAAACAGTTGTATAATATTGAAATATTTCACCACAGATACATTAAAATACATATGTATACATATATGTTACATATACATTGAAATATATATGTAACATGAGGTGTGTGCAACCATTAGATAATCTTATACTTTCTGATCACATTGAGTACAAGTGCTATATAAAAGTTTCTTTGGTGTATACTTGTTACTATTAAATTACAGTAATAGTTAATATTACAAGCCAAGTCCAATCGGGTAAAGAGGATTCTCAGTGTCTTCTCTCTTCTGGCAATAACATGGTCATTTCTCCAGGAATCAATTACGACAATAAAAATGAAACATACATAGAACACTTGATTTTGTATGCTCTTCAGTGATACCACTAGTGGTTGGGAGCCCTGTAGTTGATGTTCCATGGTCTAAAGCAAATGACTCATAGTGAGCTCAATGTGCTCTTTATTCTGATATGAAATTTTATCAAAAAATAATGTAACTGTTTAAAAGAAAGGGTAGGAAACACATGGCTAGGAAGAGCAGTTGCTGTATAGTGTGTGGGCGGGAAGCTGTCAAATTAAGCTGACAAAGATGGAGAAAGAAAAACCAGCTATTCATTAGTGACAAGGTGCTTAATTTTGATATCACTTATCAAAGAAAGTCATTTACAGGGAAGCCTGGAAAGCTGACAGACAATCTTTAAAATTAAGGATAGACACAGAAACTTATATAAGTGTGAGACCTTGTAACCCAAGCAAACATATCAGAAAACGTTCTATTTAAAACTCAGCAGTATCTCAGTTTCAGTTCTATACAGTGAAGAAGCTTAATTCTATTTTATGTAGTTTGTTCTAAAAAGCATCTGCAGTAATGCTGCTCTATTTCATATTTATTGTGCCATGGGTATAATGCAGAAATCAATTCCCTTTCTAATTGAAAGAATCTATCTTTAACCTGCAGCCCTACAGATTATCCTTAGGTTCTTAAAGTCATTAAACTCATTGATTATGTCTGAGGAAGAAAAAAGTACTGTTTTTACTTATACTAAGGTAAGGGAATTACGGGGAAAAAAGCTACCGGTGTTCCTGTGAGATGTTATTCACCAGTTATGGTTTTATAGTATTGCTTACTAGTAAAGTAGTGCTAATTAGTGTTGTTTAATAATAAAGTTTGTTTTTATCCTCTAAGTTTCGTGTGCCCAGGGCTGCTGTGTGACTCGTGTCATACTGTTTTCTCTAGAGGGTTTGTGCCGCTGTTACTGCACGTCAGTGAACAGGCAGTATCTATGTCTTGGCATCTATGCCTTGAGCTGCGAAAATGGCGAAGTGAATAACAGAAATGCAAGAACAACTGTGCTGCGTTTGAGCTGTCGTAGCTATCCCGTGCTTGAGCTATCCTGTTCCTGGCAGTTGCTGGAAGCAAGAAGGCAGAAGAAAGTGGTGGCATAAAAAGTGTGCACTGCACCCATGCTCATCTGGAGCTGTTTCATCAGCTGTGCTTTGCACTTAGACAAACTATGGGCTGTTTAGAGACTTACAGCAGAGCATCTAACGCTCTGTATCTTCTGTCATGTCAGCTTACCATGTATTTCTCCTAAAACATACTACATATTCGTGGTTGAGTAGTACAATCCTATAATTTTATAGCCTTTTTAAACTTTTTAAAAGTTTTCTTGGATTGGATAACTAATATAAATCCAACAGTGCAAGATCTGGTGTAAAGGCCTTAAATACATTTTCTTTTTAAAGAGATAAATCTAAGTACTACTCAAAAGTGTGAAATGGAAAATAACTATCTTGGTACCTATATAATAAGGCTATACTAGCTGAAAAACAAGCAGAGGTTATAGAGCATTAAAAAGAAAATGTGATGCTCTAACAAAGGCGAGTTATTTATTGATGTATTAAGAAAAAAGAGGAAAAAAAAGAATTATCATTCAACTTTGTCCATAGGCCTTAGATGTAGTACTATATTTGGATAGCACACTTAAAACTGTCTAGACTAATTGGAAAACATCTAGAGTAGGGCAGCAAGGACAATGGAAAAAGAATTGAGTAAGGGAGTTTATTGAGTACAGAGATGTTTGAGAGAAGACAAGATTCTTTCAAAAGCAGAGATTGGATGATATTATATTATTCTTCCTACGTGCTGAAGGGATGCTGAAATTAATTTGCAGTGAAGTAATATGTAGGCTGTATATTTTGCGTATTTTGTTAGAAAGATAATGAGAAAAAAGAGAGCCTGTTTTGTTAGAAAAATAATGAAGTATTGGAACCTCGTATTGCGAATTTTACTTAACTGGAGGCTTTTGGATATCTGTCAAAATGTTTCAATGTATTTATCCCATCAAAAAATATGGAACTTGGATAGGGTATTTTGTTAAAGTTCCTTCCAGGTTTAGATTACTATCTTCTATTGAAAAAGATTAGCTGACCTTCTTAGTAGTCAGCTTCTCTAAATGTCACATATTCTGCACATCACACATGGCCTAAAATGGAGTAGGAACAATTTGTCCAGAAGAGATCTTGTACTAAATGCTGGTTTTCTCAAGATAAATTCCAGGTGTAAAATAGAGATATGAAGATTTGTGTCTATGCAGATCTATCCACTCATGCTTTCCTTCTCATCTACTGTTCCTGCCAGAGAAACAAAACGAATTTTAGATCCATTTGTGTGAGTTAAGTGTTCCCAGGTGTAAAATAATGGGGAAGAATTCCATCAGTGTTCCAAGGCACAAGAATGACTCAGTTCCCTCAAATCCCTTAGAGATTACTGTCTTCACTGTCCTTTGGTTATTGTTCAAAGGGAGATGGTTTGGTCCCTCAGGATTTGCAGAGTAGATATTTATTCAAAGTATGGTGATCTGCTATCACTTTTAAGGAAATAAGTGTGTCTACTATTTCATAGTTTGCCAAAAGTGAGACACACACTCATTACATTTGCAGTAGAAGTCAGTGTGTTTCTCGGTGGTTTGAGTGTCATTCACTCTGACTCCCAAGGAAAGGCCTTAGGAGGTAAGGAAAACAATGATTTAGTTTTCGGTTCTGTGGGTTTGATGGGAACTAGGCAAGGAGCTAAGACCAGAAAGGTTCCAAGGGAAACTCTCCTACGCTATTACTTCATCTTTGGGAAGTTTCACAACTATGCGTGCACGCTGTTTCTGTTTTGATAGCTTGCAACATGGGTTTAGCATGCTGTAGCAAGCAAAATGGGCCAACATTGTCTGAAATTCCAGGAGTTAGGAAACCTGGGAAGTTTTCACAGCGTCTTTCTTCTAGATGAACTGAGTCAGTGACACAGCATTTTGGAGATGATTTACCCATGGATTTTCTCAATGTAGATGTTCAGAATTGTCCACGGGCTCCCATGCATAAGCCACCATCTGTGGCTATTTTTGGAGAGTGTAATGAGGACTTGAAGATTATAATATGAGCTGTTTTGGTTGAAAAATGCAATTTGTTTGGAAGTTGCAATCCCATTTCAGTGAATGGATCCTGTATTCCAGTGAGGCTGAAAATATTCTCCTTGCGTCAGTATTTCAGGTGTTCAGAACTTCACAGGCTGTGTGACATGCTGTGCCTCTCGAACAGACAGGCACACGAGCTCATCTTGAAGTCAGGCTGTGCAGTGAAGCAAACTGGTTTCCTAGTAATTATGGAACTTGTTCTCTTTATCACAGGTGCTGCTTTGCCACCACTGAAACTTGGACATTCGATTTGTGCCCTGAAAGCAGACGAAGGTCCGTGCAAAGCAATCCACATGCGCTATTATTTCAACTTGCAAAGCCGTGAGTGCGAAATATTTGAGTATGGAGGATGCTACGGCAACGAGAACAACTTCCTAACGCTGGAGGAATGTCAGGAAACGTGTGTGGTAACAGGTCAGAACCTATTCCCCTATTAGCTCTTCATTTGTATCTGCTAGTTGTCATACAGAAGCCATAGGGATTTTGGAAGGCTTCTTCAGTTCCTATAGCTCCTGTAGTGTGCGGCCTCTGTGCTCCCCATCATTAGGCTTTGGTTGGCTATAGTCACCTGATTTCTTCTATATAAATGGTAAGTATATCTATTCTTTATTGCTTTTAGAATATCTATTTAAGATATTCTAATAAATAGATTCTAATGTCTGTCTGATATTTCAGAATGTTCCTGATCCCTGATGTATCCTTCACAGAAAAGTGTTTACAAGTTGTCCAAAATCTTGGACATCTACTATGATTCATCAAAATTAGAACTATGGTAGTAAATAATTTTCATTAAAAATGTTACATAGCTGTTTGTTGGGAGAGAG
The DNA here is from genome assembly GCA_013398315.1 of Nothoprocta pentlandii. Classification (NCBI taxonomy): domain Eukaryota; kingdom Metazoa; phylum Chordata; class Aves; order Tinamiformes; family Tinamidae; genus Nothoprocta; species Nothoprocta pentlandii. The sequence continues at coordinate 560,734 of VZSG01000094.1, read as the reverse complement.
CTTTCATGACAACTTTATGGAAGCTTCATACATTTTTTATTAAGAAAATGGCACCCAAAGTAAGATGGTTAGCAAAATATAACCGAAGTGGCTTATGAATGTGGGTTTTGCTATCAGAAATGACCTTCATAGTTACCTAAGGCCTTTGGCCTTGTGAAAGTAGATAAATGGTCCTTCACAAAGGTGTATGGAAGTGAGAAGTTCCTTTAAGTTAATGTCAGTGGAGCGAGAAACATGGCAAGCTCCTTATTTTTAGAGATTTAAAAGTTCAAGTCTTATTTACAGGTTCCTCTTGTGATTCCTAAAGTGATCTTGCTCTTATGAGATTCAGGTAGAGTGTGTCTGTATCAAGAAGGAAGTGATGATGAGAGACCAAGGGACAGAACAACAATAGGAAGACAGTTCCAGAATAGCCAACTCCTTAAAAGTTGAGTGGTAACACTCAGGTGATTCACCAAGTATGTTTTTCCTAAGTAATTTCATAAACTGGATATTGCTGCTGATGGTGATTTATAGAGTAAAGCAATGGTGGTTTTTTCAGTGGGACTCAGTATAAATAATACCAAAATCTTAACATGGTGCATTGTATGGGAGTATAATTTTTTTGGGGAAAAAAGTGTTATAGGAAATAACCAAATCCATCCCTATTAACAGATTTTGACTGCTATTGATCCCTTTATATTTCCTGAATTGGAGTCTACATGGTGTTGGTCAGTCACTAAATATTATTTTTGAGTATTAGACCATTTAGACCTATTTTCTGATCTGCTGGCACCCCCGTGTGGCTTCTTGTTGAATTTGATGCTACAGAGAATCCTCTCAAGAAACAGTCATCCTCACCCTAGAACTACTGCTTCACAAATGCGAGCCTTTAATTTTTGTGTTTGTGTGTTTGTAAAATCGCTGACAGATGGAAAAAAGGACATCAAGAAATGTCTTCAGCAACTTGTCAAAAAAAAATCGTATCTCTCCCCGCTACCTGACTGAGCAGTAGTCTTTCACTGCTCTAAGGATTGGTTTGATGCTGTCTTTTATGACTTCTGGTACAATCCACTAATAATCCTGAGAGCAGAGCTGCTTCAAAGAAATGGCAAGAATTAGTATCTCGCACTGTTTTCAGGAGCCATATGTAGGTAAATGTAATGTTTAGGGTATTTAAATAAGGCATAACACATAACACATTGACATAACACATCATCAAGGAATAATGAAATGATCTTGTAATTCCTTTGCTGTTAAAAACCACCATCTATTATTTCACATCATAAAAGAGGTCATGTAAAGAATCTTTCTGAACATAAATATTTTGTGCTAAATGCAAGCAAACGTGAAGTCAGTGAATCTCAGTCTGTCTATGTGCATCTAAAATGGGTCTTAAACCAACTCCTACTGAATTGACCAAGAAGGGTAAGAACTTTTAACTAAAAGATCTAATTGCTTTCCATGTTGAAGGCTCAGATCCTGCTAGAAGTGCAGATTAGTATTTTGGTATTTGCTCACATATGTGTATTCCTTTCAAAATTAATTACTGCAAAACTGTTCTCAGTATTTATTGTTCTTTCTCTGGAGGACATTATTTGTGCCTTAGGGTTTTTTCAAACCTAAGTAAAACAGATATTTAATTCAGAATTCAAGTGCATGTTCTTAAATCCATTGTAAGAAACTGTTGGATCGTTGGAATGATGACAGGTCTTCCTAGAAAATCAAACAGAGCAGAAAATCAGTGCAGAAAAAATGAAAGATCTGAGTTGTGCTTATTCAGTATATAAAACTAACATGAGTGACATTTCAGTCCTTTCCTCAGACATTTTGTTTTTACATTGCTGCGGATTGTCATGTCAAAAATTCTGTCTCATTGTCCTGTTCAGAACTGAATTATCAGTATTTGAGGACAACAAACAGCCTTGTGTTGCTTATAGTGCAGTTTATAATCATTAACACCTTTAGATTTGGATCTGGTTTCTTGGAGGTAGGAATGGAGGTAGGAATGTGCTGCTGAAAAGCCGGGAGCTGAACTCTTGCTTCAGCCTTGGACTGAAGGCAGCCACCCACTAAACCAAATGTAAAAGACTGCAAGATCATTTAAAATTTGCTGTTCATCACTTCAGAGGTGTACAGCTACAGAAACTGATATGCTACGTATATTTAACCCAGCCTCTGTGGATTTTTTGAGTAGGAATTGGCGTTACTTGTTATATGTGTTAGTCTAGAAGATGTCATTCTAGCAAACCAAATTATGTTATTTTTATGAGCACAGAGAGGAATTAATATAATTTTTAATAATTTTAAAATGTTACTCAAGTTGTGTCATTAATATTCATCATAGTAATTTTGTGTTTACCTGACAGTGGGCTTTCTGTACTAAAATTCTTTCTTTGTAATGCAATTAAATAGTTTCCATGAGTCCTATGTTTATATCAGGAACTTAACTGATCTTTTCTTTCCATGAGCAGTGAACTAAAAAGGTTCTTTCTGTATTATTTCATTATTTCATTATTATTTCATTATTTCCGTATTATTTCATAATAGAAATTAATAAAAAGTTGCAAATGAAATCCACAGTTAATATATACATACATGCAAGTTTAAAAATGGGTGTCAGCAAGATCATTTAAAAGAAAAAAAATGCCTGTAAAGGCATTTTTCTCACTGCTGTAGTGCTATTCCACGTTTGGTTTAGACAGTTGTGATTAATCTGTTTCTAGCTATGGTTCCACAGATTCAACAAATACAATTCTTAAAGACAAGAACTGGAAAGTTCTTTTTCTTGATTAGCATCCAGTGTAAGAAAGACACCAGATTGACTTTCGGAACTTCTCTCATCTGTTTTTGGATTTCAGCTGAATCCACAGAATTTTTGCCTTCCTCAAATCAGGGTGGCCTGCAGACAGCAGCTGCCAGTATCTCATCCAACCACACAGCTTCGTGGTGACTTGGAATGCTTGCCCTAAATTCATGGATGCAGAAATTGTAACACAGAGTGCACAAAAGTCATCATCGGGTGCCATGGACAAAATTCTACTTCCTCAGTTTAATATTGCTATTTTGATCAGTGGTGGTGTTTTGACCTTAACGTACATTTTGGATTGATTTCTGAAACAGATCTTTTGGAGTAGATTTTGTACTGGCATATAGCTGGCTTAACTCCATAGAATGAAGCTGAAAGCTTATTTAAATCACATGTGGCTTTGTGACTGTGTATTAGTGTTCATCCTGAGGTACAGTATTTGGTGATCTGAGAACAACTGGGAGCTGAAGCAACATGGACCCATCATGTATATTCTCTGAACAGATAATGTCAGAAAAAATGGTTTGGTGGCACACAAAGCACAGGGCAGACGCAGCCATAGACCTATCAATTTAATCTTCCCTTGCCAACATAATTAAGTAAAACTAAGTTCTCTTCATTAAATCTGTCTCTGTGCAGGCTCATGGTACATGGCTTTATTTGTTTTACCTCAGTGTTTCCAATATTTATTACTGAGGAAAGATCTCTTAGTAACTTTGTAGAAATCAGAATGAAAAGAAAATTTAAGTGATGGAAAAATGCCTAAAAATAAAGATGTGTCTAAGACAGAGACTTTTCTTTGCTGACCAGTTTTTTGATTCTTGGGATAGAATCTAGATAAACAAGAGGTCATGATCATGCATGAACTAAATAAAGGTCAAGTCTGGTTTAAAGAAATCTAAGGGGAAGTTGCGAGATTTATCAACTCAGAAGAAATAGCTGAAGTAGTCCAAATGTCTGATTTTCCATTAGTAAGCACAATGACGAGAAGTGAGCTGACATGAGTGAATTGCTAGACTTCTTAAATCAGAGTGACTTCAAAAAAAAAAAAATTGAATTCAATGAAAGAAACAATCAAGTCCCAAATTAATTAATGTTACCGTAAAAGAGCTCCAAATGCGTTTTCTCTCTGTTCCAGGTTGGACACTGCAAGTCTTTCCAGGGCAGGGTTCTGATTTGTGATGCAGTCTCTTAGAAAAATTCACCACTTCAGAGACAAAAATTACTGTTAAGGGAAATTTTCCCGTATTCCCAATTTATTATTACATATGAGTAGCGTCACAAATGTCAGCGCTTGCACCAAGTTCCTGATTGTAAAGGCAACAACTATGTATCCTAATAAGACTACCTCACCTTTGCACATGGCAAAATATCTACTGGTAAAAGGTTCTAGATATGACAACAGTGTTCATGTGTGTTCTTCACTCAGCAGAACTACTCAAAAATATAGTTTGTTTGCAGAAAAAAAACTAATTCAGCTGTGGATTTGGTGTTTTGAATGAAACCAGGAGCAAAACACACCATGAAATTTTTGGTGAGATTAAAAAAATCTGTATATATATATAAACTCACAATAAAGTTTTGCTGGTTTATGCCAGAAGAGTAGAGATCACATGCCAAAGCAAGATGGGTCATTTGGACAAGGAGGAGACAGCTGTGTGAAATTAGTGAAATTGGCTAATATGAGTGTTCAAAAAATAAATAAATAAAATTGAAAAAGAAAGAAGGTCATGGGTTTAGTGCTGAAGGCACAGCCTGCTCCTAACAGGAAGGACTGGAAATATGTTCAAACAAATGATGTGTTGGCCCAAAGTGTGTGTCGTGTCTATGAATAATATTTTTTTAAGGATGCCAGCTGCATTGTCCCAGAGAAGGAAGGAAAATGTATCATGAAAGAATTTCTACCAAATATACTTGCTTGAAAATATAACACAAGCCATGTTTCCAGAAGAAAAAAGAAAAAAACAGCCTAGAAAAATAAGCTGTGGTAGGATTATGGCATACAAGAGGAGTACAGCTAAAACTAAATACTCTTTAGTCATTATTAACACCTCTTAAAATAGGTGCCATGCAGGTATAACACTGTATAAATGATGGTGACAAATACCTGTAAGTGATGGTTATAAAAAGTTAAAAAAAAAAAAAGTCTTTTTTTCAACCTTTGTTGTACGTTAGCTAAGCTGTCCCTTCTAATCTTGTGATTAGACAGTCTCCTAGGAGGGGATGGTTGTGTGGTTTTGAGTGGTTTCAGTTCCTGAAGGAATGTGAGTTTACGTCCAAGTAAAGTACAATTAAAGAAAGTACAGTAAAACCCAGACTGTACGTTAAAGATGTCAATAGAAACTTCATCCCCCTGATGGTGCATTGAATAAAACTGCGCAAACAGGATTCACTCTATACTACCCTCTGGACAGTTGTAGGTGCTTGACAATGTGTTTTAATATCATGGACAATGTTATGAACACTTTACTTTGACACGACCAGACAGAGCAAAGGAAATTAGATGGCACAGCCTCTCATGAGACTGATCTTCATCACTAACCACATCACCTCTGAAGCTATTAGCAGTGTCAGTAGTTACACGGGGCAGCACTTGGTTAAGTAAGGCTGCATATTAGACCTATTTTGAGCAGTGGGATTACATATTATAGCATTCTGTTTTTATTAAGTTGGAGAAGAATTTCCCTGTACAATTCAGTAATGGCATCATTTCATTCCAATGTGTTCTGAATCCTCAGGGCTTCTAATAGTGGAGAACTGGTATTTGAGTCCTTCGGTAGAACAAACTTTTGAGACCCTTTAATGCAGAGACAAATGGGGGAGGAAGATGAAGTATTTCTCCTCAGCATTCATAGTCATTGCTATGTACTTTGGTATCACATGCAGGTGAGAATTCATCTCTCTGTTAAATATTCTTCTTTGTGTTTCTATTACAGAATATCCTGTGAAGAGGAAATTGGGAAAATTTAAGAAAGGTAATTATGCTTATTCCGATGTTCAGTGATAAGGGAATTAACCTTTTTGGTAGACCTTTTATGTGTTGTTTTGGCTGTCTCTAAATAAAAACAGCAACTGAAGTTAAATTTTACTCCTGATCTTCATATTTTGTGGACAGTTGTAGTTACTGAAGATGATAGCTGCAGTTTCTTCCCTCAGAAGTAAGCACAGTATGGTTGTTTCATTGTCTGTCTCCGGGAATGAGGAAATAGCTTCTTCAGGGATGCAAGCCTTATGTGACTAATCATGATAAAGAACTTTTTATAAAATGTTTGGAGAATAATCTAATTACTTCATTTACAGTTAGAACGAGTTTTTCTGTTCTTGCTGAAGCAGACCTGCTTTGCTTGGCCTCTGCGGAGGCTGCAGTTCTCCCCTGTTGAAGCTCCTGACAGGACAGGCTGTTCACACTAATTTAAATGCCACATGCTCAGGCTTCCTAGGTATCCGGTGGAAAGTGCTCAGCTCCTAATTTAAGTCCTGAGAATGGTTTGTGTGAAACACTGTGATCTTTTGAGGGAGCTTTTGGAGCTGTCACAGATATTGAAGTTTAATACTTAATCTCATGATGACTTATCCTGCCCTGCCTCCTGCTGTGTTTGGGACTCATTCGCGCTGGGACCGGTGCTGACAGTCTGAGTTCCCCTCTGCATCTCAGTGACATCGTGTCCCAATATTCTATAAAGCTTCCTTTGCAGAGGTTGCCTATGAGTTACGTCTGATATCATTGTTTTACGTGATAGCACACTGCTCAGTTTTTCTGCAAGGCAACTCAATCAAGAATTTTTTCAAAGCGTATACAGGCAAGAATTTGAGAACGCCTACAGATGCACTTCATTATCTTTGCACGTTTCTCTCTTAAAATGTAATTTAGATAAAATTAAATGCAATGAAAAAACAATATTTGGGATTACATTTTTAGCCGTGTGGTTTTTTTTGCTGTCAGAAGCCCTAATATCTTATCTTGATATTTAATCAAATTATGTTATATTAATTTACTAACTTTTTATTGCTTGATAGAGTAATTACAGATTGCAGACTAGGAACTGGAACTGAAAAATGATTCTTAGAATAGCTGCTCTGCCTCCCAGTTTCCTGTATCTATTTATAGCAGCGTTCTGTCGCAGACAAAATGCATTGTTAGATTTTTTTGTGTTCCTTTTTTTAAAAAAAACTATTTCCTTTTCCCTTCTATTTTAAATTTTTTTTCTGTAACTCATATTAGCATTAACTAAATAAGTATATAAATTGGAATTTAAAAAAAAAAAAAAAGACTAAAAGCTAGTTTTCATCTTTCTAGAGCTTCAGCATAGGAGGACACTTCAAGATGTCATCAGTGCTTATTTTCCAGGATACAATTTACTGGATCATGTCTGTTTGAAAACAGAAGAAAAAGCAATACAAATATCCCTATAATGTTCCAATGCAATTTTGCAAAATTAGAGCTAGAACAAAAGCAGCGTAACAAAGCAGCTGTCTTTAGTCAAGTTTACAGGTTTATTTTGTAAACTTATTTCAGTTCAATAGTTGTCTTAAAATATGTTATTTTTTCTTTTCCTCTCCCCTCGACTTTGTTCATCCTTTGCTGTTTGTAGAAAAGCCCAACTTCTGCTTTCATGAGAAAGACCCTGGAATTTGTCGAGGCTATTTCTCCAGGTATTTCTATAACAAAGAGACCAAGATATGTGAAATATTCAAGTATGGTGGGTGCCTAGGAAACCAGAACAACTTTAAGAACTTGGAAGAATGCCAGGCTACCTGCCAAAGCAGCTGTAAGTTGTTGTTGTTGTTATTTTTAGCTTTATTATTGTCTAAAAAGAAAATGCTGTATTTTTAAAACATTTTACAAAGATTAAAAAAGGCAACTTAGTGGACCTAAAAAGTGCAGTAATTCATACCTGAAGCTAACACGTTCATAAATTAATATATATAAGGGATAAAAAATATAAAATAAAAAAGGAATTTTTTCTTTTTGTAGGAATCCCTGCAAAATACATGTCACCTATGTATGAAAGCACACAATATTAATTTTTCATAAATTTTCATGTTAATGCATATGTTTAAGTTAAGGAGCATGTGATATGTAATTTGAAAGGTAATGTTAGAATACAGGCAGATGGAGAAATTGAAGTGACATCATTTTCAGCCAGACTTTCCTCATACCTTGAAGTATTGTACATTTTTCTCTCTAATATGTAATGAGGGGAGACATATATATATATATGTATATATATATCTATAACTCAACTCCCTAAAATAACTAGGGCATTTTTGATAGCGTTTTTTTGATAGCATTCTGAAAATAAGGGGGGAAGAATTGAAGGCAGGGTCTTTACAGAAGCAGAGACTACAATAACAGGGAATAAACAGGCCTACTGTGGTCCTCCCACCTAAGGCTTCATAATTTACCTAAGATATGCCAGCTATTTGGCCTTATAATGTTTAAAAATGTAAATATTTATTTACCCTTATATTTGATTATATTCTTTTCAAACTAGTTCTCCCAGTTAAAAGAAATTCCAAAATAGGAACTTCTATTTTCATTTTTTTTTTCTCTTTTGCTGTTTCTTTGCTTTGTGTCGCTGATTTCCCACCAAAGAATCACAAGGTGGGGAATGAGAAACATTCAGTTCCTTCTTCTCTGGATGATAGAGCTAGGCAGCTGAGGCGATGCAACAGGCTTTCAGACTGACCCCAGGTCATCCTTCTGCTTCCTCCTGCTATGAATTCTTATGAGTTTTTTATTTCAGAATACAGTAACCTTTGTAACACCTCTCTGTTTCTCCAAATACTTCATTTTTTTCATAGGACAAGTACGTTTTCCCATCCCAGGCTCCAGACACTTTTGTTATTGTCTCATGGGCCTTTTTCCAGGACAGTTTCATAATATCCTTTCGGCAAGGGATACTTAAGCTCGTTCAAATTTAGAGTAAGACAGATCCACAATGGTTCCTTCTTGAGAACTTCAAAAAGTGAGACATACAGAGCCTACTTGCCCTGAAGCATTTTTCATGGGCTCTGATTCCATTTTCATCTCTTGGATCAAAAATTGGAGAATGCTTTTATTTCCCCAACTTTAATTGGGAAAGATATTTCCTCGCAAATTTGTATTAACAAGAAGAGGGAGATGATTTAGGATCATTGTTGTTATTAAAATAGATCAAAGTACTCGATTCATTACCATAGAGATATTAAAATATTGATACCATTTTTTTTAATCACTGTTTTCTTTTGCTTTTAGCAAATTTATTGCCAGTAGCTCCAACTGACGATCACCCAAACACTGTGAACAGTAGTTCCCCAGAAGAAGAGCCCAACCAATTTCCTGGAATTTTTGGTAAGAATTTTTTTCAAAGTTAACTCTTACTGTCTTTTTTAAATACAGGGACTCCTTCTCTTGTTGATGCACTTTCTGGTGTGTTAGAGGACATATATCTTGGTTGAAATATATAAGTATAGTGTAGCAAACAGCATTAAATCAGTTTTGTAGCTATCTGGTTGTTAGCAATAATACATATTTTGAAAGAGAGTTATAATTATAAAGGTAAGTTGTTGCCTAGTAATACAATAATAGCCATAAAATTGTTATTGTTTTCTATTTAAAAATTAAATTAATAAAATTAAGGAAGAAAAAAGAATTTGACCTAACATTGCCTCAGAACATGAATTTCATATACTTTGGAGGCCTGAAGGTAAAGCTTTTTTCTAGTGATATACGTAACATCATGGAGCTGGGCAAACGGATCCCCATCACCAGTTATTTTCAGAACTTTGCAGTGTTTAGATGATCCATCACTTACTGTCCACTTTCCTCACTTTTTTCTTTTTTCCTAATTTTAGCAAATTTATTACCAACTGTTCCAAATGAAAAGCAGTCCAACATCATGAATGGTAGCTTCTCAGAGGAGGAACGGGACCGGGTTCCCAGTTTTTTTGGTGAGTTTTTTGCTTTTGCAGTTCTAGCTTTTGATCTGCTAAAGGCCGACACTGCTTCGCTTTTTTCATTTCCACACATTTCCATATTTCCAGTATATGCAACTAAAGAACAGGTTCCTGTCTATGTCAAGCATCTTCATTAGCAGGGAAAGTCATGGTAAAGCAATATACTGTTTCTTACCTGTCTTCTATGGATGTAGGAAATTTAAGCACTGACCAAACCTTGTCCTCCTCTGAAACTTTATGCTTCCCATGAAGATTTAAAGACCAAAATGAAAGACCCAAGAAGCGGTGCTCAGTTCTCTTAGTCAAAAGAACACTTTTTTTTTGCTGTTTGACAGCTGATTTAAAACTACTTTTATGTATAAAGACCATATCTGGGTTATGGAATATGGCCAATTTTCCATACTAAGTTGTTGTTTTCACTAAGGTCACATTAAACCCTGTTCTGAAAGTGATTATGGCCAAAGTGAGTGCAAATTACTTTGGGGTCTACTTTTACTACTGTGCTATATGGGTGTTTATGCAAAAAAAAAGATTTGGGACCACAGAGGCTTGCTTTTAACAGTGTCTCTAGCTGGGGGCTATACACTATAGACCACTGGGTTTTTGTTGACACTGTAAAGGGTCTTTGAATTTGAGGCCTGTCATTTTTATGATCCACAGTTGTGCAAGAGGAAACAAGAAACAGTTGGAAAAAGACTGAGCATTCCTACCAAGAATTTCTGTTGTTTTTTTGCATTTGCACCTACTGGTATTTCTGGGGATTGAGCGATCACTTGCAGATTCACTAAGGTTTTTGTGTTTTATATGGTCCCTAAAGTGAAGAGATGCAGGATAATGTTTCTGTGCTCTTTGCCAAAAAATATACATCTAAAGAAGCTTGAATG
>VZSG01000094.1:436524-549973 GCA_013398315.1 Nothoprocta pentlandii | reverse complement strand
ATGGTAAAGCTTTTGGAAGATTGTTTTACTGAAAATATTTGCGTGATTGAGGACCTGATAATAAGCGTAAGAACATAATAGTATATACATTTCTTGAAGATATTTCCTCACAATATGAACCCCCAATCCCCAAAATAACTAACCTCTAGAAGCAAAAGGGGCGTATTTCACTACATTGTCTTAGAGGAACCTAAAAATGGAGGGTTCTTGGTGGTATCAGGACTATTGAATTTTCTGTCAGAGAAGTTGTTTGAGAGGTGAAGGTAGGAGGTTGGTAGGAGAAAGACTGGGAAACTACTGGTACCTGGAGTCAACGTGGTTGACTCGGCCAAGAAACATGGCCTTGGAAGGACCAGCGAGTTTCAAGGGAAAGTCTGAAGATTCCTCACTTTGCTCCCTACAGAAGTGCAGGATGTGAAGCCTTCAGGCTGTATGAAGTCAGGATAGGCTGTCCAAGAGGGAAAGGTTGGTTCCATTTTCTTAAGCACAAGCGAAGTACCTGGTCTGCTACCTCAAGACCAGGTACTGGTAATAATAATACCATAATACCTGGTCTCCTACTATCTGCTAACTACTTTTTACATGTATATCAGCCTACATGTGTTTTTTTTTCCTTTTTTAAATAAATTTAAAAATTGCAAGTTTTCTTTTTCCTTATAGGATGCCTTACCTTGCAATTGAAATGCTATTTCATCTTGATTTCAAGACAAGATGCAGAATATTGGGGGTGTCTATAACTCTGAGAATATCAGATTAGTAGATTTCTAACCAAGTTTTTGATCTCCACAAAATTCCTTCATGGCTAAATGAAAGTAATTTCTTCATTCGTTATATAACATGGCTCTTCTAGTTGCTCAGCAATGCACATTCTGCAGAGAATGAAGACTCTTTTGGCCTCGTTCTTCTGCAAGATCTGATCTTTCTGGGGGATGTTTCTGATCTATTCTGGGGATGTTGGAGAAAGTGAACCCAAATACCAAGTCTAGTGATTTTAGATTAAAGTGATCTGTGGTATGAAATTACCAGTGCTATACTGCATATCTGACTTGTGAAATATAAAAAGAATGTAGGTTCAAAAGTCAATTTTTAACTGTGTGTGTGGACTGGCACCTAGGCTCCAGTCCTATTAATAATCCTCGAAGTCAGGACCTGATCTTTTCCTGATAGAACTTAACACAACTGTATTTGAGATGATGGGTCTGCACCACTTTGTACTTGTAGAGACTGTCAAGTGACCGTTTTTGTAAGCTTCTCTACTTGAAGTTTTTTAATTTTGTTCTTGGCTGCAAGCAGAAATGACAAACTTAAATGTGCCTACATCAAAAATCATGTGGTAAATCTGGAAGCTTTATGAATGTCACATTCTTGTGTCTAAAAATGAGAAACGTTGTATCTAGCTTATGAAAACCATCATGGACTTCTTTTGTGCTGTCGTCAATTAACAGTTCATTACTGCATGTTTCAAACCCGGCTAGGCCTGAGGGAGATTTATTGCTGCAGTGCAGGATTGGGGTTGCTTTTGGTAGGTATAAGTCTATAAAATAAATCTGAATGTGCATGTATCTGAAGTGTGATTGTGTCATCTGTTCACACTGCAGAGAGCATTCAAAAAGAGGTTATAAGAAACCAAAACCACACACATTTAAAGGTTGCTTAGACAACAATGAAGGGTAAGATTAACAATAGCTTTTTTGTATCTGCCCCTTATTACTTACAATTAATTAATATTTTTTTAGGGGGAAAAAAAAATCAAATTTTGCAGTTTGGGAATGTATTCTGTCAGTAAAACTAAACCAGTGTAAACATCTGCAATGTCAGGGGAAGGGGAGAAAAAAAAAAACACAAAAGAAGAAAGAAGCAATGAAGAGATTTGCATTGTCTTTGGTTGTTGTGAAACTTGTAGGGCACCTGAGAAGTTCATCATGGGGTAGTGATGAGGAGTCCAGTTCCCAACTCCTTTTGAGATGGGCTTCAAGGCCTAATCTCAAAACTTTTGATAAACTTGACATGTGTGAGAGGAACACTTTGCATTTTATCTTATCAATGTTTTTTATTGAAAAATCTTCAATCAAAAAAGCTTGGAAGCTTTCATAACATAAAAAAGGAGTTGAAACCAGCACATTAAGGCCTGTTGCTCTCATTGGAAATACATGCTTGGTATCTGTAAAATTGCTTCAAAGTGGAAGGCAGAGGATGAGCAATTGTATAAAATAAATTGGAAAGCATTTCTTTACATTTATTTATTTTTGGATTCATTTAATTCAGTTGAGGTTAACATGTAATGATTTATGTAATGAGTTATATAACGATTATTTTTTATGGGCTGTCTGCATCTGTGAATGTAAAGAATATGCAGATATAAATATGACAAGGATAAACAGAAATAGTGGGGGGCACCTATCTAATTAGTATGCTGAACAAAGACCAACATAATTTTTAGCAAGATGTGCCATATGCATTACGTAAGTAATCCCTCTTCGTTGATGATAAACGCATCACTGCCTACTAAGGCATAAAATCAATAAAAGAACTTCATGAGAGGGGTCTGGAGTCTCTCTGGAAAGTCTACATAACAGATAAGTAATTTATATTACAAAAAATATATATTTAAATTCTACTGAATATTTAGCATAATGATGCATTTTGCCTCTTTCTCCACTGGCAAGCCTTTTTATTTTGTTCTCTTTAGGTTCACAAATTCTCAGGTTAAAATAGGTAAGTATATTTTCCTTTAATGTTGCTCAACAATGCTTTGAAGGCTAGCATCTTCTCCAGCTGGGTCTAAAAAAAAAAAAAAAAAAAAAAAAAAAAAAAAAAATTAAATAAAAAAAAAAAAAAAAAAAAAAAAAAAAAAAAAAAAAAAAAAAAAAAAAAAAAAAAAAAAAAAAAAAAAAAGTAATAATAGTAATCTAATTATCAAATTAGTCTTACAAGACCAAATCATTTGAATTTTTCACATTTTCAATTGTGAATCAAATTCACATTTGATTTTGAATAGTGTAATGTTGATGATAGGGCTCCAAATATATTAATAATTGCATTTTGCTATCTTATTTTTTCACAAGTCACTGTTCCGTTTTTTCACAGCACTTCTTCATGCTTGTTCACTATGCCATATCAGTTGTTATACTTAACAAACAAGCTTTTTTTTCAGCTGTTACAATATGTGTAAGACAAGTAAAATGTAGTACTTTTGGGGTATTTTCTTGCCAACTTTTTGGATTGAGCCAGGTTAATTCATAACTTCTTGCTTTCAGTCACTCATCTGGTTCCCACCTTGTCTCTTCCGTGAAGGGGATGTCTTCAGCTCTGTTTTAAGCCAAGTTACTCCTTAAAATTTTCACTTGGTCTTTCTGCAGACCAATTTTTGACAGCTAGCTGGCTTTGTAACTTTAAAAAGCCCATCCACCTAGCCTCATGATTTCCTTTTATACATTCACACCTTGGAAATCGCATCCCCATTGCTTTGTGCCCCTTACTCTTCAACTTTTGTTAGGATGCCAGCTCCAAACTTTCTCGTGCTGATTCATCCTTCCAAGTTTTCTAATAGGGCAACTTGTAGTATTAAACTTAGGTCAAGCTTTCCATGTTCACACAAAAAAAAAAACCTAAATTTAATAGTACACAAGATACGCTGGTTTCTCTCACCTCCTGCTTGATTTCAAAATGCCTAACAGCAATGAGGAAAAATCACTTCCTTAACTATCATGCATATTTACCATATTTTTAAAGCTTCCTAAATTTCATTTCTTTTTTAACATAGTGTTCATTTGAATCTTCTCTAAATACATTTTGATATTATCTCCTATTACAGAACTTCCATTTTTATCACTAAATATGTAAGAAAAAAATCCTGCTTCCAGGTAAGATTTCATTGGCTATCGGACTTTAAAACAAGGATATTTGCTTTCATTCTTTTTTGTAGTCATAAAATAACAGATATTTATGTAAAGTTGTGTGTATTTTCATGTGGACAGAATTAAATTTGCCTTTAAATTTCACATGTGAGCTTCAAATCTCATATAATATTACCTTTACAGAGAATGTTATTCATCTTTGTTACGGGTCCATTGTGTGTATTATATGCAGTTTTGCATATCCAGTAAACTATTTGAAGTACTGAAAGTAACTGGTAAAATTTTGTTTTTCTTGATATTCCTAGATCCTTCCTCTATCCCTTCTTTTTGCATGACCCCTATGGACAGAGGACTTTGTAGAGCCAAAGAGAGAAGATTTTATTACAACTACGCAACAGGAAAATGTCGGCCATTTCACTATAGCGGTTGTGGTGGGAATGAAAATAATTTCACCTCCAGAATATCATGCTTGAGCATCTGCAAGAAAGGTATGGCTTTTGGTGTTGCCACATGCTTTATGTTTACAAGCTAAACATGCAGGCTGAAAAATTCTTGCAATTTTTGCAAATCACTATTGGCTTGCTAAAGTGTAGCGGAGTTTTAGAAGAGTGTGACAGAGGAAAGACAGAGCTAGAGAGAAAAGGATGGACAGTAAAAGACTTGTGTACAAGAACAGAAGTAAGACACCCAGGCATTGGTCAGTCATATGAAGACTTTAGGTAAGACAGAATGTTCTTTTTCAAATTTTAAGGAAGTTCCTTGAAAATACGACTTGTTTCTTTTTTTATTTCAGATAATCTTGTGTGTGTTTCAGTCATGTTATATCTAAACTTTCTTTCTTCATTTTACCTTTAGGATTCATTAAAAAAAGAAGTGGAAGAAGATTAATAAGAATAAAGAAGAAAAGAAAGAAACTATTAGTAAAAGTTGTGGGAGATGAGATAATCACTGAAAGAATCTAACTGTTTTTTATAGAAATGTGAAGTACCTACTACTCATCTGTGAATGAAAGTTCTAAGTGTATATCATTTAAATACATTTACTGTACTGGTTATTTTGATTACATGTTATTAAGTTACTTATGTTTTTATTATGTATTCCTCATTCATTTTAATAAACATTACCTTTTACTTTGGTTAAGGCTGTTAAAATGTAATTTAACTGTACGTGCATAGCAGAGCTGGAAACAGGACAGAATAGACTGTGTGGGTGTATAACTCAATGGTTAGAAAGTAGTCAGGATTCAGTATAGCTTTATTGGCCCATTATTCTTTTCTGAAAACTGTTTTTGTGCTAAAAACAGCCTAACGCTTGTCAAAAAAAATCACTTGTCAAGTGTGATTATTTCAATCTTAGATTTACAGAAAGTACTCTTAGAGAAAGTGCTCTTAGTAAGAAGAGGAAATAGGCACTGAGTTTGTTTCTAATTGTATTTCTTTTAGGTCATGAAAGCTAGATGCAACTCCACTGAAGTGCATAGAGTTACGTTACTATAAAATGAATGTGAGATCAGAATCAAGCTATCCAGAGCATAAAGAGAATATTCAAGGTATAAGTTTGTACAGCAGTGTGACATTTACATTTTTTCTACAAATATGATGTTTAGAATGATTTAAAAATATAGTTACTGGGAGTTACTTAATCCTTGTTACTGAAGTAAACACATGGTAAGTCATAATTTCCAGAAATACAAATATGTAAAGAAGAGCAAATTCCACATGTAGAGCAAGAAATAAGAAAAGCTTCTTCAGAGGTAACACTACGCTTACGTTACAACTAAAGGTGGTTTTGTTTTTTTTATTTTAAGACTAACAGGATATATTGGCTAAGTCCCTGTCACTCTCTAAAGTATCTCTGATCTTGTGCAAATCTTTTATAACAGGTTTTTTAAAAGAAAAGGCAAAAAAAAAAAGTAATTAGTTCCCTAATATTCTCAGAATTTCCTGCTGTGAAACAGAAGATAACAGGACATTTCTCATATCTTCTTTATTGCTAAAACATCTTTGTTATTATATCAACATTTTCTTGTTATGCTTATGAATCAGCTGTGAGAAGTGACACTGCCTTTTGGTAGCAATGTTGTGGGTATATGAAAGGATGTGAGGGACTTGGATACTATAGCAAGGGCCAAGGCAGCGATGTAAGAATAATTCATGAATGGTTGTATTAATCCACCTTTGTATGTACACCATAAATTGCATGCGAGATTTCAGAAAATATGTTTTTTATGTGTCTGATCTTTGCAATCTCCACAAGGAGACTAAGCTTTACTGTTAAAAGTGGAAATATTTATGAATTCTAAAGATCTGAGGGGATAAGTGAAAGTCATGGATTTTTATATAGGAATTCTCTTATAGTCCCATTTCTGATGTCTAAGTTGTTTTGCAGCTCTTTTAGTTTAAGATTTATTAACTCTGATTTGAAAAATGTTCATGAAAGTGAAAGGTGCACCAAGCTCTTGAATCTTTTCATATAAAAGATATGAGTGCCATGGACTTACAGTAGAATAGCTTTATGAATTAGCGAACTGCAGTTCTTGCAGGGGAAATCTGTAAACATCATATACTGCTGAAGAAAGTAGTGCCACTTCAACACATGGAATTAATTTGGTGGAAATTTCATGAACTGCTGTTTTCAGTTCCAGTTTGACACCTTCCGGTTGTGGTTCAGCGTTTCCATTGCGTGGAACCTTTTTGTACAGAGCTGTTATGAGGAAGGCAGTAAAAATGCCTAATTTTCCATGCCTAATCATTACCATTTCCTATGGACTGTCAGGCTTTCTTACTGTGAAGATGATAACTTTTGTAACAGCTGTGTAGCGTGATGTGCCCAGGAGTGGGGGAGAACGACGCAGAGCTGATTCTCCAGGTGCTTCATAAGAGCATTTGTAGGCTCTGCTTCAAGGTTAAAGAAAAAGAGGAAGCCAAAATACAGCTGAGACCCATGTTTTCATATCTTTGAGTTACACTATACTAAAGTCATTCTATACTAAAGAAATATCATGTGCATTCATTTTTGTATTAGTAGCAATTAGACAATGTTTTGAAGAATCTCTTATATCATTGGTGTGATAGAAAAAAGCCATGTGCCACTCTTATTTCAACTGACTTAAAAATATATATATATATATATTATGAAGGGATTCACCTTTTAGGCTTACTACACAGTGAAAAATAGAGTGAAGACTGGAATCAACTGTTGACGTCTTGAACATTTCTCATTTTCTTTTAACTATGTAAGAATATAAGGCTGTTTGCATCTGCAGTAGGATTTGTGGTTAGGTTGGGAGTTGTTTTTTCCCCCCTATGTTTGTACTAATTTTAAGAGATTAATTAAGCAGTGTGGTTTTCTCTCATCTGTGTACTTGATGTTACATGGCAAGTTGGAGTTTTAAAACGTCTTGTTAATATGGATGATGCTTCCTTTAAAATCTTTGCAATTAAATTGCTTACTTATTTGGCTGGCCAGTGACATGGTTAGTTTTCCAGCAAGAAGGAATTAGTTCATGGGATGTTTATGTTTGAAATCTGTTCCCCTTCTGTTCAAAGGAGAGCATCAGTTCCATTGGAAAAAAAAACTTTAATCCTATATTAACAATGTTTGTTATGTCTGTTCTAAACAAAGGATTTTCACAGATCTGGCAAGCTATGTGGATGTAAAGGTCAGGCAGTTAAATGAGAACGGGTTTAGAGAAGGCCTGGAAATAGGGGCTCCTTTTTCTCTTTGCATTTTCTTGTCTTGGGTGTTGCATTGGGGGGGTGCTTATTTTTGTCAGTTGCAGCTAGCATCATTTCCTCTATAACTGAGAAGTGGTTACCATTCCTTAGAAAGTTGTTAGTTAATAAAGTTAGGACTTTCTTTTTTAATGGGAAAAACTACCTGCAGTGTCATCTGATTGTATCTTGATCAAATCCAGAAGTTTCTTTCATGCCTGTTGTCTTCGTTCACCTTGTTTCACTGTAGTGTTTTCAGCCCGATATCAGCAGAAGAGGCAAACTCAAGAGGCAGTTCCACGTGTTTCTCAGAATTAAAAGGTGAACATGTATGGGGAATACATGGAACATAAAGAGAGTAAATATGGAATAAGAGGCAGAATGATGAGCAGGTCACAGAATAAAGCGATGCTAGCACTTTACCAGTGGCTGCGCACTTAGAGTTGACTAGAGCCTTCTCATTCAGTCCTTTCCTTCTAGAATTATTCCTGGTTGCTCTGCAGGAGTTATGCAAAGTGCTGTGAGATTTCTCCCACGTTTTATGATGGTAACCAACAAGCTGTGGCAATGAAGGTGCAGAGAACTGACAAGTTTCCATGTATCGTCCAACATGCATAAGCCTGGTATGGATCTGTAGTCCATGCAGCTGATGAATTGAAATGTCTTTGAGAAGCAACTAAAGATGTATTTATTCAGCTTGCTTTTTACCTTACATTTTTCCTGGTTTGCCCTCCTTTTTCCTTTTATGTTCTATCCTGTGTTTCTCTTCTCCTTGTTTCTTCTTGAACCAGCATTCCTCCCAGCATCTTATGTTTTCAAAACCAATGCACTGATTGACATGTTGAGAATGTCTTCATCTGTCTAGAGCTTACCTTTTAAACATATTAATGAGAGGGTAAAGTTTATGATTTATTTATTTTGAGAAAGAATCTGGGCAAACAGTGGGTATGGATTGGGATATATAGTAGGTATAGCGGAATGTGTTGAGAGTTGAAGAAAATGGCATGTATGTAGGTATTTGGCTGGGCAATTTTACAGCATAATGTTTTATTCATAGGCATGTATTAGCAGTCGCAGAGTTTCGAAGGCAGCCTTGGTTTTGATGCCATCATCTCGTTTGGATCTGTAGCGCGTGGAGCTTCGGTTCTGGCACGGAGGGGCTTTTCACAAGACTCTCCCCTTGCTCTCCTTGCTGACGTGCTAGGGACGCTCGTCCTTTGCCTCATATCCGGACACTGCTCCGGGAGGCATCAGGAGGAGCCGGCTGCGCCAGGGGGCAGCCCCGGGCCGTGCTCCCGCTCCCAGCCGGAACCAGGCGGAGATGGAGCAGCGTGGGGGCTCTCGGCCTCCTTTGAAGTGCAAACCGCACCAGCTGGGGTGTCTCAAATACCAGAAGAGGGGGTTGTAAGGAAGTCTCTGTGACAGCTGAATCTGTGCAATATAAGAAAACCTAATTTACTAATGGAAAAAGAAAAAAAGTCCACCAGCCCAACTGAATTTTGCATGCCAAATCAAACATGGCCTGTGTAATAATCTCTCAGGTTGATTCAGATGATATGCTTGTCTTGTGCGTGTGTGCTTGGCTGGAAGACACAGATTATTTTCATCCAGTGCACATTACAATGTGTTATGTGCATATACTGTTGCTGCCTCTACATCATAAATTGGTCCAAAATAATGCAGCCTGCCTCACTTTTGGTGAAAATCTACCCACCTGAGGTGACACCATTTATTCTAGAGAAGTTAATTTACTTTAACTTGTTCAAAATTGGATTTAATCCCTGTTTTATTCCTGTTTACATTGACAGAAATACAGAGTGCCAGTTCTTAGTTCTTCACTGATTATAAAACGCAGAAGCAATTCCCTTGTTGATGTAAGATCCTAGAAGCACCAATATTAGAATGTGCCAAATCAGTATTGAAGTCATACGCCTGCTCTTTTGGTGACCTTAGAATGTGATTTCAATTAGGATTGTCCAGTGGCAATATGGATTTGAAGAACTCCTGGCCCTCTTTCCTCTTTTCTACTCCTTCCTGACCTTGGCAATAGTTTTGTTTTGGTGCTGTTTTCATTTTTAGAGGAAAGATTATCAATGAACAGACCAGTTCCCTAACCCTCCTGCTGACAACCTGTTCGATGAACATTTCTGCTGGTGAAAGCAGTGGGTGAGCAATGGGTAGTGCGGATGAGCCAAAAATGCATGTTTCAGGAGCCAGCTAAGTAGTTGTGATTGCTGGGCACTTAGGAAACCTCAGCCTCAGGTAGGGAGCATTAATTTTAGTGATGTTCTAAAATACTTAAGTTTTGTGCTCAAAGAACACCCATTTGCTTAGCACGGTGTTACCATGGGCACACTCCACGTGTTCTTTGATTTGGAGAACAGATTCTGACACTCTTATCTGTCGCAGGTACCCAGTGTACAAAGAACAAGCGATAGAAGTGCTGGCAAAGAAAGACTTCTAGGTCTTGATATAAAAATTTTGAAGCTATTGTAAAGATTTCCTTTAATCCATCTTATTTTCAATTAGTTCAGTTTCCAAACTGGGTAGATTGTAATTGTTGCTCTTAAATCACTGACATTTTAAAAAGTATATGACAGAGCTCAGCAGTAACAATGCTGCTGCCTTTTGCCCACTCTTGATATTGCAAAGACTATTTTACCTGAGTATGATATTTTTTTTCTTGAGGGAAAAAAAAAATAAGGTGGCATTTAACCTATGCACTTGCTTGAATTTGAAAATCAGCTTCTGACCCATAATGCAGTTTTATATCTGAAAAATAGAACGATTTCCAACAATAGCTTGTAAACACTTACGCTGTGGCATGCGATGCAGTCTCTGTGGATTTGTCAAAGGCAGCTCAGGGAGGTTCTCTTCAGCTATTGTATGTGAATAAAGACCTGAACTGAACTACTGCTGGATAGAAGAGGAAAAAGGAATCTCCTTGCATGATTGTGAAAAGAAAAGTTCCGTGGTCTCTATTTGGGCAGAAGGGGCAGTTTGTGCCTCGCTGCAGAGCCTTGGCTTTTCTCGGGGAGGGGAAGCTGGAGCTGCCCTGGGAGAAGGTGCAGATCTCATCCCTGGAGATGCACATGGCACGCAGAGCGCTTCTGCTTTCCCGGGATATGCCATTTGAGACAGAAAAGTAACTTAGCACGGGCTGCAGGCGGGGTCACGGTGATGTAACAGGAAGCTCTGATGTTGGCGGCCGCCGCTCGCTTACAATCTGACATCGCCGCGGCGCAGCGCAGAGCCGCTCGGCGCCCCGAGCGGAGCCTCCTCGCCCGCCACCTGGATTACAGCGAGGGCTCCGCGCTCTCGGGCGCTTGTTTGGTCCGTGGGGAGGGAAAGAAACATCCCTCTTTCTCGCGCCCTGACGAGAGGGAGAACAGAAGCGATCGTGCAGGAATCCATCTGAAGCCGTTCTCCCGAGACGCGCGTGCGGTGAGTACGGACCGAAGCTCTGCTATCTGCGTGTGGGGCTATCTGTGTGGCTTTGAATTGCGTGTATTTTTAGCTGTGTCAGAGGGAAGAGCTCTGCACCCGTGTGCTTTTGCATTAACCTCGGCGTGTGATATGCAGTCTGCAGGGAGAGAGGGCTGGGAGGAAAAGTCTCCGTTTATTTTTAGTGAGTAAGCTGATTTTATAACTTGTGTTGTTATAATATATCCTTGAGGAAGTAGCCAGTGATAAGTAGGTAGAAAGGGTGGTAAAAATGCTCAACACTTAAAAGATTCTGCCTGAAAGCCCAATAACAGCTAACCAAATTTTGGCTTTGCATCTGGAGAGAATTAGAGGCTTATTGAAGAGGGTCCTTAAGACTAATTCAGTATAACTGCAGCTCTTTGAGGAAGGGTGATTTAGGTAGGACTGTGGTAGGTTTTCTTGCTTGAATATCTTCTTACACTTGTTGCCTTTATTATATGGGAAAGACATCCTATCTGAGTAATTTCAAATCAGTTTTGTGATTTAGTCCTATCACTAAGCCCTAGTGATAGGACTTAGAAGATACAGCTTCTGATTCATTAGGGCTTTGGTTGCTTGAGAAAAACCTTGAGTTTAGAGCTTGTTTGTGTCCTGAGGTGTTTCTGTGTGAGAATTTTCCGCACGTTGAACTGATTTACTGGACAGTAGTTGTCCCTTGTCCCATCTCCTGGAGAAGCTATGGTAATGTGGAGTATGGGAGGTGTGTGATTTTTGCCTTCCCACACAAAGTTGAGAGAGTTTGGTCGCTTACTCCTTTCTCAGCTTTTCAAAGGAGATCTGATTTTATAAATATGCTTCATTATTGTGATTGGCACCATCATAAATTAGCTTTGGTACGGCTAGTTTGCTTATGTGTGTAAGCAGTGGAGCTGTAGTCAAGGAAAGGACTCTTAATTTCAGAAGGATAGTTAAGAAAAGTTATGGGCCATAACTTAATTGGGTTTGATCTGCAATGATTCATTTAGTCATCCATATACTTTACAGGGATGAGATTGAGTTAATGATGGAAATAGCCAAGAGTTTTGCGTTTTTTTTTTTTCTTTCTTTCATTGTCTCATAATAAACTTACTCCAGATACTTTGGGGGCACGTTTTGCTCTTGTTACAGCAGTACTGGTACAATCTAGTTTGTGTCACATTGTGCCTAGTGTGGGATCTTGTCCTTCATTCACGCTAATAATGTATTTAACAATTTCAACCTGTTGGTGATGTGCCGAAAGACGGATCGTTGTGCTGTGGATCTGAGGTCCTTGCAGTAGACTCAAGGCAGTCACACCAGGTCTGGGTAAATATGAATGAGAACAGGTCAGAATCATTGTGTTTATTTTCAAACTACAGAGAGTGATATCCTCTCTGAAATAAAAATAATGATCTAGATTTCCACCATATTTACTTCTGTTCTTGATTCCGTTAGACATAGGAGCAATCCTAGGCTCTTTATCCTCCTTGGAAAATGTGTAGCACAAAAGGCAGTAGGTGCTAGTACTGGTGCTCAGCCAAATGAGGACATTCAGAAGTGAGTGTTTTGTTGAAGTGATCAATGCAGGAGATCATAGATGATTCAGGTTCTTTCTTTATCTTAAGTGAGAAGTTTTATGTTGTGATGGGACACCCCCATAGTCAGTGTTAGACGTACTTGTGTTTGCAGTATTGAGGCCAGAATCTAACTAATTTGTAGATTAAGCATAGACAAAAATTACATAACAATGGTAAACAGTTTGAATTCAATATTTAGTAATACATGAATGTAAAAACACAATTATAAAATATCGGTTGCAAGGGCAATCATTGTATTATGCAAGTCTTGTTGATCTCAAAATTGTACTGTGTTCTGAATTCCTAGTAAGCAGGAACCTTGCTTTACACTAAGGAGCGTAATGTTGGTCCCTTTGACTAGACATGTGATGCAGAATAACTGCAGTTAGAGGCAGGGGGAATTTTTCCACTTACTGTCAAAGGCAGGATATCCCTAAATATCCTGGATATATTTTTATGCTGAGGGAATTATTTAATTTGATTATGAACATCATCCAGTTCCAGTGTGTCTACTAGCAGATATTTTGTGATAATTTCTATCAGCTTTTGAAAGCCTAAGTTCTTTGGTGGAAAATGCTGCAATGAATGTATTGTTAATAAGATGTATGCAATGATATTTTAGGAATGTATATGTAGCTGCTTCTATAGTAAATACTGAACTAAACATAAGCTATTTATGAAGGAAGTTGAAGGCAGTGAAAAGTCAAAGCCTACAGTCAGGAAGGCAAAATAGACTTTCTCTTTAAGGAGTTTTTACCATCTGTTCCCAATGTGTTTACAGTGTTCTGGAGCAGAATTCCTTCTGCGCCTTGGATTAGCCCTCATTTCTGCAGAGCGCGTACACAGTCCTGGCTCTACCTCAGTGTTTGGGTCACCTCTGCTCTAGCAGCGTGTGCGGCTCTGTCATTGGGTTTCCCAGGCAGGGGTTTCCTCGCTTAAACTTTGCACTTATTGAAAACAGCCTCCTCGTTGCTCGTGTAGCTGAGTGGGAGATACTCCCCCGACAGAGCTCAGGCGCTGCAGCCCTGTCATCCGTTCCCCTGTGTCAAAGAAGTAGGGCCAGAAGAGGTGCGAGTTGGCCAGCAAGTGACTTTTAAGTGGTAAAATGAGCCTGGAAATGTGTGTGTTCTTGTATAATTCTCTATGTTGTCATGACTTTTATTATTCTAAACATATCATATAAAGGGATAATTTATACTTTTAACAAGATACTTTCAAAATAAATTAGCCCTAAAGCTCATTCTTTGTTTAGAAAACTGTAAGTCACAGGCATTAATGTTTAAATTGAACACATTTAATACTCTTCCAGTATTTAAAGGAAAAGGGAGAAAGCTTTCCATGGGTGGTGGATGTGTTGGGGTTTTTTTGTTGTTATTTTTTTCAGCCTTCCCTTTGCTCTATTGCTGTTGAGAATGCTAGTTTGTTGATTATCATGTAATTTCTATTCTGATATTTAGTATGTAATATACTTGTGTAAAGAACAGCATAAATTAACTTATTATTCATCTGCAGCGAATTTTGCAACCAATGTAGAATATAAAATAATCTTATTAAATTTGTTTCCACTAGAGTATTTGCTTTTACCATTAGTTTTTGTCTTCTTTTGGGATCAAGAGGAAAACTGACAGGCAGAGGTTTCACGTTTTCAGTCACAGCTTTGTTTTCACAATTCTCTCTCATGCCTCCCTGCCTTAGTCTCCCAAGCTTGTTTATAGTGTTTACATTTTCCCAGCAAAGTCATTCTTTCTCTGCCCTAGTTCTGTGCAAACACTTTCAATCATTGCTGCAGTATATGCTGTCCAAAAGAACAGAAGTGATTTAAAGTTGCTTTTTTCTTGGAAAGATGAATTCAAAATGTGTTTAGCTGAGTGTAATACATTAAAATAATAATTTTAAAAAAAAAGACTTTATATGAAAAAAAGACTTTACATGAGAAAAGCAATGTATTTACTTCAAGAAGAAAGAATTCTCAACTGGTGAAAGTCAGTAAGTGCTTTTGAAGCTGTTACCTTTTAATAAGCAGACATATCACCCAAAATGTTTCTGATGGTTTTGGCCACTATTAAGTTGTAACTGACAATTAAGATACTAATTGCATTTCAGAAAAAAAAAATGTATTTCTGAATACATGCCTGGACCTTCAGGCTTTATTTAAAAAATATCCCAACCAAATATACTGTCCACCAAGGACACTAGGAGCTAAACACAATGATTAGTGCTACTTTACTTTATTTTCACAGCAGTTACCTCACGTACTGTGGGATATGGTGAGCTGGTTTTGGACTCGTGTCCCTTACAAATCGTGAAAACTGCATCCTCTTTCCAGCATACTCTTTGATAATTCCACACTTAAGTGCACGCATTTAACGTCTGCATAGGCACAAAACATCTCTCTGCATTACCACAGATAATGTACCTCCTTTTTTTCTGCCCGAACTGTAGGAGTAAGTTCTTAGAAACCAATTAGAGTATTTAGATAATGGCAATGTGTATGGAGATTTATTAAAGGAAAGCGAGAATTATGCTGAAGCTTATTTGTTCTATCCAAACTCTTTGATTTTAGACTTAAAAGTTTTTTTTCTATCAATGTTATTAGAAATGAATGTAGTTTTTTCCCAAGTTTTATTGTGTGAAATGTCCAAAAGCATTGAATATCATGTGTTTTTTATCCTTCCCGTTCCATGGTTGTGGAAGGGGAATACAGTAGAAATGGAATACATCCATTTCTTTATAGACCAAAATAGACCATAAATTGTTATACTGCACAAACTGCTCTTACCAAAAAGGTGCATTCTCTCCCTGGTTGTCCTGAAGTGGTTTCCATAATGGGGTCATTAGTCCTTTTGTCTCTGTTAGTGAAATCCAGCAGGTGTCACTCTGGGGATTAAAAAAAAGGCATATTTTACAAACAAGAATAAATCTGTTTAGAATAGAGGATGTAGAATCAAGTATTCTTCTAATACATTTTTCCAGGATAACTTCTTGACTATGCCATTTATTTTAACTGCCTTTTTGTCTTTTTTTGATCTTTTTGTCTCTTTTTTGATTGCATGCTTTTAACATGTTAGTATCAGGCATTTAGGGAAAGTTTTGCTCACAGATGTTGATTTGAGATTTGTTAAAACGTTGCCTTTTATCTTCCTCTCTGGGAATCAAAACTAATCTCTTTGTGGATGGAAATGACAGTTGCACACGTAGTGTTTTCAGCTATGATGCATCCAGGGAGGTGCTCTGCAGTGGGCTGCAGCAGGTGAATGTATTTACTGAACCAATCCAAATTTTCTAAGTTAAATTAGCTAAAATTGGTATGATAGGTTAGTAATAACTAAATGTTTCCTGGTAAAAATATTTGGAGAAGCAAAAATTTTAATGCTGCACTAAGTTTGTACAAGAAAGTTAATGCTGTGTTTTTTTTGTAAACACAAGCAGTGCTTGTTTGTTGCAAAAAGAGGGGTTTTTGTATCAATTAGTAAAATTACACGATTCTGGCATTCTGGTGGATTTTCTGGTGGAATGTGTAAATCTATATTCTCTGAATTCTGTAATGTATGGAGCAGCAGCATAATTGTTAGGAATTGGATTGCTAGAGGGAATCCTTATCTAATTCCCATATGAATACTACGTAAGCTTTGGAAGCAAAATTCAGAAATACTTTTCTACTAGGAAGATGTTCACTTTTATGGACACGCATATCCGTGCACACGCGCACACACACATTCATAGGTGTGTGCATATGCACATTTTATTTATATAAATTCTGCATTATTATAGAACTTGTAACCTCAAGCCATGTTAAACAATCCCATTTCCTTTCTCTCACTTTTTTTGCCTGTTGAAGCCCCCATCCTGTTCCGTTTTTTATTATATTCCACTTCCTTTCCTGTGATGACTCTGAGTGAGTCACTTTGCCAGGCATTAAAAAAGTGGCTTGACCATATTTCCGAAAGCTTATCCTACACAGGCTCTTTTGCATGGAATTAACCTCTGCTGCTGCCTTCCTTTGTGTTTGTCTTCACACAGGTCTAGTTTCTTGGAAATGGCGGGAATGCCCAGTTTCTTGGAAGAGGGGGAAACTTTCCATAAATTAGTGTCTATTGAAATTCACAGTCATCTTCCTCGAAAAGCTGGAATGACAGAAGTGGGCCGTAACTGGACTTCCACATCTTTTTTTTTTTTTAAAAAAAAAAAAATGAATTTGAGGAAAACGGTGGTTTAAAGGAGTTCAGGAAAGCCAGAATTAATGTTCCTTCCTGACTGCTCTTCCAGCATGGCCACTATTCTACATATTTTTTTTTTCAATTGTGTTCTTTAGTGCATCATAATACACCACTGGCCACTGGGGTTATGCTTATTTCTAGGTAACTAGCAGCCATCAGAAAGAGCACATGCCTAACACCACTTGGGTGCCTAAACACTGAACTAAGCTCTAGTCTTTCATCTTTCTTGTACTTACTTGCATGCCAGTGCAGTAGGGGATTTTGTTCTGGTTTGGGGGTTTGTTTTTGGGTGGAGTAGATAAAGTGGGTTTTTTCTTTTGGTTTAGTTGTTTTGCCTGTCTATGTGCGGGGGTGGGGGAGGAGGAAAAGGCTTTCTGTCGAAAACAAAAATGGAACATTTCTGTTCGAGAGAATAGTACCTGCAGGACGCTGATTGCCCTGTGAAGCTACAGAGTCTCTTAGTCCCCAGTAGTTTTCACTAGTGAAGATCTGAAAATCCCTTCTATCATTTTGAGCATGTTACATCCTAAGAGTGACCTACATTGATGTGAAATGAATACGCAGTGAGAAAAGCAGAAATAGAAAAGTTCACTTACATTTCTTATCACGAGGGAGTTTTTATATATAAAACAAGAATAGTGGCTGTAACTGGAAGACTAAATTCTATCTTGAGAGCAATCCTGAGTTATTCATTTATATTCATTTGAGTTTACGTATGTAGGTTCTCATAGTGGTAGTGATGAATTTCTGACCACAGATAGTGGTTTGGTCAACTTGTCTGTATCATTCCTAGGTTGACAGTGGAAGTGACAGCATTCTCTTACAGGAGCTTTAAGAACCCCTGAATGTTGGATGTGCTATCTTGGTCTTTTCTGAGATCCTACTAAAATAGGTAGGAAACATCACTGAGATGTTTTAACCTTGTAGCATGAGCCACTGGGGTAGTTGCTGGGCTTGCTGTTTTCATTTATTTTATGTATTTCCTCTAAGCGATTCAGAAAAGATTATGCAATAAAGATGATACCTCTACTAAAACCGATGCGTGCAACCCAAGGAGTTGAACTGGGCACTCTTTATTTAGAGCAGCATAGATAACATTAATGTGCTGACATGCTAAGCTCTTCCCAGCATCGCGTTACAGCCCAGTGAAGGACGGGACAGTATTTCAGGGTTTGTTGGGTGCGTGGCAGGATATTTGTGCTGTCTCTGTGGGGGCATTAGGGCAGCAGAGCAGGCCAGGAGGTAGTACCCTCAGTGAGAGCAAGTGTGTCCAGTTGGAGTGAATTCAGCATCAAAAGAATCCAGATCTAAAACAGATTTTAGGACCCAATTGCAAAAGTCTTTCTGAGCCTGACTAGGCAATGGGAAAAAAAGAAAGGTACTGTTGAAACACATTTTATCCAAGGAAAACAGAGGGACATGATTGATATTAATCTGGGTTAAGCCGGCTTCCTCAAGCAACACGCATTTGCCAAACCCAACTGTTCAAAATTGCATAATGCCATGCAAATCTGTGGTTTGGGAAGTCCAGTAGAGGTAGGGAGTTCTTGGGCTTTATTAGCCTGTTTCTTAGATCATTTTCACAATTTTATTTGTTGATAACTTTTAAGCAGTACAGTTTTCCAGCCCCAAGGCCTAAGGTACTCGAAGGCCTGAACACTCATTCACAGTAAAAAGAAAGTGTGCTAGCAAAGATGCTGAACTTTAGAAACAATGACAAAAGTATAAGAAAAAGAACATAAGCAATCTCAAAATGTAGTTTTCATGTGCAAGTAAACTAAACAAACAGATGGAATGATGCTGCCTTTAGGATGACCTGACTGTGGACACACTTCGGTGTCCTGTGGCCAAACAAAGGACATTTCTTTACCTACGTCACCACTTTGATACACTGAAAGATTCTTCTAGCTGTTGAGAAGCCTGTTGTTGTAGTAATGAATGGTGTGGTTTCACAGTAGGGTTGCTAAATTAATTGTTTATTTGGTATTTTAATCTGGTGACAAAAGCAGATAGGATGAGGTCTGAATTCTGGGTCGTGATCTAGTGAAGGTGCCAATAGCTGCTGCTGCTTATATTATCTTACCTAGCTCATGGTATCTTGCAGAGACTGAAGGTGAAACATCCAGTTGTCAAGTGGAAGATACTTCTTAATCAGCACAAGGGAATCTTCATTATTTCTACTCCTATGCTAATTTTAAATGTACTGAATCCATGATGTCTCAGAATTTCAACCTCATGTGCCATCCTTTCTCCTGTCCCTTCTCCTTGTCCTTTATTACCCATTATAGGCAAAATGGTTCTCCTCTTTTCTTAGTGTTTACAAATCTTTCCAGTCCTGCAATTTTGTGTGTGTGAGTGTATATTTTTTTAACATGCAACAGCCCTAGCTCAGTTATACAAATGTGTGTGATCATTTTGTAAGGCTCCACATCCAATTAATAGCCAACTCAAAGCTCCTCTTGCTTTGCCATAGTCTTTTTCTCGTCTTTCTTTTGTGCCATGACTTGTGCACGTGCAGTACGGCATTACAGGCGTTCCCTTGCTGCTATGCATCTATAATTCAAGAAAAAAATGCTGAATGAGAGTAATAGAAAGGAACAATGGCTTTTACAGGATGTTCAAGGTAGGGTCATTGCAGTTTATTTTCTTTTGTCCGATTTTGTTATGACCAAGCTACATATTTACCAACTTGCTTCATTTATCAGCATCCTATTACTAGCATTCTAAGAGTGATACCATCCGTTTTCTAAGGGACTGTTCAATTTAGTGAAATTCAAATTTTATCTACTGTTTCTGGAAAAAGCTGCTTTTCGTTATTTGTAATACATTTATATGTATTTTCAAGTCTTACGCTGTAGCAACTTGTGATTTAGAAATCACTGAATCATGCTAGATTTCCCAAGAGGACAGTGATCATCATGGTTAAATGATTAAATGAATTAAGAGTAGATATGAATAATGTACTTCCACAGAGAATACTCTTAGAATTTTTAAAAATTTTGTTCTGTATGAAAAGTGAAACTTAGAATATTTTTGACATTTTTTGACATTGATCTATCTGACTTTGGAAAGCAGCTTCATGCATGAAACAACGGAAAGAGTCACAATTCTGTTTCTTAGTTTAGGTAATTTTAAAAAAAATTCGTCTAACTTGCAAAGC
Organism: Nothoprocta pentlandii; assembly: GCA_013398315.1. Lineage (NCBI taxonomy): Eukaryota > Metazoa > Chordata > Aves > Tinamiformes > Tinamidae > Nothoprocta > Nothoprocta pentlandii. Next base: position 530,005 of record VZSG01000094.1, on the reverse strand, counting down.
CTACTGATTGACTATAAATTAGTTCCAGCCCTAAAATAGGGGGAGAACTTGGCTTGTTTCCTGAGTTTGGGCATTTGGGCACCCGCTCCCAGTGCTTAGAGACGTCGCAGGTCGTATGGATTCTGTGTGTCTGTAGCCTTTGGGCTTAACAGGAAGGTCACTGAGTTATCGAGCAACTGCTGTCTGCTTGAGGAGATTCAGTTGCCCTTCCTGCCCGGCTGTTGGAGAAGTTCAGCTTCCAAAGGGAAATTCCAGATTCACTGCTGTAGTTAAATCGGCAGTATCTAAATCTTGTTTTCTAGCTAAGAACATCAAAAGAGATTTTAAACCTTGCTTTTATTTCCTTTTTATTTCCCTTAAGTTCTACTTGTTTCCACAGGTATTTTTTTTCAGCTAACATAATCTCTGTGAAGCAACCAAATATACCTTGGCTGTATTTTTGTCAGAGCTCTGAGCCTTGGGCTGGCATCTTTCCAAAGCTGTCTCTATCCCCAAATCGTTAGGAGTAAGATTCCTGCTTCTCCGTAACTCAGAAGCTGCCATGCTTCCCTCCACAACAAGCCCTGTGCGGGGGGATACAAAGGCAGGCTGAGCCAGAATCCTGTTTTTTCCCAGTGGACTCTCTCAGTTATTTTGTCCAGAGTGCATGAGGGCATGGTTATCTCAAGATCTATTTCCAGTAGCTCTTCCAATGACAGGCAAGATATGCATGTGGAAATGATAGGTATGTGCTCGATTGTGTGATCAGTTGACCTCCTTTTTTCTAGTCAACCTTAAAGGACAAGTAACACAGAACTCGACTCCTCGTAATTATTTTTTTCTTCCAAAATGAAACAAGAACGTTATGGTTGTTGTGGATATCAGATGCCTTTTCACAGCATTGCAGTGAGTTGTGAGTAAGAAAGGTAACATTTGGAGCATCCTGCTTTATTTACCACTCATACCTGTAGGCTGCAGAAATCTTGTATGTGAAGTCACAAGTCCATGCCTAAGAAAGGGCATGGAAAAATGTGATGTTTATCAGAAAACCGTTTGGTAGCACAAATAAAACTGTGACTTCTGTCAAGTGTTTGCTGCAAATAGTACCAGTTAATATTTTTTTCAGAACTAAAAGGAGGTGATGTAATTAAATGAAATCAGGAGAGAGCTGAATTTTCTCTTCCTGAAAATTCAAACTGCACCACACTGCACCTTGGTAAGGAAAGGGGAAAGAGTTTTATTATTGATCACTCTTTTTCTTGACGTTCGTGTGCCTCTGCAGCTCCTATTCTTTTGCTGAAGCTGGAATCCAAGTACCAAAATATTACGGAAAAAGGCTGCTCTTGGATTATTTCTGGAAGACTTCAAAGCTGGAACCATCTAGAATATCACCAGAAAGGCAGTAGTCACAGGATTCTCATGCAAATTTCTTGACCAAGAAATCCATAGCACTATCCAAAAAGGAGATACTTACACAGTCACAGCAGAGTTTGTGGTTGAGGTTTTATTTTTCTTTTCAATACTTCCCTTGTCACATTTTCTGTAGAGGTTTTGTATAATTTTAGCTATTTCCTACTCTTTCATTCTTAGTAAAACAGCTGTGTAAGAATTTCCTTGTGTCCCTTTCCCATGCTAATATCTTTTTTTAATGCAAATTCATCTTTCTCCAATCCCTTAGAAATAAGAAACTGTCATTTTCAGGGTGTTGACTTCAAGTGGAGTTAGATGGGAATTTTGCAGTCTGCCTCCAGAACACGGGTGTATCTTTCTGTCCTCTTAATATACAGATTTGCTGTAATAAAAGCAACGAGCTTTCAAACTAACTCAAGTTAGAGAGGGCTTGATGCTAATGGTCTCTTCTCAGGCATGAAACAGTTGAGGTGGGTGCTTACATGTAGCGATAACCTTGGTTTTGTTTTGTTTTGCGCTTGTCCACTTTGTGAATTGGTTATTGCATTATAAGTAGCTTAATTTTTACAAATCGTAAAGGTTATCTGATAACCTTAGTAACAGAGGGACCAGAAATTTGCTGCCTTAAGCAGCTTCTAGACACTGTTGGGCTGTATAGAATTGCAATTACACTATGCAACTGTAGCTGTAGCTTGAGAGATGCTGTAAAACTGCCAAATTTACCAACTCTGCAGTAAACAAAAGAAAACGTGCGAGTTTGTTTACATATGCTGTGATTGATCCTCCTTTTTCCCATCCTTACCTTTCTTCCAACACAGATGATTTTATTCTTTTGGAGTTGGCTCCCTGACAGATTCTTTATAAGGCCAATTAATTTTGTTGTGGAAACAGATGTTTCTGATTTGTTAGTAGTGACATGTTGTTTTCCGGAATCAAAATATCACAAGGATATTTTATTTTTGTAATGTAACTCATGCTTTTCATGTATTTAAGACTTTATGCTATTGTCACAGGTATAATTAGACTGGGACTTTACACTCTAAATGGAGGATTTGACATTTTGAATCAAATCTAGGCCAGCAATCTTTAGTGTCGGCCTTTTGACTTGTGTCTGTATCCTGTGCATGATGCTTCCTGAAATGAAGAAGGGAAAAAAAAAAAAAAGGCAAAAAACTTAAACTTAAGGAGCTTAAGTTATTTTTTGCAATACTTTGCATAAAGAAAAAAAAAAAAGGCATTTTTTCCTTAACACTTTCAGGAACTTACGTGTTATTCCGAATCCTGTGTATCTTTATCTGCCTACAAATTTACCTGATAATGATAGTATCATAGTATTACCCAGATTTCTATAAAAGCTGGTGACTGCACTTGGGGGAAAGATGTTCTGTGATTATAAGGTGCAGAGGCAAGCTATATGCGATGTGATATAAAGCAATGCTGTATTTTTATAATTATCCGTCATTAATTTTGTTGACTTCCTCTTTCTCCTGGAACTAGCACAGAGAGGAAGACGAGTTTGTGTTCTGTTTAAAACCTTCATTAGCAGTTCCTCAGAACTCTCTTTTTGACTTTTCTTTAGCCTGCTTGCTCATAACAGGAATCTGTTGTCACCACAAAGCTCGTATTTGCCAGCTAGACAGCAGCATTTTTAAGTTTCTGCTACTCCTGTCCTCATTGTACACAACAAAAGCGGGGTACAGTGGCAATCGGAGCATCTAGCATTATTCAGTAGTTTGGGGAATGGTAAGTGCATGAGCCCTTATGTTTGCAAGCAGCTCAATACGTTTCACGGTTAAATAAAAAGATATCAGTGAGAATTGTCTAAGGTACCCAAAATGATGGGATTTGCCACTAGATTTTAAAAGTTCTAAGGAGCTCTGAACAAGAGCTCCAGTTGCTCTGGAAAAAAGTTATACTGAGCACTAAGTCTTACCTTTAGAAATATTACACTTTTGCCATTTAGAGAGTTTCATTTTGTTCTGTGTTTTTTAGCAGATACAAGAAGTATCATGCATACGATACTCGGTTACAGCTGCATTGCACCAGAGGACACTGACACAGTTGACGTTGCAAGAGCATAGCTCTGAAGAACAAAATTCTGAAATTAATAGCTCAGAGAATATCGCAAGAATTTCTTGGTTATCCCTGTAGGATGTGGTAGATATAGCTAGGACAAGGAAGGCTAACGACCTTAGGCTGTAGCAGCGAGTATGTCATAACTGCTTTTGCCAATAAACTAACCCAAATCCCACAGCGATCAGCTCCACCTATGTCACAGTCCTAGAAGAGAGGAAGGATGTTGTACAGAGACAAATGCTAGAGCCATTTTATGACAGGAAAGAGCAAAGATATGTAGCTTGTCAATGAGAATTTCATATAAACTAGATATGCTCTTTTGCCTTGAAGCCTAGTGCAGGCTCTCATAAAGAAAAGCTTACACAGATGTGAAATACGAATGTTACAAAGTGAAGTACAGAACAGACTTTTTACAGCCCAAGTAAGATGGTTTTTGCTCCCAAGGACTATACAGGAATTAGACTGTATGTTTGGCAACACTAATGCCTCAACAAACTGTAAAATAAAAAGTTGCACAAAATCCTAGTCTGATTTTTATGGAATAAGATTATATTATGATATAATATTATGACCCTAGTACACAGTTTAGCATCTTTCATAAACACTTTACACAATTAAAATATAATTATGTGAAAGCTTTGGTTTTAATATTGGGTTTATTTGGCCCTTTCAGTTTTTGCTTATATAATGAGAACTCCTGATTTTGGAGTGTGTGTGTGTATATATCATCTGTATTTCTGTCTTTTTTTAATAAGGAGATGTAGTATTGTCTCTAAAAAATATATTTATTTTACACTCTTTGAGGGGATAGGAAATGGGTTTTTTTAAGATTCATACCTTCAGAACTATTTTTAGGGCTGAGTGGCAAAGCCCAGCCATCACTGAAGCAAGTTGGTAGGTGTATCAGGAAATGATACTTCAGTATGACTTCATTGTAAAAAGCTGCCATCCTGTTCTCCAGCACCTCTCTGCACTTGAGACTGTCTGAATCTTCTGCTCATTTACTCTCTGAGGAAATATTTCTTGCAAACATGACTCTGTATTTCCACATTTGTTAGTGTTTCTGGTGTACATCGTTTTAAAAAGTGGTCGGTATAGGCAAGACAAATTCTATACAGCCTGCAGCACATAACAGGAGCTGGAAAACGGCAAAAGGTCTGTTCCCAGTGTCCCTCCAGCTGCCCCCTGACAGCTATGAGCAGTGATGTTGCACCTCTTCTGTTGGGATCTCACCCAAAATTTCCATAATGCACTTCTTGCCTTTGTTGAATTTTCCCTGAATTTTTTCCTTACTGGTTTTCCCTTTATTTTCCCTTTCTTTCTGTCTCTTCAGATGATTCTGGCTTTAAATGTGCCCCCTTTTCCCTCCACCTTTGTTTTTGAGGTGTTTGATTCAGCTCTGGGCATGTTGTGATTTAATGACGTTAGCAAAATTGCTAGGAAACCCAAATTGTAACCATGCTGTGTGTTTTGCATAGCTCAGCATATTTTCATTTTCGCAGGTCTGTGTGTGTTTGTTGGTTTGTTTGTTTTTCTCTCTGCCTCCTCCATGGGCCTTCCCGCTTCTTCAGCTGATCTGTTTTCTTGGAGGCTACGAGTTTGGGAGGGATCTGTCATGATAAATGCACGCGAGCAATAATGTTTATATATATATATATATGTGTGTGTGTGTGTGTATATAGTGACTTTTGTGACAGTTTGTGACCTTGATTTAAGTGGTGCTCATACTAGGGATCGATTATGCTGCTTGCAATTGGATGAATAACAAAAATGAGAGCCCAAATGCCATTGCGTTGTCTGCAATGTCCATATGTAATGGTAGCCTTTTCCTATTATAATATCAACTAAAATGAAAGGTTTACTATTTCTGCTACTCCACTCCATGCTGTGGATGTCCCCAGTTTGTTTGGACAGAAAACTGCTAATACTGTAGGTATTTAAAAAGCTAAAATTAGCCTCTCAAATTAACACCCTTTTGTTCTAATGTTTTGTTTAAGTACAGGGTTTTGAGAAATCCTTGGTGTAACAGGGTGATTTTAAACAAATTTCCACCACTGAAAGGATGGTCATGTTTGCTTTTCAGTTGATTCTTATTTTGAAAGAGCGCTTCAAATCTAAAGGAAATTTTTAATCGTAGGACTGCAGCTTTTTTGGACTGATTCACAATAAATATGAGATACCAGCTTATGAATCTCCTGCAATGTAACATGGGTGTCATATATTAAGCATAATATGCTAATGTAAGTTAGATGTAATCTTTGGTTACAGTGTTTTTCACATAATCAAAAAAAAGGGTTTTAAAAGGGTTTTAAAATAATACTTTTCTTATGATTCTTGCCTTTTCTTGTTCTCTGACACATGTTTAAAAGGTAAGATTACCTGTTTGCAGTAGTTCTTTTTGGCAAAATAATTATATCACTTATAATAGAAAGTAGAAGAATCAAGAGTTTGATGCTGTCACTAGGGGATTGCTTAGAAATCAAGAAGTATTTAAAAATAATATTTTTCTGTTCTTTTAATTTGCCTGAGGTGCTGTGCAGGTGCACTTCATGGATTCCCTGCACTCACAACGTCTTGGGTGACAGCTGGGATTTCTCTGTCATTATGTATCTAGGCACAGGAAATTTTTGATTGATCATGAAGCTGTATGGTAATAACGAAGGTGTCAGGACAGTCGCTGTGACTGTAATTACCAGATTGTTAAAACTGTGAATTTAAATAAGCTTTATTGATGCCGTGTATTGCAGGTGGCTGTTATTTACTGGAACGTAGCATTAGCGATTCATGACACTTTAGTGATTCATTACAGCTCAATATCCCTTGAAAACTGGAATTAGTACACAGTGTGAAGGTGGGTTATTTTGGTTATCAAGACCTCATTATATAATATATAATATATAGTTTCAGTAGCAGATTTGGCACGTGCATTAAGGATCAGTTTTAATTTCCCATCAGTTTATTCTGATTTCCAACAGATGTTGAAAGGTCTTATCCTTATGGTAATGCCTGGTCTTCCAAGATGACTAGCCAAGTGGGTTCAGAGTTCAGATGTCTGGATGATGGCCACTTTAGACTTCAAGTTTTCATATTCCTTTAAAAAAATTTACTGTAAAAATATGCAAATTTTATTCCTGCAAATTTTGATTTAGTTTGAGAAATCCAGAGGTATTAGAGCAATCAGAAGATAGGTCATGGATTGTTATCAATTCTTGGTATGATGAAGACCTGCAGGAGTAACCAAGTGCTTTTATTTCTATAGAAATGCTTAAAAGGTCGACTTAAAAGGTGTTCGGTAGAGCACATTTCTCATTCACTTATCTGTAAGACTTGCACTCAGTTAAGAATTGGCACAGAAATTTTGTGTGCTCTTGGTCCGGTTATGCATACCGGTGATAAAGCACATGCCAGTTCTTTTAGAGCTGGAAAAAAAAAAGAAAAAAAGAAAAAAAATAGCTGCTTACAGTTTCTGCAGAGAACAGGTTTATCTCACCGCCATATATGCTGATTAATTCAGAATATCACATTCATTACCTGCTGCATTTCAGCAAATATCCTGCTCCATCAACAGCAGGAGGAAGCCGAGGCAGGAGAAATGGGCACTTCACCAAAGGAAGCTTGGCACCAGCTACCTTGATGGAAATAATGCAGCAGCTTTTTTGTTTGTTCGCGTCGGCGCGGTTGCCTCGCCTGGAATCAGCTGGGCGATGTTCTTTCTGCTGGCTCCCGCAAAGTCAAGGCCATTGATGATGAAAGTTTTGTACTGTTTTTCCCCCATTGCTTGGAAATTTGTCTCCCTTCCCCCCACCGCCCCCGATATCCCTGCCAAGCCAGCAGCTGTGAACAAAATTTGTCAGCAAAAGGAATCTGAAGTTTTGCACGCTCGGTGGAACAGGATGCCCCAATACAGCTCTGAGCAGGGGGACGGCCGAGACGCACAAATTCATGCCTGCTGGATGAAAGGTGCGTAGGAAAGCGATGAGCCTTTTAAGGTACCATGTAAGTTGTAGTGTGTGGAATGAAAGAATCCATACAGAGATTGATTTTTCATAATGACATCTGGTAGCACAGACTGAGAAATGTTAAGTCACGCCTCAGCTTAATGCCCATTTTCTATTAATGGAAATTAGTAATTGCCTATGAAAATTCCTGTATGCCAGTGGCAAGGACTGGTCTATAGAATTAAAACTTGGTTGATTGTATCATGATTTAATTTTGGTAGATATTGTAATCAGAGATTCTCATAGAATTCCACTAATTTTATTTGAACCAGGGATTATTTTTAATAGACAAGAAGGAAATCAGTGTGGGAACTTTTTTTTTTTTTTTTTTCTTCCAGGAAAATAAATGCAGGATGTGTGAGTATGGAGAGTATGCACACCTATATTAAGGCTATTTAATATTTTCCATGCTGGTAATGGAAATTTTCGGTTGCTTGCAATTTTGACAAGCCGTAGCTGACAGTTTCAATGATATGTACGTACATTTATACTACTGTCTTTGACATTTGAGGAGGTGGACAATGTGCCTGTGTGTCAGCAACATATAGCATTTGTATGTAGTTTCTGGCTAGAATAGCTGTGGTGGCTTTCCCATTCTTCCGTGCTGTGGTTACAGTGCTTGTAATAGTTTGCTATTACATTTGGAATGCAATATTCCTTCTTCATCAAATATCTTGTCCAAGTGAGAGTTGGCTTTATCGAGGTTGTAGTTTTCTGTCTGATTTATACAGTGTTTGAATGCTCATAGTTAATATTTGTATTCAGGTAAGACAGGGTGGAATAGTGCAAAAGGATATGGAAAAGTCTGTTTGCAATTAAAGGAACACTAATTGGGCTTTGGGGACCGTGTGTAAGATAGACTAGTCTTTCCCACGGCCACACCCTGAGCATATGATCTTTGACTGAATTCATGGAAACATTCAGGCTGCTTCCTACAGACTGCAGCTGGCTCTGTCTGTAAAATCTGTGCTTCACAAAGAGCAGAGGATTTTATGTGATAATGTGCGATGATACATTTCATTCTGCTGCAGTGTTACTGTACAGCTATGTGAAACAGATGGAGTACATCAAACAAAGGCCGAAACATGCTGGGTTGCACAGCCCTGCAAGTAATGCTGCAATGCTAGTAATGATCTTCCTTGCAGCGCTTGTCTGGAGGATGAAATCAGAGCAGTTCTTGAGCATCAGCTATGTGCCCAGCTTGCAGGCTGCGTGCCAGCCAAACTGCCTCAGCACTCGCCAACTGCTTTTGCTATTTCAAACTTTGTATTGTAAGAGAGCTTAGTGAACTCCCAGGTAATGATTTGCTTTCTTTTCAACACATTGCATTTCTTCTTTTAAAGTGACTATTGGTTATTACTATGATCCTATAATTCATTTTTTTAAAACAAGTAAGTCTAACAAAGCAAACGTTTCTCTGCTCTGAGGAGCCTGAGGCACCGCGAGGCTCTGCTCATGTGAACATTGTGGGTGTGGGAGGGTGGGATGAAGCTGAAGGGAATTCCCATTTAGAAGATTTTGAAATGCTGAATGGTGTTTTCTGCTCTTTGTCAACACTAATGCTGATCATTGGAAAAAGACACTAATGTGAAATGCTGTTGGCTATAACAACGCCTTGGTACATACTGTCACTTGAAGGATTTGCCTATAGACAGCAGAAAAAACTTCTATCACTCTGTCAAACTTACTGCTACCTTGAGGAGATTTTTGCAGTTAATCTGTGAGCAGGAGAATTATTACAGTCTATAAAAAGCCTTGGTTATAAATTTGGCACTGCTGTGTTCTTCACCTGCTTGGGTACGTGCACCCATTCTTTTCTGGATGTTAGAAAACATCCACAAGTCTTTGCACAGTTTAACAGTTTTATATCTTTTAGCCTGGGGCATAACCCCAAAGGTCTAATATTCAAAGCGGGGAGTATATCAGATCTTGTCCTTCCAACTAAGGGTATGTGAAATTTTAAGAGGAAATGTTTTGAACTGTGGTGACTTAGGTTCGTCTAGTAAAAGGCTCTGAAGTAGTTGATGCTTCTCTTTGTTTTGAATAAGTGTACCAAATTGAATCTTTTTTAAGCTTTCTTGAATATACTTGATTTTTTTTTTGGAATATTAAATGTACCAGAAATAGCCTGTGTGAGAAAATTGTGATATTTTGAATGAAATTCCATCTGAAAGTTCATCTTCAGCCAGTCCAAAAACGATACTGGTGTAAAGACATTGCTTTCAGTCTTTTCAAGTACTTGATATTACATTTAAAGAAGCCAACACAAAGCCATACGACCACGGTGCTTGACTTATTGCATGGAGGATTTACCTTGATTTTTGCGATCCGTTCTGTGCGAGTCGCTAAGTGAGAGGGAGCTCGGAGCTGGGGCGCGTGTCGCTGCCGTCAGCAGTTCCCTTTCCTGGCCACCTGCTCCCTCCCCGGCCTGCCCACAGTTGTTGGAGTGGGGTGAATCACCTAAGAATTGTGACTTCTGAAACTTCACGTTAAAAACAACTTTATAAAAACTTAATTCATGGTTGGAGCAGAGTATGTTTGTGTAGATTCCTATGTAAATGCTCACATTTCTAAAAGGTTGATGCAGAAGAAATGCTGATATAAATCTCATATGTTTCTTAGCATAGGATTGGCAGCCAAACCGATGTGGGAATGGGGGGAACTTAGTGGGAGAAAAAGCTTCAGGAGTAACATTGGTAGAGTCCTGATTCCTTTTGTTTAAACCATTCTCCCCTTTGCACTGCTTTTTAAGGAAAAATCTTTCAATTGTGGGAATACTGGTTTTGTAAAATGAGCATGAGTCCGTGAAGAAACAAAAAAATCAAAACAAAACCACCCCAAAAATCTTTAAAACAGGATCAGTCAAGAAAATGACTTCATGCTGTACAAAGAAACCTTTGGACCTTTTTTCAGTCATTTACTTTGTAAACAGCATCAGAGTCATTAAAATAAAAAAGAAGGATTCATAGAGCGGCATAGTTTACTCTGCAGTCTGGAAGAAGCAGTGTCTGGAAAAAATAAAGCTTCTAACCTCTGACAAAGGGTTTCTATACAAGTCTTATGTGGTCTATTTGATGAACGAACTCTTGAGTTCCTGTTGCCATCGTTGTAGTTTGGAACAAGAATAATTTTGCCTGAAAGTGGAAATGTGACCTCTGGAAAAGGACAGAGGTAAATAGACCTTTACTGCTGTGGAAGGAGGGAGATCCTAAATAACTAAGGAAAGTTGTTCTCATTGTAGAGTTGTACAAATGTTGGTATTGCTGGGTATGAATCCTGGCAATATTCAGGGAGTGGGAAGGCAGAATCTTGGAATTTTTCAAGGAACAGTGTTTTATAAAGCCATCGCCCAGAGCCTTAAGATGTTCACAGTTTGGAACATGCAGCTGGAATGAAGCAATAGGGTTTGGGCCATGCAGGAAAACTCGGCGACTGCAGTGTCATAGTCAGGATGATTGGCTGTACTGTGAAACTGCTGGCTCTGAGGTCGCATTAGTAACGTATCCCTGTGAATGCTGAGGTTTGGCCGGGAGGTTTTGGTGTGCATGCCTGTGGACACTTTGCTCCAGTTTCAATTATGATTTATTTCCTTGAATGCATGATGAATATGGAGAGAAAAAGGGTAATAGGGCATTAAAACGCACCTAATAAGAAAACTGCGGGAGCTCTCCAAGTTTTTCATAGCATGAGTCCTGGAAAAGAGAATATGTCATGAGCAATCCCCTCTATTTAAAATAACACATTAATTGGAACATCCTTGTTGCAACACAGCAGTTGCTTTAGAGGAAGAAAAAATTTTACAAAAGTTTACAGAATATGTTTTTAACTACTTTTTAAAATCATAGCATAACATTAAAGGATAAAAGAGAAGTGCCAGCGCTAATCATTCTAATCAATCAGATGAAATTGGAATTTAATCTTCCGTTAATTACTTCCATTAATCTTCTGTTGTTTTTTTTTTTTGCCTTTAATAATCTTTTTTACAGCAGTGTTTGATAGTGGCTGCTCCAACCACCATCCATTTTGTAAGTGATGTCATTCAGCAAAAGGGCCTAAGCTACTAAATCTAACATAGCATATTCCTCAACAGAATAATAGACAAATAGTGCTCCACAAAAAAAAGAGGAGACATTAATAACTATTTTTATCTCATTCTTATATCCCCGAGAATAATCTGCAGAATTTAATGTCTGTTTAGAATATTTAAGTAATATGGGAAACCTTATCCAACTTGTTTTAATGCATTTTGATAGAATATGTGAAAAATATGTTACTGGGGAAGTGATTTCTGTGGTACAGCTTCTTTTATGAGAGCTGGCAGTTTTGGCTATTTTGTTTAGGCTAGAAATGAAAAGGTTGTGCTATTTTGTTATAGCACACTGTGATGGATGCTTTTCTTTAGAAGATAAAATAATGAGTACTGTTGGGAGAAAACGCTATCACATAGAAACTACTGTGAAATCAAAGTGTGGAGTTTTGTGTCTCTTATTTACTCTAAATAATTTTACCTTGTCTTTCATATATTTAACATTAACATTACTTTAACAGGCTGTAACATATATTTTTTTTAACTTTATCCTGTGTGCTGCTGAATTGTGACTTCATTTGAACTGGATTCGGTTCAAATAGAATAAGTAGGCACAGACTTTCTTCAGTTCTGCGATGATATATATGATGATGTATAATGCCTACAGATATGTAATGAATGGCCTTTTACCGGCAGAAATCCTTCCAGTGCAGCCCCAAAGAGCTGGTGAGATGGGCAGAGATGTCCTAGCTTTGCAGTCTGTTATGTGCAGAGCAGTGATGTTGCTCAAGAGCATAAATGGCTAAAAACCCCAGGGGAAGAATCTCATGGAGTTTTCCTCCTCTGGTCTCCTATGCAGAAGGTTTCGGAGGGTGGTTGTGTGTGGGTGGGTGCACGTGCACACACGTGTGCTAATGTTTAATTTTTAACTGGAGAAAATGGTTACATTGACAGCCTGTAGTTCTTGGGATAACTTGCAATCTCATCCAAACCTGTGAACTGAAGAAAAGAGTTACAAAAATAGTCAAGTTTTTAATTTCAGAAAAACAGCACCGCCATGCCTTTATGTTAGATTCTTATGATATCAAAGCCAAGAGCACTTTCAATTACTGTCTGTAATGTCTACTGGATATGGGAGATAAAACTTAGCTGAATGGTAGCCAAAAGCTATAAATGGGAAAAAAGTACACAGGAGTAATTTAATCTGTGTAACTTTATCTACAGTTCTACAATATCTGCAAGGCCCCTAGCAAAACAAACAAAAAAAATAACTGCATGATAATAGAGCACATCTTTGTGAAACATCTTTGTGAACTAGACCCAATTTTCCACTTGCGAGGAGCCTTTGACCTTCAAGCACACATGTCGTGTGGCTTGAGAAATCAGCAAATATCAGCCTGTCCTTCCTCCAGTGCAGAGGGGATCTGAGTTTCCCCCATGTAAGCCGCTGCATTTCTCAAGCAAGCCCTTGGCAATGCTCTTGCCACCAGTTGCTGGTATTCAGGATGGACTCTAACAGTACCCCCAGGGCATTATGCATGGCGTTAGGAGCAGTTCTGGTTGCTGCTGGTGGTTTGCCTGACGTGAGGCTGCATGCAGTTTGAGGTGAGAAGTCTCCCACCTGAGTAACTGCAGTGAGGACAGGAATGCCTCCTTACGGCGATGCCATCAGCATTGCATGTGGGTTGCACCAGGGTTTTAACCCAGTGTGGGAAGTTAAATTTTGTGTTTATCCTCAAGTACAGAAATGTGTGCATCTGACATGTTTGGATAATAGACTGATTCACTTGCATGTATATAAGAAGATAGTATATTGAAAAAATAAAAATGAAAAGCCTTCTTATTAACTGGCTGAGGAGAGTGTTGCAGTGAGATCAGTTGGAAGCTTTGCATATCTAATGCTCCTGCACAGTAACTACTGTTTTAGGGAGAATGTGAATTGTGTAATCTCCTTTCTCCTCTGTTTAGGAGTTGATGCTTGTCTTAATTCAAAGTGATGATGAACAGCAAATTCTAGCATGAAAATGTGCTGCCCAGAGATGAAAACCCCACCAGCCTGAGGAAGCTTGTTCTGTAGCTATTCTTATTGTGAGCCTGTTTATGACAATGAGGAGGGTGCAGAAATTGCCACACACGCAGCTGTGAACTCTTGTGTGGTATCCTCACCAGAGCAGCTTGATCCAAATCCTAGCAGAAGCGGTTCCTGCAGACACCAGGCGTGCAGTTTACCTGATTGGGATGATTTCCAAACTGTCTTCTGTTACTCTTTAGAAGCTTTAGCAGGTCTTTGTAGTCCCCTCTGAGGGCTGAGGGAACCTGTTGCACATTAGGAGTTGGCAAGTACCAGCCAGGAGCAAAGCTGGGTTTGGTAAAAGAGAGTCTGCCCCCGAGGCGCAGAGCGTTTCCCCCAACGTTTCTGTGAATGGAGAGCTAAGCGAGAGCCCTGACCGTGCTGCCATTTGGAACAGGGATGGATTTTCCTCCCGCTGTACTACAGCAATTCAAATTAGGGACACTTGAAAAGGGTTGGGCACTTTCCAACTTGGTCTTTTGCCTGCATCTTGGGCTGAAACAACTAAATCTTGCCTGGGGTTTGAAATGCTTTGAGTCGTATGCCACACTTTAAACAGAACCAGAAATAATAAAATACCCTTTGTAGCTCTTATTTCTCACAAATACTCCAACATAGACAGAACCAGGGTGTGCTAGAATAACAGCAAAAAAAGACCTTTGCTCAAGAAAACAACCATTCTGATGCCCTTTTCAGCCAGAGATAGGGCATGGTTGCACATGTTCAGGTTCAGTGTTTCAAGTGCAAATTGTGTTCAAAGATCACAGCATCCCTGCAAGCTAATGTAACTTACTCTGTTTTTTTTTTTTTGGCTGAATCAAAGCTTACCAGCCAAATAGCCCGTGAAAGATACTTGTGTATGTGTATGCATACACATGCAATGACATAGTTGCCTCTTACTACATTCAAGTTAAAGGTCAATGCTTAAGGTAGGAGAATCATGTGTCTTTTGTATTAAATGTAGTCAAGGGAAGAAAGTTGAAAAATAACTTTTCTCGCATTTAAAAAAATATGCTGTCAATTAAATATAGAAACAGCTTAAGATATAGGCAGGATGGCTCTGCAGAGAAAGCAGGAGTAAGAGAACCTGAATCATCTCTTGCGGCTGTAAACTAGAGGCCTTTTTGGCTAGGTTCAGCTTGCAGATGCTGCTGAATTTTGCCTCCTGCAGCAGATGTTTTTGCCATCGTTAAGAAATCCTACAAATGTTTTTGGAGTTTCACTGGCTTGGGCAATGGGAAGCGTAGCTAGGAGGAAAGCCAGGCAGTTCATGTGTGTGTTTATATGATCCCCTTATTCACTACCACATGCACTAAATACAAACAAGTGATTTTGAAGTTCTCTTTTGCTATTGCTAATTCCCCATTCTCTTTCCAGTGACATTGCATTTCACTGAGAAGGTCTGTAAGGCAGAAAGGACTGTCAGGATCTAGTCCTGTGTCCACTGATGTAAAATGCAATTCAGTATCTGTCATGTAAATCATGGTCCTATTGACATTTTTTCACTCCTCTGCGGTTGCAGAGGAGTTGAGAAGCCTCTGTCTACCCTTAATGATCTCAGCCCAGTACAGGTAGGTGTCATTTTTGTCCCCACAGTAGAGTTGTGGAAGGTGCTTAATTGCAAAGCATCCACTTGGGAAGCATTGTGTGGAAAAGTCTGTTTATGGTCAATTCCGTTGCCTCATGCATGTAAAACCTCCCAGCTAGATGCTCTGAGAACTAGGTTTGTTTTTCAGATCATCAGAAAAAATGATTATTCATATACAGCCTTGTTTTCTCAGCAGTATTGGCCCACTACCACAGTCCATAAATTATGTGTCTGTCCATTCCTAAAGCAAGTTTTTTATTTTCCTCTGAAGGTTTTGTCAAAACTAACTGGGATAACTGAATTCATGGAAGGAAATGCTTTAAGTCCAAGTATGCATTTGAAATATCTTTACTCTGCGTTTTGTGATTAAGTCCAAGAACAGTCATGTTCACTGTTTTATTTCTATGTGTATAAATAATTTTTATTTCTATGCGTACATATAATAAGTTTTATTTCTATGTGTATATATAATAAGTTGTAGCCTTAATGTTGCAAACTATGAGGAAGCTTTGACTTAGAAATTCAACTTAATCGTCTCCCAGGAAGAATTAATAATTTAGTTGTGGGCAATGGAATAGTTGGTGTGAAATGCCTACAAAACCACTAGATAGAAGAAGATTTGAACCTTTAAGTAACTTGGCTAAGAAGTGACTTTCAATATCGTGAAATGGAAATGTTCTTGGACAGTGGATCACAGCAGAGAAACTCTGCTTTTGTTTATATGACACAGTATCTTTTAGATAAATAAAAATAAGCAAGGCATTATTGAATTTACATTTTAAATGTCATGCAACATTTGTTTTAAAAAGAGGATTTTGGAAAGGTTACAGAGGAATTTTCTTTAACTCCTGTGTAGATGTATGGACAAATACGCATTAAATTATTCTTGTTGTTCTACTTGATTGCGCTTGCTGCATGTCTTGTACATGTGACATGTGGCTTTTAACCCTACACAACTGTGCTTGGGTATACTTTGGGGAGATAAGGTTACTTTGTTTATTACTTTATATTCAAGTATACTACTTTAATTATCTTTAAAAAACCTTTTTTTCCCCCTTGCAGACATAACTGTATGACAAGATTGTAATAGATTTTGAATTAACTCCACTTCAAAACTATCATCTGGAGTTGAAATCAAATTGTGTCTTTGATAATTTAGAGATCAACTTCTACGTTTGTGTTTGATATTTAGTAGATCTTTAGTCTTTAGCATGCAGATGTTTTCCTTTTTCAATATTAAGGTCTCCAGTCACAACCACTACAATTTATACACTAGATAGTGATTTTTGCAGTAGTTTTCATCAGATATGGATTTTCCTAGAATACTATTAGCTTGCACTGCAAATATATTTCATGCATGTTAATTGATCTTCCTGTTAGTGTTTAAGAGCCCTCAGAACAGCATATTGAATGTCAGCGTCTAACTAAATTACCCCGGCAATTTCTGGCAATGGGTGTTAGAAGATTGCATGCCAATGGTAAAAATAGAGGGAAGGTTACTGATATAGTTTTGCTTCAGGCACAACAGTAACTTATATTTGCATCAAGCTATACAATGAACAGCAGTGATGTATTATTTTGTATATCCTGGAAAGTGCAGTTTGCTGTGCCACAGTAGTGCCAAGAAGGCTGCCTCTCACTGTAAAAGAAAGAAAATCAGAATGCTTGCTTTCTGGGAGGATTTGGACACCTTTTGAAAAGGGGGACTCTGTGGGAAGTTAGCACTGCTAGGCAGCCTCTTTTCAGTTGTTTGCTATGCACCAGCCTCTGGTAGGACCTGACTCGTGAGCAAGACAAATTCTGGAAGACCAAGTATGATCCAAAGGAGACTATGGGTTGAGTCACTGTAAGGTTTTTGTGTAGGTACCCTGTTCCTGACAGCATTCAGTAGTGGTTGGATATTTGAGCAGGGTCTGTGAGTGTTGTATCTTAAGTAGTGATATAGTATTTCTGGAGATTTAATATGTACGGGGGAGCTGAGATTGCCCATATATGGCCCTCTTTATCGCTAATAACAGTTTTATTGCTAGCATAGCAAAATACTGCAGGTTTTGGAAGACTGTTTAGTTGTAATAACTTCATCTATGCGTGAAGAAGTCTTTTGCTACCATGCAAGCTCAAGAGAAGTGCAGGATTTTATCTAACTATAGCAGCCTTCACCTCACTTTGTGGTCCTCTCTGGACAATGTGTGCATGAGAATGCACGCAGCCTAGGGGAAAGAAGGACTTACCAGCTTCTGTCTTTTTTCTTCTGTTTTGATGTTACTGTGAGTGACCACTAGAGCAGCTACCGATGCATCAAAAAAAAATAGAGATTAAAATGTTAACCGTTTTTCTGGTAGTTGATCCCAGTTTTCTGGTCATTTACTCAGCTTGAAAGGATGGTTGGCAAGTGCAGTGACTTGTTTCATGGGGAACAGATTCTCCTTTCCACAATGAAATACTGCATGAGAATTCCCCAGTATATTTCTTTTCTGTGGAGAGAGCTGTAACAGCGGGGATTTGATTCCTAGCTGATCTAGGTACTTAACAATCATTTTGTATACACTCCAGCTTAGGTGACCACCTCAAATAGTTCTTAGAACAGTCTGCACAGTAAGATGATAATAGCTTTTTTTTAATGGATAGTTCTGTTTGCTTCAAGAAATATGTTTTCCTTTTCTTAATTGTTGTTTGAAATGAGAGCTTAGTGATGTTTCTAACTCCTTTATGCAGAGCAAAAAGGCACGAGAGCACAGGATACTCTCTTGTTTTGTTCTTTTCACTTTGACTCATGGGATTGCTTCTTCCATTCCAAGATCTTAGGCTTTGAGAACTGTTTCTTCTTGCATATCCTTTAGAGTTGGCACTGGCTACTTGGCAGGAACAAGATCTTCTTAGGACTGATGTTAGTTGAGACTGAGGCTGTCCCTGTGCCCACTGACACCTATGGCATGACCTTGCTGCTATCCTGTATCTCCATGTATATCACGCAGCTTTGGCGTGTCACAAATACAGATTGAGTAGATGTTTGCATATTTGTTCCAATTCATAAAGAAAATACCAAGTCTTGTATCAGTTTAGGCTTTCATGGATTGCTAAATTTCTTCCTGTGCCTTTTCTATTGCAGTTTGAGTGTGTGTGAATATAGTACGCAATACGCTGCGCCAGCTGTGAAAATGGCAACAAACTGGATCATATTTTTGCTGCTCTTCTTATCTGCTACTGCAGTAAGTTTTATCAGTTTTTTAAAATGATATTCACACTTTCCATTTTAACATATGTGTACAAAATAACTCTTTATGTGTAAATGTAGAAACAGTTCATCCTGCATTCAAGTGAACTGTGTGCAGCCAGATCATTGCCTGGCATAGGTCCTGCTTTTAATTCCTGTGGTAAAGGCACAGAAATAGCTAGTTACTGCTGCTGAACCCAGAATAGGCTTTTTGCTAACATAAATCCTTATGGTAGTAATTGATGAGTTACCTATAAGCAGTGTTATGTACCTTTTAAGCAGTGTTATGTACCTATATATGCAAGTGTTATGCAGGCTTCACTAAGAGCAGAGGAGTCTTCTCATTCCGATTCAGAAGAGATCCAGGAAGGCCTTAGTTCTACCCCTTCCGTGACCGGGCTAAAATATTTCTGTCACTTGATTTCCCCATTTTTTTGTAGCTTCTCTCTGAAATGAAGTATTTCACTTTTACAAAAGTAAGGGTTTGTTTTGGTTTTGTTTTTCTTGTTTTTTTTTTTGAAGATCCAGTTTTTTATTTTTAGTTTGGTTATTCAAATTAAATGGATGCCATGTCCTTCATGTCACAAGAGTTTCTTTGGGCTACATTGTGGTATTCTGAGCATTACCTTTATATTTCACATGAGTATAGAGAAACCAAATAGCTCCAAGCAAGCCAAAAGCTTCAGTATATTGAGACTTCTTTTATAATGGATATTTTGTGGTCTAGTCTCACATGCCTTTTAAAATAATTTAGCCTCACTGTATTTCATTGGATTTTGCAAAAACCATTCATGTGCTTCTGCCCTGAGAAGCATTTTTCCATGCACATTGAAATTTGTCCAGATTCATTAGAAAGAACTCCTATGAAACTGAAAAACACAAAATCAGACTATAGTAATACCTGAAGTTCATTTTCCTTTAGTAAGATAATATCTAAGATATTTTAAATTACAGAAATTTAAGACATTTCTGTCAGAGTTTGCACATGGGTAGCAGATCTAAGTCAGTTGGCACAGGAAGAGATATATAATGCTGACTTGTTAAAATTACTTTTTTCCTCCTAGTTTTTTGCTGCTGCGATACCATCCGAAGGGCATCAGAATATGACAGAGGACTTCGCTCAACTGAGTGTTACACGGAATAAGATTATGACGGCACAGTATGAATGCTACCAGAAAATTATGCAGGATCCGATCCATAGGAAAGAAGGTAGAGAGGTTATTTTCTCATGCACTTTTCCAAAGGAACATACAGATATATTTAAAACAGATATATTAAACAGACATATTTAATTAACTCATAGGTTTCAGGATATACTTCTATCTTATCTGGCTAGCAATCACTTTTTAGGGTGTAACTGTATTTGCAAGATTCTTAGCCATATCAGTATGAGATTCACAAATATAAGGTAATACAGTATACTAGCACCACTTCTTATATAACACAATTTTATTTCAATAAGAGATAACATGTTCATTTAAATAGATATACAGATAAAAAAAAGAAGAAGAAGAAGAATTAATATTATCAATTTATTTTATTTTCAGCTGTAGCAATACCTCTATATCTTTGGTAATTTCTTCCTTTAAAAATTTGAAACATCTTGACAGATATTATGGCACTGTTCTGAGGGTCAATTAATGTGATTAATACTCTTTATGATAACTCATCAAGAAGTAACCTCACCATCTCTACCTGTTATTTTATCTACTGTTTAGGACTTTATACCTTCAGAAAACAGTGATTGATTTGGGGGGGAAGAGGAGGTAATCACATTCTTTTACAGTGACTTGTTTTCCTCTTCTGAAATGATTCATTGGAGGTCTGGAGGTCAGAAATGGATATGAGTATGGCAGTGTAAGCTTATGTCCAGCTTGGGGCACCACCTTTCAGAAGGGTCTGGACAAGTTGGAGAGTGTTTGGGTGCGGAGGAGTTAGAAGATGTTTGAAAAGTGTTGCCTTAGCACGGGATGGGGGGAAGAATTCATTAAGTCCTGAAAAAAGAAAAGGAAGATATGAAAGACATCATCAAACTTGTAGGCAGGGTTAGTCTTTTTGCATGTCTTTTGCAAAAGGAGTTGAGCATAAAATCCCAACTCATTCACAAGGGATATTTATTTGGTTTAGATTTTAAAGTCTGTACTATAGTGCAGTGAGGTATTTAAACAGGCTCTATGGGGACACTGAGGCACTGTGTCCCTGGAGAAGTTACAGAAACACCTGAGAGCAGTGAGCTCTGGGCTTTAGCTCTGCCTCTGGCCTCCCAGCCAGGCTTCCTTGTGGCTTCTAGGACACGACTGTTTTCAGTGAGCCAGTAAATGCATGCATAGGTCAGTGTGCATCCAAAGTGCAAATGAAATCAGTACAATGAGCTTCAAAGCTCTTCGTTACGTGAATTTGTTCACTTCTACTTTATCTACATACTTTATATACTCTGTCTACAAGCACTACTGTAGAGCTGATGTGCTTTATAAATTTGCAAATTTATAAATGTAAATTTGTAAATGTACAAAGAACTATATTAAGCGGAGTTAAAATTATCTTTTGTTAAATTTCATATTTCTATTCTTTTAATAAAAAGACTGCTGCAAGTAAAAAACCTCATTTGGCCTTTTTCAGACTTCAGATCTTTGGGAAGACTTGTGATTTTATTATCAGGTCTCTACTTGTTTCTAGGTCCGTACTGTAACAGGACGTGGGATGGGTGGCTGTGCTGGAGTGACGTTGCTGCAGGAACAGTGTCAGTGCAGCGGTGTCCTGACTACTTCCAGGATTTCAACCCCTCAGGTAAGTGTGCATCTACATCAATATGTTTCTTAATAAAATGAGATTTAGGGTGCTTGATACTTCCTGTTTGCCTAGCTCAAATCATTAATGTACCAGAATTACAGTAATTCAATACTTATTAGTTATATTTTCCCTTATTCTATTTATCACATATTTTCCCTGACATGCCTTCCCCCCTCCCCCCGTTTCTGCAAATGCCCTTATAGGAGTAGGATTCTGTAGATCAGGAAAATTCAGAAATACAGTTAATTCTTTTATCTCATTTTAGCAGTCAACACAAGTTTCTCCCACAAAACAAATCCTTTCCTCTTTCTGCAGTCTAACCTTTCCTTCTGTGATGATGAGGAAAATGTCATAGACTTCCCTCTCGTATTCATATGCTGCATTTAATATTTCCCAGACTCTCTTCTTGCCTCTTCCTTTCTGACTAGATAGTAATCATTATGTCATCCCGGAAATTTTCCCATCTGTTTCTTCAGCAGTTCTTATTATTTTGATATTTTCCTACCTGCCCAGTTCTGGTTTATATTAGTAAGATGTCAAACTTTACTTTATATCCTGAGTATTAAACAAGGCATTTAAATATTCCCATCACTTAATCTGGTAGTTCTCTAACAGTCAGTTTGATATATTTTGATATTCACTGCATTGGAGGAAAGAAATCTATTTATTTTCTTAAGAAAAACACATCATCACTTTCTCTTGCCAAGCAAAAGCAAAGGCCTCTAGTTTCTCAGAATTCATAGTACCATACCAAGTCTCTCTAGTGTTATTAATAAAGCTGTCATTTGTGTGCCAATCTATTTCATGAAATACTCAGCATCAGGAAGCAGCGCTTCAGTACTGACTGTGTTTTTCTTCTCTGTTTTTCTTTCCAACCACTTTGGCTGACTGTAGAAAAAGTTACAAAGATCTGCGACCCAAGTGGGAATTGGTTTAGACACCCAGAAAGCAACAGGACGTGGACAAACTACACGCAGTGTAATATCTATACGCACGAAAAAGTGAAGGTAGGAAAGGTGAATGTGTGCGACCCATGCCAAGGAATGGGTGCTGAATGCTTGGCTTTCTCCAGAAAAGCCATAGTGACAGCTTTTCAGCAAGTGTGCAACCGGAGTTTTACTTGGGCTTAATTCTGGACTTGACTCATCATTATATGTAATGTTTTTACTTTCTTAATCCTATTAGAGTCATTTCCTGTGTAGCAGACATGTATAAGTATATGCTTTATCGCTAACAGTTCTGTATGCGTTACCAGTGCTTGTTTTGTTTTTTATTTTGTTTTGTTTTATTGCAGACTGCTCTGAATTTGTATTACCTGGCCATCATCGGACATGGTCTTTCAATTGCATCACTTCTGATTTCCCTTGGCATATTCTTTTATTTTAAGTAAGTATATTTAAGAGTTTATACTGAATATTAATGGTTGCAATAGTCCTAGTTTCTCCCTTACTTCAACATACAAGCCATCCCTATAAACAGGATGGGGCAAGAAGGTGATTGAAGTTAGCATTTTGGTTTGATACTGCACATTATATTGAGGTCACTTCTTTCCTCAGAAATCTAAAACTCCAAATCTTCACTACAGATATCTTAACTTACAAATAAATTATAATAAAGAAATAAATAACAGTAATTATCTGAACAATGGCTTGTAAGGAAAATTTCACTAAAAAAATCTAGAGCTCATGGAAAAGATAGAAGCTCAATAATAGAGGATTTCATCCAAATTATTAAAGCTATAGTGAATTCCTTAAAAATTTAAGGGGTGGCTATACCAAGCATGGGGCAGACTTGTTAGCTAACGAGTAAGTAGAAAGCAAAATACTGGCAAAATATAAGTTATTATGCCATAATAACTTGTGACATAATGGCCAGAAAACTATATCCACTTACTATTCACATTTTCAAGCTTATTATAATATGAAAAGCAATCTAATCTCATGTTGGCTTCAGACACTCACTGCGAAAGCAGGTGGTCTGCTTTGCTGCCGTTATGGCCTTTTTATCAAACCCTCCAGGGAATTTTTTTCCCCCCCACTCTGGTAGATCCTCCATCCTCAGAGAATGACATGGAAAGAATCCAGACCCACAAACCACAATTTCTAGACTGTGGCTATGTTGGAATATAAAAAGAAATTACAGAATTTAAAGGAAGCTAAAGAAAGTCCTCTACAAGATGTTCTCTTGGGATGTACAGTTCCTCTGAAGTATTTTTAGTAGCAGAAGGGTATTTAAGGATCTAGATTAATACCAGGATGTATTATGCATCGGATAAAGTTTGTATAATAATTCATGACTTTAACAGGTGGGATTTTTTTTGGTGGTGGTAATGTGCAGGAGTGCCTTTGAATCTGACATATTTCCAAGTAACTTTTTCTGTTAGTAGATCCATAGTTTCAGATGATATTTGCTGGATTGCTGACTATTAAGAGTATTTTTAATTTGATTAGAAAGGCAAGGAAAAACTTAAGAGAACAATTAATTCAGAGCATAGGGAAATAATTTGAAAGTTTTTTTTAAGAGAACCACCCAAAAAACACAGCCAAAAATCTAAACACCTGAGATACAGGGCTTGATGAGTGCCATCATGTCAAATCACATCACACATCAGCACTCAGAGGTTAGCACAGATTGGTAGAGAAGTAGTAATCCTTAAGTCACTTGCATTTAATTTGAACAATTAATTTTGTTTTAGTGCCTATGTGGATCTCAGTAGTTGTATTCTAGTATTGTATTCTGCAGTATTTGAATACATTAAAAAAAAACTCCCAAACAAAGCTGGAAAATTTTAAAGTTTTACTCATTTTGTTTTGAGTAAATTTGGAAAAAAGCATTTTTCCATAGTGCCTTGAAATACAGGGGAAAAATTAGAAAGGGAAATGTGTCATTTAGCAGATGGTTTATTTGTATTTTATTGCACAGGGTTTAATCTAGTGATAGGTCATTCTTAGATCATAATTACAAGAGTTAAATGATTAGAGGACGTTTATGTCATTAAGAAAAACAGTCAGAAAAAGGACTATAGGAAGGGTAACAGAAGAGGGAGGGTGGAGGCTTAGGAAGAAATCCTGCTATAACCAAAGGCAGTCTTGGTTTCTAAATGTCATCCGTCTTGCCTCCTTGTTTCATGTCCTGTGATCCTTTCATGCATGGGTGGAGGTGGGTGTGGATGGGTGTGCTTGAGTATTCAACAGGAACAGCTGCTGGATGACCCTGAGCGATGGCCCCGCTCGCTGTACGTGCTTTTCCTTGCCTCTGCGCTCCTTCTTAACAATAAGCAGACGGATTCCCGGACTTTAGCAGGGCTCATTCACACAAAGCCGTTAGCTGGAGCCTCCTCTTCCTTCTCTCTCTATAGACAACATAGAAAAATGTATTATAATTTTTAATATAATTACAATTATATATTATACATATTTCTGTAAATTATAGATATAGCATAAATATATAAAATATATTCAAATTATATAGAATATGTGTTAATAATCAAAGCTTTGGGCATCAAAACCCAAAACAAAAGTACAATTACAAAATAACTGATGGAATATACTTTATCAGTTAATATTCATAGCTGTTTTTTGTATTTGAGACGTTTTCTTTTCTTTGCTTCCTGAGCAGAGGTTCATGTAGAGTTAATCCCAGTGCAGTCTGACTAGTGCTGGTTCTACAGTGGTTTCCTTCCCCTCTGTTTAGTAAAACAGCCTGGAATGGCTGAGGGCACCAAGGGGGACTTGCACTTACCGTGTCTCTGATCCTCATGCAGATCCTCATCTGATCCTCTCTGATCCTCATGCAGATCTCAATCCATTAACTTTACTCTGTGTGTCCGTGGGATGCTTCATCCTCCCTTCTTGTGATGGCTGCAGCGAATGCAGTTAATTTAAAACAGCAGCTTTACAGCAATCTCTGCTGTACCACTTGCATATATGGGCATGGTCTTTGGTCAGTTGTGTGGCTGTTTTGTTTAGTGGAGTCACTTACCTTCTTTTGTCTGTCATTGTCTTAACAGATTTCAATAAGCTTCACTGGCTTTCATGCAGGCTCTGCATTTCTCTACAGTTAAAAATGTGTCCACACGCCTTTTTTGTCCTACCCATGCTGTTTGAAATGTCTAACAAGGTTGATTTTTGTTCACAAAAAATAAAGCTCTTCAAGGGATACTTTTTAATTTCATTGCAAGATTCAAAGGAAATTTTGAAACTTAACATAAATGCATTTGCATATTGCATTTTGTATTTGTGTTCTATACTGTATATATAACTTAGCTATATATAAAAGTCAAGGTAAGATTCACATTGTTTTACAGATGTAATTATTTTTCTAGCTAAAGGATTAGGGAAGGAAATCAATTGAGAATGTGAGTGAAATAAACTATCCTCTAAAATCTTGACAGATTTGGTTAAACTGAAATATAAATTGACTTCTTCAAGTTCAATAGTTAATTAGAAAATTATTAGGTCTTCTGGCACTGAAAATAAAATGTATAAATCTTCTGAAACATGTTATATTATCCTTATTGAAAACCTTTTTAAATAGCCAGTACAAAGCAGGTCCAGCATACTGGAACTGAATATATGTGTTTTGCCTTCTGTTGTCAAATAAAATGAAGATTAAGGCAAACTGCCACATCAAGTTACTCCTATTAAATTTGGACTAGAGATGAAGAAAGAGTTAATGTGAGACTAAAGAGCTGTGGTATTTCAAAATTTCGGAGTTGTCCCCAAGTACACATAATTGTCCCCTGTGTATTCATTTGTTCTTGTTTCTCTTTTCTAGGAGCTTGAGTTGCCAAAGGATTACCCTGCATAAAAATCTATTTTTCTCTTTTGTTTGCAATTCTGTTGTAACAATAATTTCACTGACTGCAGTTGCCAACAACCAGGAGTTAGTTGCAACTAATCCAGTAAGTGGAAGTATATTTGGCAGCCTTGTTGATTTGCATGTGGAGAACTTGAGCAATGCTGAGGAGATTAGTAAGATTTGAATAGTAGTGAAATGATGTAAATGATATATAGTGAGGTTAAAATGTTTAGTAATGATGTATCCATGTTCTATACTACAACAGATGTCTAATGATGATTTGGCCAGTTCATGTTAAGAGGTTTCTAAGTAATAAAATACCTTGGGAGACAGAGCCTACTGAACTGCTCTGAATTAATGCAGATCTTTTGCACTGAAAGAAGTGCAAGAAAACAGCATATTCTGGATCATCTCAGGTTATGACAGATCTAATCCACCAAGACAGGGGAGTACAAAAAGGGCAGCACATATTGAGAGTAATTCTCAGTCTGTTAACTACTTTATTATGGTTTGAGCTCTGCCATCTTCAGTTGAAATGAGAAGTGTTTTTTTGTTTGTTAGTTTGTGAGGGGAGATAAAGCTGATTGTTATATTCTAAATTTAATAGACTAGGAAAAAAACAGTCTGCTAGCATCTTTCTCATTTCTTGATAATAGTGGGATAAATGTAAATCAGTAGCGTCTCCAAAAAGACAAGTTAGAGCAACTGAAAAAAAAAAATTTAATGCAGAAAAAAAACCCCAAAATTCCCTAACTACGGCTTTATTTTTAGTTAGATCTGGAAGATAAATTAAAATTCTGTGAAATTTAGGGCAAAAAGTACAGACCTTCTAGGAATCGCATAAGACAAAATTGTTTTTCTCCTGTAAAAGCCCATAAAAATAGGCTTGAAATAACTGAGAATCCCATTGACAAGTGAGTTAAGGAATAGACCACGGTATTGAATTATGGTTAGCATTAGACTAACTGCCAGAAATATATCCCGTCTCTAATACAACCAGTAATTTCAGAGAAAATACTGGATCCATCCTGTCCAAAACAGATTCAACAAAATTACCTGTTGTTATTTTTTCACAACGCCATCTTTTAGTCCTTGAACTATATCATAATATTTTAATTGAAAAGTATTTTAGGGTACTTTGGCATAAATGTATATTTAATCTCAATAGGATAGCTTCCCACCAGCATCTATCATGCAGATTCTTATGAAAAGGTTAAAACCCAAAGTATTGTCAGCATTTTCTAAGTGTAATTAATTCTCTGGAATACTTACGTGTAGTGGTCAGTATAAGAGAGGATTATTACACCAGGAGAATTTTACAGTGCAGTTACCATCAGATAATTTAAGTGCTGCCTGTTGACTGGAATAGTCAAAATAAACAATACTTATAATTAAAAGGGAAAATGTCATTATTGTTTCTTGCTATCATGCTTGAGGATATCAAGGTTCCCATGGTGATGAATAAAATACAGGCTCAACTACAGACTTTGTCACAATAAAATGCATAATTACAGAGAAGCAGAATAAATACTAATATTTGATGACATTTTTTTCTTCCATTTTTTTTCTTTCACTTTACAAATGTATTTCTAAGCTTTTTGCAGCTTAAGTATTTATGTTGCTTATATTCTCTGCTTTTTCTGCAGGTTAGTTGCAAAGTGTCCCAGTTCATCTACCTGTATCTAATGGGCTGCAATTACTTTTGGATGCTGTGCGAAGGCATTTACCTGCATACCCTCATCGTGGTGGCAGTTTTTGCTGAGAAACAACACTTGCTGTGGTACTACCTTCTTGGCTGGGGTAATGAAATTTCATATTCTGTGTTTTCAGGGCGCTGTTATCATGTATTGCTGCTTATAAAAATGTGCTTTTCATAAAAAGGTGAATGTTCTGCCCTCTGCTTCTCTGAGCTGCTGCTTTGAACGATGATGACACGCGTCTGTGTGTGGTGGCTCAGCAGACCTATAACACAGGAAGCTCTATGTGCCTCTATCTTTGCTGAATGAGAGATTATGCATTTCTGGAGTCAGGAAGTGACTCCTCCTTTGTATAGAGAAAATAAGCCTCCTATTATTAAAAAAAAAAAAAAATGTTAAGAAGTAATTATTCATTGTTCCTCATCTCCAAGATGTTTATACAGGAATGGATGTTTGTTTTCAGAGAAGTCTCGCCGTGTCTAGGGTGGAGGGTCAGAATTGAGCTAGACATGGCCAAGCATTTATTTTTCCAGCAGTTCCATTTGACCTGTATTGTTCGCTAAGCAAACACAGAATGGCTTTAGCTGAAGACCTGAAGTAATAACTAGCAAAACTAACAAGTCAAGCCCAGTAGTTTCAGATAATGCAGAGCAGCACATTCACAAAGTGCAAGTGAAGGCTTTTTCCTCAGCTTCGGTATACGAGCACAGAACATTCAGCTGTAACGTGACCTGGTGCTTCTGCTCCTAGCTATCTCACCACAGTCACAGACCAGACGTAGTGATGAGATCAGAGGTGCTCAGCGGTTTCTGAAAATCAGGTATATAGGTAGGATGTCAAGCATCCCAAATCACTATTTGTTTTTTTCTTTGAAAAAGCTTTTAGTTCAGCATGATTTCCACAGTCCATTTTCAAATATTTTTTGCAGGCAGTACTGTTTTATGAATATCCAGTAAATACCACTAAAAACATTATCAGCATTTTTAATCATTCTTTAAAACTATGATCATATGTACACTTACCTATTCAGTATTACTGCGAGTTGCAGTCTGAAAAAGAATCTGTGTTACTAAGGGCTGAGTGTTATGTTTTAAAGAGCTATAATTTGATTCCCTTTCTTCTCCTATGTTGCTGTGGATTTCCTGCTAAGATAGTAGGAATAAAGCTTCATACTCACTTCCAAATGAAATTTCAGAAAATAAGATTACAAGGATCATTTAAGTTTCTATTGGTGAGCTGAAAATGCAGAAGATTCCTGTAAGGGATGCAAATTACCTAGTTATTAGCCAGGTTTATATAAAGTAAATGTTGTTTTTCCTTCATAGGTTTTCCGCTGATCCCTGCATGCATACATGCTGTTGCAAGAAGTTTATATTACAATGACAAGTAAGTAGCTTCTTCACTTGCTTTGCAAAACTGTTACATCCTCTTTAAAGAAAAAAAAAAAAAAAAGAAGGAAAGGAACAGATAATAAACTATCGAATATATATTTTTTTCTTTCCCTGTTTCTCTAGTTGCTGGATCAGCTCTGATACTCATCTGCTGTACATCATCCATGGGCCTATTTGTGCTGCGCTATTGGTAAGCATTTTTTCAGATCACTTGTTTTTCTTTCTTGTGTTGTTCATGATCTTAGAAATTGGTAAGACTAGGGCTAACATTTACGGGCAACTGTCATTTGCCGAATTCCCTCTTCATCCTGTATGGTGCTTGACACCATAAATAACAAGTTTATTTATGACACACAAAAGACACACAAGACACAAAATAACAAGTCCTGACCTTAATAAGGAGCTGTATCGTGGGCCTACAAGAAACTCAGGTTTTGCAGTACTGGTTATCATTACATCTAAGTCCTAGTGACAAGGAAATTCTAAACATTGCCTGGAGTGCTGGAAGGACAAGTTCAAAACCTTCCTTTAGCTGACAGGCTTCTGTCCTCATTTCTGACTGCCCAGGCCGGTACAACTAGGCTGGACCTGACTGGAGTGCAGACTGAGCTCTGCTGCATGTCATAGGACTGACCACAGGTGGGAATTCAGTAAAGGGAGAAATCAGAGCAGGAGCCTGGGAAAGGATGAGAGGAAGTAGTTCTGCAACTATACGTGGCTCTCCCTGTCCTAGAATTGATCTAGCCATGTGTGCTTTGGTTGTTGTGGTATTGCAGCTCCTCAGCTTCACAGATTCTCATAATCTTTTAGAGAACAAAATCCTGCCAGCATAATTTGTGCTAGGATTTGTGCCAGCAAGCACAAATCCTTGCTATTTGAAGACACTAAATTCTAGGCAAGTAACCTAGAATTCTAGGCAAAAAAACTGCATTGATACAAATAAATGTACTAAGACTGAACTTAACCTACGTGATTCAGTCATGTTATGGCTAAACAGAAATAGATGAGCAATGAAAGGAAACACTAATGTTCAATATACAGCTACTTACACAACTATCTCTATAATTAGTATCTAAGAATGTCTAATGCAGATAACACTGCACTGCAGAGGCTGTCTACATGTAGAACTCAATTAGCTGCTTATTACATATATTAGAGTAATTTCTCTTATTGTAACAGAATCGTCAGGCTGACCTGACAAAGATATTTTATGTCTACTGACTTTTCTTATGGCTTTTCGGATAATGCAGCGAAGTTCATTAGGAAAGAAAATATTCACTAGACTTTTGGAAACCATTTCAGTCTGTGCATGGAGAATTCTCCCCAAAGACCACTCACAGAGCTTGTGGTTCTTGTGACTGCCAGACTGCCACATTTTCATTCATAGGAAAATTAGCTGGTAAATTTGTTTCAAGAATGCCCTAATAACCTGACGTGCATGAAGCACTCTGCCCATGAAACTGAGATCATGATCGTGACCCTTAAGGTTTGGATTATTACTGATAATGCTCTGTCCCAATAGTTAGGTCTGCCATATATGTTCATATAAAGACACATTATGCTCTAATCTGCATACCTAAAACCAAATCAAAATCATTTTAACCTTTCTTGCTTTCATCTTAAGCAGAAGGAGTCACAGAAATTGATGGGAGTTTTTGCTCATTTCAGTGGCATGTATGCTGTGTTGTCTGCATTTACACACACTAAAATTTGAGACGTACACCACCTTCCATGAAGTGACCTCCTTATAGGATTTTAGTCATTTTTCTCTTAGCAGTGACATCCACAAAGTCACCCTGAAACTAGGGACAAGACTCCTACTGACTTTCAGTGCACTGGATTAGTCTAATCTTGGACTGTCAGGTCTTCACAGAAGTCAACATTAGGAATGTCCTTCGATATCACTGGAGTTATAATAATCTCATTTGTGTGTAGTTTTGGTGGAATCTGTGTCCATTTCCTCTGCAAAATGCAGAAACATCAGGAGAAGCTGATTGAAAACTTGTCTCTTGCTTTTCAAATAAATTTACGGTGCTAAGACAAGAAAAATGCATGTGGGAATAATGAAGATGAAACACAGCTACACATTTTGCTTGTGATACGTATGATATGAAAATACCTTAAAAGTGTATCTTTCCTTTCTGGCAACTATAAAATTTAATATGTCAATTCAGAAAAGACAAGCCAGGGATGAAGTGAGAAGATAAGTGCATGTGTTTAGGCTGTGTGAACAGAACCTTCATTTGCTTAAGCAGCTTGCTTGCCAGATACAATTTTCACACTTTACTAAGCATGACCTGCTTTAGTAGATGTTTAAGCAACAATATTAAACTGCAAATTAGATAACAAGGGAAACAACACTGTTTCTACTAGCAGAAGCAAGATCTCAAAGAAGCATGAAGGGGATTGTCCAAGGGGTGCCAGGGGGAATTGGCAAAAGCCAATGGGAATTAGGCCTTTAACTCTTGTATGGCACTGAAAATCCTACAGTTACATAAAGTTAACAACAACGCTGCTTTTACAATCCCTGTAATTATGTAACTGCGGTCAGATCCAGGTCAAAGACACTAGCTCTAAATGGGAACAGACATAAGTTGCATTTTGATTTAAGTTGTATTCAGTTGCCCACTTAATTGTAAAAGTTTGTCTAAGCAACCACAACTGAAGAAATACTTTGGGAATGAAACAGTAACACTGCTAGTGTTATGTGAACTTCTGCTCTAGGAAAATATTGATCAAAATGGAGGAGAAAAAAAAAAAGTAATAGATCTGAACTTAAGTGATAGCAGTATTGATTTCGGAGTAGTTTTTGTAGATTTTTTTGTTACAGTTGGCACTGCAGCCACTGAGAAAAAGGCAATTTAAAATTAGTTAATTCCATTAGTTGTATAAACAATATTTAGCCTTCTTAAATGAAAATCTTTTGCTAAGTATTTTATTCCTCACTGCCCTTTTGTCTTAATTAAGCTTTTGAGGACTGTGTTATAGGAATTGGTCATGTTGCTATACTGGTGGACAGAATGAATTTTTTTTTTTAATCACAATCCAGGGTTCTATAACATTATCTGGGTGGATATTTCATTAATAAATGAGAGGACTGGGCATAAGTATTCAATATCAGAGCCTGGTCTCTTAAGGATTTTAAACGTATTCTGAAAGAGTCTCTTGAATGTGTTTTCAGCAAGATTTAACTTCTGCTTACTATCTAATCAGTGATATCCATGTACTATGAGTTTACTTCTGTTGTTGACTTGTTTTTTCTTTTTTAGTTTTATAGAGCTCTGTGTATGTGTGTGTGTTTTTCATCCCCCAGAATATCTTCTCTGCCCTTTGATTTTCCCCCAGGTGAATCTTTTCTTCCTGTTGAACATAGTTCGCGTTCTCATCACAAAGCTGAAGGACACCCACAAGGCAGAGTCCAACCTGTACATGAAGGCTGTCCGTGCCACCCTTATCCTGGTTCCCCTGCTCGGCATCGAGTTTGTGCTCTTCCCGTGGCGGCCCGAGGGCCGCATCGCCGAGGAGGTCTACGACTACGTGATGCACATCCTCATGCACTACCAGGTAGGGCCCACGAAGCAGCCTCTGCTCACGTGAGCTGGGTGCTGTGGCCATTTCCCCCAGGAAATGGAGGAAAAAATAATGGCTAGATTTTAGTTTTTAATGGGAAGATCTTTATACAGTATTCCTGCTTATAAATATATTGCATTTTCTCAATCCACTGAATTTTCTTGAGGAAAAAATACATATCTTGGTGGGCAGATGACCCACTTGTTTTTACTACTACATCTTTAGAAATAATTCCCTAGGTTTAGGTTTGTAATACATTTTCCCTTTTGCTGTCTATAGCTGAATTTTATTATGCAATTATCACATACCTGAAGAAATCTGTAGTACCTGTAATTGAGCAAAATCTTTTTATTTTGCAGGGTCTACTAGTGGCTACAATTTTCTGCTTCTTTAATGGAGAGGTAAAAGTTTTTTTTTGTTGTACTTGTCCTTTTTTTAAGATGTTTTGATTATTTTTCAGCAATTAAGGATATGGTAAGCCAAAAATATACATATTTTTTAAATCCCTAAATTCACTTGTTAAATGTAAATATTTTTAAAAAGCAAAAAACTTGCTGCTAAGGGTAGAGATTGGGAAGGAAGTGGGAAAGAATATGCCACAGTTGTATTGTAAGTACCGCAGGGCTGACTCTTTTGTGCTCAGAACTAGCCGCATCTCCTGATTACACAAGGAACAGAGGACACTTGTTGCTTTGATATAAATCCTCAGTAAATATCATATAAAGCAAAATGTAATTCAATATCTAGAGAGGAATATTTCTGTCTAGAGGAAGTCATCACTAAGGTGTCTGTTATCCTGTAGATTGGGTAGATAATCTTTAAACTAGAAACTGGCACCCAAGCTTTACACTTACAAGGTCTCACAGGCTTAGAGACTGACGTGATAGAAGGTTTTTTGAAAACACACACACAAATTTGATTTTTCTTACGAGTCTTGCTAGTAAAAGAAAATTACTACCAAAAAAAAAAAAAAAACATGAAAACCCCAAATCCAAATAAATCTTTCCAGCACTTTTGGCAGGAAAAGAACTATAATCTGCACTTACTCCTGCAGTTTCCTCATTTGTTCTACATTTAGAGCTGTTGCCCTTTATGGCTGTAAGCAGAAGTGTGGGAGTAAGCAGATGTGTTCATATGACTGCACACTTAGCTTTCTTAATCAGATGTCATAAATTTTTTTTTTTGGTGTGGATGCACCAACTTATTGCAGGGTAATATTCACTTATGCACTAAATATTTGGCCAGTATAAGAACTGATTCAAGCAGAATCACCCTTCTCCCTCCTCTGAATCTTCCTATGGTTTTAGGATTTTATTTCTTCTTTTAAGAGATGCATGAGTCTCAGGGTTTTTTTTTTTTTTAAATCATTTTTTTGTTTGCCAAGAGTAACAAGCAGGAGAGATGAATAGGGAAACGTTCTCACAGTTTACTGGGCCTGGGTCAGTGTATACATTTGCTGTTTAGATAGAGTGGAAGTCCGTGCTTCTGTTTTATTCTCAGTACTTCAACCAACACTATTTTATAAGATCACTGCATTTTTTTTTTTTTTATTGCATTGTATTCTAGAAGACGTTTATTGCCTGATAAATGGAATGATAAGATACAATGTGGGAAGAGTGACAGTATAGTTAGGAAAGAAGTGTGGAACAAAACTGTTTCCTGGAAGCTTCTGCTTCTGGCAGACGTGCTACAGGCATGTGTATGTCACTGCCATCACACAGCCTCAGCCTGTGCCTTAGTTATGGTGTATGCGGTGCTTCTTCACCATCACCGGTCATAGCAGCAACTCAGTACAAACTGTACAAAACCCTTAGGCATCAAAGGCTGGTGTTAACGCTTCTGTGCTGTTTTGGCAACTGTAAATTATGGATTAGCAATTGATATCAAAATTGGAATTATGAATGACAATAGTTTTAAAAGCTTTTTTTTTTTTCAGTGGGGTATTAGCAATTGAAAAATGCTAGAAAGTTGTAATTTCCTTTTATCCATACCTGAGTATTTCCCAGCTGCTATTGTACCACTTGGCCTTCTGTATGGAGTACCAGGAGCCCAGCCCTGCTCAAGCAGGGGCTTGCAGGCCACCCCTGGCCCACACGGGAAAATAAAACAGACTGCAGCAGAGAGATGTGGTGGAAAGAAACATAAAGAGCATCCAAAAAAATAGCAGATATGACCTGTTAACAGTGCAAAGGCCAAGGAACATGTCCAAGTTTCTTGGGCAGTGCAGCCTAGGATGGGAGGGTCAGTGCCAGCACTAATACAGAGTACAGGTAAATTTGTCAAATAGCTTCCTTATGTTATTGATTTGATTCTTCTCTTACCATTCAACATTTTGTTTGTTTGAGATATGATCTTGCCTCTTAATAGGGGTATTTCAATACCAGATTGCAGTAAATCTAAAAATTACATCCTAATATATTTAGGATTACATTCATTTTATTTTTCATAATCAAAGCCAAAACAAAAGTAGACAAAAGAAGCCATTATGTTATAAAAATTTTGAGCCAAGATGGAAGAAACCCTTAAGCCATATGGAAAATCCTAAAAAATCTTTACCCACAAATTAATATTTAGCCATGGATGGTTATTCACTGCTTAGTTTGTCTTCTAAGTGAAATGAAAGCTGTGATTTTAAGTGAGGCCTGGGCTAGTGGCCATGCTATGGTTTACATGCTATAGATGTACGTGTGCATCCCTTGGCTTTCTTGACCATCAGTGCCTGCACCAGGAGGTGCTTGCAGAAGAACAGGTCATAAAGCACAGACCCTGCCTGAAGAGAAAATTAAATGTTTGTGATCTGTGGGCAGGTTTTTTTGACAGCTGGTACTTAGAAGAGACCTTTTAAAACAGCAGCCACAACAGCTATTGGCAGTCTCAGCATTGTTCCCTTGGCATCTTTCCTGAAAAACTAATCCCATGTGAATTATGTGACTCTTCATCAATCCAGTATGCACAGGTGTTTAACCATGTTGTAGTAGAGGAAGCCCATGATAAACATGACATCCTTATAGTGGAGAGATGTAAACAAGCTGCGGCCTTCAACTATTTTAATCAGCTTTATTTTTAACCACAGTTGAAATGTGTGCTGAATGCAGGTCAGGAAATAGAACTGCTAGTTGTTTGATTAAAGCATAGTCAAAAATTTAAAAACGCCTTTCTTGTATCAGAGCTGTAGCAAATGTAAATCATGGTTCAGTGAAAGCAAAGGAATTTACAGCTGCTGAAGATATGACCTTTTAACTATGCACATCAAAAGAAATGACCATTTACATCTGTATTTCTATTCTGTGCACTTGGGACTTCAGTTCACAGGGGAGAAAGCAGAAAGTTGTGTTGCGGCTGCCAAGTGTCATCTATGATCTGTGCTTTTCCTGAGCACCTAATACACTAGCAATGTAAAATGTAATTATAGCTCTCTGAATTTGCCAAGGAATAATGCCTGTGTGAACTGTAATGCTTTCAGAATGTCTCATGTACCATATCGCATGTAGGGACCCTGATTTTAAAAGCTTACTGAGCCCTTGCCCTCTAATATCATGAGCAACGTTGATTCTGGCATTCAGGATGTATGAAGAATATCTTTCTACATACTTTATATGCATTTCTTTTCCTTTGTTTCCTGGCATAGGTCCAAGCTGTTTTGCGGAGACACTGGAATCAGTACAAAATCCAATTTGAGCACAGCTTCAGCCACTCCGACGCTATGCGCACAGCCTCCTACACCGTGTCATCCATCAGCGACGTTCAGGGCTACAGCTACAACCACGACTGCACCAGCGAACATTTAAATGGGAAAGGCTACCATGACATGGAGACTGTTGTTTTAAAGACTGAAAAGCTGTATGGGTGACTGCCAGACCCCGTGGCTGCTGATGTGTCACCCGCACAGCTCGTGAACTTGATTGATTTGACTTCATGGCCAGAAGCATTTTTTCCTAACTTGGGATATTTTTTCTTCCTGAATGATGCAAACTAAAACCACACATTTTTTTTCTTATGTGTATATACATATGCATATACATGTTTGTGTTTCTGTATATCTATATAGTATGGACACCTGTGCATATATATGTGTGCATATATATCTATATATATGCATTTATATAAGTACATATGTTAGAATACAAACTTTGCCTCTTCAGTTTCTACTGTGTAGACAAAGTTGGCAATTTTTTTGTACAAAGGGAATCAATGAAGGATTTCTTTTTCTCTTGGAAGTTTGTATAAAGACTGTGTTGGATTGAAGCCACTTCATTTGCCTATAGACATTTAGTGTAAATACAATATTTACCAGACTATTGTCTTAATTTGACCTAAAAGATGGCAGAAAGAAATGGTGCAATAATTGCAGTATATTGTCCAGGCTAATTTTGTGTCCACCATCTGACTCATAGGGAAAAAAAAAAAAAAANAAAACTAGTCTAAGTTAATAGTCTCACAAATACTGATTCAGAGCCAGTTTGGTAGTACTAGTCTTTTAAATGAAGCATACAGAAGCCAGTGTAAGTTTAAGACTCTACCTGCTTTCCTACTGCAACCGAATACAGTAAGTTTTGAGGTTTTTATATTTAAGCTGTTTTTACATACATAGGTGTATCACCTTTTCCGACTGAAGTTCATGGAAGCTTCTTATTGACTTTAATGCAGAGAAGATCTCTGAGGTCTTACTGCCAGAAAGAAAAGTGCAGAATAACTGTAAGTAAGTCCCTCCAGATGGTAATTCATGACTGAGGCTTGAGGGGACTTCATTTTGTGCTTAAGCAAGTACGTGACTGGGGAAAAAAAAACATGTACAAATTGTGGTGGTGGTGTTTATGGGTGTCTGGTTTTATGTAACGCCCTAGCCCTGTGCCTGATACCTTATTCCTTAATTTTGGGACAACATTTTGATTAATTTTGTAGCTTCCTTGGGAAAAGCATGCAAGAGTGAATGATGTGCTGCCTTTAAAACCAGAGATTAAATTCAGATTAATTCAAATTAATTCAGATTAATTCAAATTAATGTTAGCAATGTCATTAATGTTTGCAAAATTAATTACAAAGTTTGATTTATAAAAGAAGTTTTGAGATTGATAAATTTTTATATTATTAGGCCTTAGTTCAGATTGAATCCTTTCAGAAACTATCAGTAAGTTGTTTTGTTGGTCCTATTGGCAATAAAAAGGACTCAGTGAAAATGATGAGGCTGTCAGGAAGGTCTGGAGGTCCTTAAATATAATGATTGAGATGAAGGTGGGTTCGTTAATCTTTTTGCTTTAAAGAAATAATAGAAGCTGTTTTTTTCTTTGTCAGTTCACTTAAAAAAAAAAAAAAAAGTGGGAGAGCATGATATGATGTGAGTGTAAAACTTACTAAAATGTACAAAAGTAGAAAAAGAAATACTGTTTTTGCAGAGATAAGTCTACAAATAAGTCTACTTGAAATGGAAGAAGTGGAGAAAGTTGATAGATTATTCTACTGCTAATATGTTTTGGGTGCACTTATGCCAATACAAATCTGAAAGATAGGTCCTTCTGAGACCACTTTGGTTTTCAGCAATTAATTCATTTTTGCCTTCTAGTAAATTTAATTAGCACCTAATTAATGTGCTGTTGCAGTGTTTATTGGTTTGTGACTTCACGAGGCTGTAAATGCTTTTTATTTAGATGGAAAACATTAGCAGGATGTAAGTTCATGTAAATTGCACCTTTACCTAGTATTTTAGAGTGCCTAGTCTGGTGTTTGAATTCAGAAAGTAGTTTTGTCTTATATTAATGAGTTAGGTTCACACTATAGAATCCCAGATGGGATGCACAAATTAAGATTTCTGTTCTTCTGCGAGACTGACTGATGCAAAGTTTCTGATATGCTCTACTTGGAGTTGTGCAAAATATGGCAATCAACTCTTATATTGCAAGAATACAGCCTTGGTCTCTGTTGTAACATAATTAGAAGTTATTTACAGGTGTGCATTCTGAGCTACATATTATTTACTTAAAGTCTGTACAACGTTTGGAAAAAGTGTTCTGTGGGTGCACCAAATTCCTGTTCTTGCATAGCTTTACACAGTGGGGACCAGATCAGAGGTGTTCTCTTGCTGTCATTAATTTTAAATGGCTGTTTGGCTCCTACTATTCCTGGTCTGTATCCTGGGTTGTTTTCAGATACATGCATTTGTTGAGTCCCACTTTCAGAAACAACGGGAAATAAGGTACCAGTTGCAGAGCAAAGCCCAGGCAGATACCTGTCTATTCTAAAAAGTGCTGTTAAGCCCTTTCAAGGCATATAATCAGTCAATTATTTCAGTGGTACCCTATGGGTTGTTGTAATTAACACACAAACGACAGTGGAAAGTGTAATAAAATATTAAATTCTATGAATTCAACTTTCTTTTCAGCTCTGCAGTTCAAATTTGATAGTCTGTCTAACCAAATCTGTAACATTTAATGCAAGTTACTATCCACTATCAGAGAAATTTGTAAGGGGAAATTAGGGGGGAAAAAATAACATTTTTGCCTAGATATTATTCTAATACTTCTAGGTGGACAACCACAGTCTGCGTCTAGGAGCACTCGTCTTGAATTTGAAAAAGAAACTCACATGCAGGTGAATATGTAGGAAAATGTTCATGTCTGTCCCTGGCAGAGGAGCACTA
The DNA here is from genome assembly GCA_013398315.1 of Nothoprocta pentlandii. Lineage (NCBI taxonomy): Eukaryota > Metazoa > Chordata > Aves > Tinamiformes > Tinamidae > Nothoprocta > Nothoprocta pentlandii. Next base: position 490,760 of record VZSG01000094.1, on the reverse strand, counting down.
CCATTCCCCACCTCTCCTGCGGGGGGTAGCTACCCCAATTCCTGTTCTGTGCTGGAAAATACAAATTCCCTATTTCCTCTTCCTACCTCATTTTTTTTTCACTTCAGTCACAGCCCAGAGCAGGCTCTGCTCCATAAAAATCTTCTGTCATGAATTAGATCAAAGCCTTATATTCATATTTCTCATGGCTTATTTTCTACTTTAGCAAAAAATTAGCTATTATCTATGTTCTCTGGGGTGATGGGACTATGGGAGTCTTTTGAACATGCAAACATTTCTGTTGTTTGCACTTTGTTGGCTATCTAGTGAGGGTTTTCTTATATCAGTCCAAAAGGGGCTAGAGAAATACTTGCCTTGTCTAGGAGCTTGTCTTATGTGGTATCTGTAATATAAGGATGTTAGTTTTCTATGACATGGATTGTCAATTTTGAATGCTACTGTCTTCAGTTAAGATGATAAATGGCACAGATAGATTGCATGATAGAGCAGGATTCATGCTCCATGGTAGGGCCCTCAGTTTATTTTTTTAATATTAACTTTTTTAGTATTTTTTTTTTTTGTTTTGGTCATCTATTTGGCTGTAGAAATGCTGCAACATGTACTCTTTTTCATGTCATGAAATATTCAGGCTGGAAATCAGGCAATGTTCAAGTAACATACTATGTAAATAGGATTAATAGATGCTCTAGCATTGTATTTATTGCTTAGACTAAGAATGAAATGAAAAAATGTGAAATAATTATTTTGGTTTTGCTTTAATTTCCCTTTGTTCATATGAATCATCATGCATTTTATTCTAAAATACTATGTTTGTGATCAATAAAATATTACATTTATTCAGTTCTTTTGTGTTGTGGTATGGAAATAACAAAGCTGATCCAAACTGTGGCTCTCAGCTATTTTCTAATGCATGTTAATTTGCTGTTAAGTTAGAGAGACAGTCACTACCTAAAAGTATTAGGTTTTATCCACTGTAACACATACTAGCTCTTACTTCTGGAGGAGGCTTGCACAGATGATTCAATAAAAGTTAAATGCATTTCTTTTTCATTACTGAAAAGCATCATACTTAACTTTCTTTGGCTCAGTATTTTGCTCCCTAAAGATAAATAACACATGGCATTCAAGCCTCTGAGTAGGCAAGGATAAATTACAAGGTTCTGTATTCTACCACATATTAATATTAAAAGAAGAACTACCCTTACAATACAAACAGCCTTTGACATTCCAAAATGATATACTATTTAGCGCTGCCAACAATACATCGGAAAAACAAATAAAACCTCAACCAATTTCTTATCACTTACTTCCACAGAATGTCTTCACCTTAGGATAGCCACGCCACTGTCCGCAAGATATGCAATGACTGCCTCGGAAAATATTCCAGTTATGGTCCCATCGTGGCAGTTACCATCACAGTAAAAGCTCTGATTGAAGGTTTGGGTTTTTATAGGTATCAGATTTAAAATCTATATGCAAAGAAAACACAGAATTCATTTGAATGAGTGGACTGAATAAATGAAACTGTGAATTATTCACTTTCTTAATTTTAACATAATCAAAATTAAAATCCTACTGAACATGAGTTCCCTGTTTTGGAGCTGCTTTGGGCCTCAGTATTACCTCTCAACCAGTAGACTATTAATATTTATGAAAAGGCAAATTAGAATTAAATGCAAAACTGTGCATTATATACTGTTTTGTCTAAAGCAAGAATCTGTATTCAGTCCTATACTGATAGTAGAATATATAAATGGAGACCTGGTAAAAGCAGCTGGTTGTGACAGTATGTATATATGTATATGACAAGATGTAGGCATCTGGCTACTTAATACTACTGTGAAGCTTATGAAGAACTAAAACACTAACTATTGTACCAAAATAGAGTAAATGTAGAAAGTTTGGTAAGTTATTACTTATATTGCAATGGTGGTAATATGTATACAATGTATTTAACACTTCAGCAAAGATGGGCCCTGACACACACACCTTAAGAAAAAAAAAAACCTTTCCTCTCTCACAGAAAAGCCTCAGTAAGGTCTATTTATATATATTTACTCCTGTAAATAGCAATCAAAGAACAAAATAAAACAACATTTTTCCCTGTCACTTCATTATTTATACCTTCTCTTTCCAGTTGCCTGGCTGTAAGCTGTAGTGAGTGCCCAGATATAAGTTCAGAGCCAACAGCCTCTTGGTTACAATCATTATAATTATCTATATCTTTTAGATATAGATTACATCTATCTTTTAATGACTTTTAAAATTTATTAACTAAATGAATAGTTAAGACTAAGTTAGCTCATGCTTCACTTGAAACAAAGGACATGTATGATTACTTTTTAAGTTAAATTTTATCACTACCCAAAGTAAACATGTGCACACTAGATCAGAAATGTATTTACAACATCAATTGCTAATGACTGTTCCAAAGATTTTTTCCTCTATAACATTCACCACTTTCTAAAGGGCAATTTATACAAAAGGAAAAATACCTTTTGTCTAATGCTAATCCCATAAAACTAAATACATTAATTAAGGCTATGAACACTGAAAAATCAAAGTCTTTTAATTATGATCGAAAAAACTGATTACCATTGTTAGCAATTTCTGAGAAATGAGGTTGCACAATCACTGCCAAAAGAAAACCCCAAAAAAACAAAGGCACAAATTGATTCTGTGGTACCTGGCAATGTCTGGCTAAAGCACATTTTAATGCTAAGTATAGTTGCCTGAGATGCAGGAGTTCCAGGCTGAATTCTTCATCTTTTCTGGATCTACAGCTAGCTATCCAAGAATTTAAACCTCCTAGTTATTATTGTAAGGTAATAGCCCCTTCCCCTCACTTCTAAAGGAGAATACCCTTTTATGTAGGGAAAAGATATGAAATATGGGCCTAAGGCCAGACTTCTGGGCAGGGTTTTGGAACAAATCCTCAACTTTCACTGTAAGCACATACATATGGAAATATAAACTACACAAACTATGAGAGCAGAAAATAGGCTTCCCTATGAGTATATATTTGCTTATTTCCTTACCTTGACACTTAGGATTTAAAGTTGACAAACGTGTGCTTGTACGAGCAAAGAGCTTTCGAAGGTCCTCTCTGCACTGGGTGTGGATCCCTGCTAAACGGTGGCTTCTTCAACGCAGAACAGCACAGCCAATGGTCACAAGGGCTGTTCCTTCCTAGAAAGGATGGTCACAGATTACTGCTGCATGTTTCAGCCCATTATACATGCAAAAGTTTTGCTAACAATGACTAGGAAAACAAAATAGTCAATTAGTAGTGGCTGACAGTTCTTGATGTAACAAAAAAGTATATTACAAAATATTATTGAATTTGCCATTACATGGCAAAGAGTTTTTTTTTTAAATATATTGATAAGCATATCACTAAACACATTGAAATACACATAACAAACCACAACAAAAGACGTTGATAAGCATTTTAAACATATTTTCAAGTGATCACATGTACCTGGCTGCAAGGTGCCGTTCAAAAGAGCAGGGCATCTCTGGCACCAACCTGTCTACTGGTGCTGACCTAAGCTCTTTTTTCTATCGCTGCTTCATGGCAATCTCCTTGATGGTACTGCAGGGAATCTCTTCTTCTGGGCCCACTATGATGTCTGATTCTGTGTTGTCCAGATACTGTGCTGCAGGTAAATAACTGAAAGATTATGCTTCAGTACATATAAGTGATATTTAAAGGACAGTATGATCCTGGCAGACATTGCTATGCTATTATCTTCATACTTTCTCTTTCTAACACAAGAGATATACTAAAGATATATGAAATACAGTCCACTTCTTTCTCTTGAATGCAAAGTAGGACCAATTTTTTCTTCTTCCTGCAAGAGAAGGAAACCTGTAAGCCTGCAAGAGAAGAGCTCCCCAAGACGGTCATCTCAGGTGTGAATTTGAACATGGCCAATCATACACTGGTGTCCTTTTGTTTAAATAAGAAGTTTTCTTGTCTGCTTTGAATTGTTCCTGGCTATGTTTTAAGAACCAGCATCAAAAGGTTTTTTTAAAATAGACTTATAATAATAATAAAGTACCGTACTCATCAGTAAGTGTTACATACAATGGCCGTTTACCAAAACGGCAATTCCAGACTAGCTATTGCCCAACTGCCCTTATGGACACTGTTCCTCCAGCCTAAGAAAAGTTTGTATATTTTTATTCTCAATTTTCTTTATTTGTGCTGGAACAAGACATTTTAACTATAAAAATAAATACTTGAATATGTATTTTGGTAAATTTCCAAGAACGCACTCTCTAGCAGTAGCCAATGGGTAAGGAAAATATAATGCTTTCCAGGACTCCAGGGCATGTTTGGGATCTACAAATCAGTATCCTCTATATTAGGTCCTTGAAGAACCTTTGCTTAATAATTTTGTAGTAAAAAAAAATTTTTTTTTGGTTATTGTGACAAAAGTTTCCGTATCTGATATAGTCCATCTTTCAGCAAACAGTCACAGCAATGAAAGCAAACAGCTCTGGCTTATAGAATCAAAAAAGGTGCAAATACCCAGGTTTGCAACACAACAAGGTGAAAAAAATGTTACAGAAAGTTTATTACAGCCTCCAAACAGCATCAATAAAAGTCTACATGGGGCGTGGGGGGTGTGTATGTATACTTTACAAATGCACAAAACCACACAGAAACTGCAACTAGTGTTTGGAAGAGCAGTAAAGCAATATTCTATATTCTACAGCTAGTTACCCAGTAACTTTGGCTCTACTCCACTGTAATTCTTCTGAACTCAATATACTTTAGTGTACTTGACATCAGAATCTTGACCCAAGAGGCAACCTACCTGGACATAATGAAACAAAAACATTTGTCTTCCTCAGCCAGATCTTACTCATCTTATTTAGCATGGATTTCTATAGTAGTTACTGAATGGATTGATCAATATATTTTCAATAGGCAAAAACCTTTAAGTAATCACACCTGTTGACATTTGACTCTTTACCTGTGCACTATGTCTATGAACCTTTAAAGTCATTCTTTGGCTTCTGATTAAAAGTGAAAAGAAATGAAAACTTTTAAAGTAATTATTTTTTCAGTCTTAATTCAGGGCCTTAATTTGGAAGCGTGTAGCTACCTAGATAAGATCAGCAATTAATCTAATGCTTAGAAACTAACAATCCTTTATGGGAACACTCTTAAATTAATGAGTCAGTAGATCATCAAGCCAAGGTAATAAGATTTGCACACACCTTTAATCAAATCTATCGGCCTCTTACACGTTTATTTTGTGGTTCACCCCACCACTGCTGTTGCACTCTGCTGAAGGTTGAACCTGGTATGTTCTGCACGTGGAGGCACTGGGTATGGAAGCAGCTCCACAGTTGTCACTGACTCCAGGCTCTCCAAGGTGACTTGCACTGGACATGCCACAGGGGTTACAGTGATGACCTCTGGAATAGGTGCAATGGCTGGAGCTCAGGAGACAGGATGAGCATGTCAGGATGCTGCAAAATAAGAAGTCGTATTTTAGAAAACAGAAAACATATGGCAATGAACAGAAACATTAACAGATTTGCTGTAAACACGTCTGTAGGGAATATTTTCCATCTAACCAGATTAAAAGCAGTAACAGATTCACTTGGTATGAAAGATTAACATTGTCAGTCACAAAACAGAATGTAAAAAACCCTCCAATGAATATCAACAACCTACACTAGTATCTCTATAGATGTACAGAGATTTATAGAAAGGTGAAAATTAAAATATTCTGAAACCAATTTCTTTCAGAGCAGCAGTCAGCATTACTGCATATTCATTGTTCTTATACATATTTTCTCATCTAAATTTAGACTAAAACGCTTTCACAATTTCTGTTAATATACACTTCTCAACCAAAGACTTAAAGATAAAAGTAGTACAGGTTCATTCTTCTAAATTGCAAATGATTTCTGGCCTCAGTTGAAAGGATAGGGTGTAAATTTATATTGAGAGAATGGAACGTAATCCCAGGCTAGCCCAGCACACCACACTGTCACCCTGGTTTTACAGCCAAGGATACAAGCCTAACAACTCTACAACTATCCAGTAGGAAATTCAAAATTATACCTACTCATCAGCACTGAATTTATCTGACACTATTCCTGGAGACTTAACATATATAAGCATCTGAACAAGCTTTGCAAGCTAGTAGTACCCGGTAAACATGTGTTACCGAGTATTCCATTTTCTCCTCCCTCCTTTCTCCTTTCCTTTACCCCTTGGCTTCCTAGGACAAAAGTTCACAAGCACAGGGCTGACCCATTTGTTTTCAAGATTACTTATATCACTTGGGCCCTCAGCAACTTCAGTTTACAAGTACTTGGCTGCAGTAAGAGATGATAGACATTTTATTGTTTTTTTCACCCAGAATGAACTCTCAGACAAAACTATAATCAACTCCTACCTTAATAGCAAAAATAAGCACTTAAATGAATAGATTATTATTTCTTATGACTATTTAGTTGTATTCGATAATTGTGATGACCAAAACTCATCAACTCTACCCGCTGTAAAAATCTGGAGAAAGAAAGTACATTTACATTGAAATGTTTACAGCTTAATTAGAAAAAGGAAAAAGTGTAACAAGAGTAGATATTAGTCAATAAAAAGAAGTAACATCTCTTTGTCTAGTCATCAGTAAATAATATGCATCAAATATATGCATCAGTAAATAATATGCATCTCTGTAGATATTTCAGCAAAATGTAATTAAAAATAGGTTATTATCTGAAAGAAAGATAGGAAAGAAGTGGAAGGAAAAGTGGGGAAACTGTCTGAAAGGACAAAGTAAAGGTTCTTGCCAGCAATAGTCCATACAAATCAAACTACAGTGGCTGCAGCAGCCAAACAGCCATGTGGCTGTAGGTTTGTGCCACCAGGGTCTTTCAAAGCCTATGAAACCCACCGAGCAGTAGAAAGTCAGTAGAAAGTAGAAAGTCTATCATCTCTGATAGATGATGGTAAAAGACTGTCTGATCTCAATTAGAGCAGAAAACACATTGAAAGTGAAAGAGGAATGTGGTAATATGAAGATATTTAAGGAGAGACGTTGTCTACTTCTTTCACATTTAGTGAAAACATTTATGATTTGGTGCAGAAATTATCACAGTGTTTGTAAACACCAGGATATGAATCCCCCCCCAAAAATAGCTTTCTCAGGTATACAAAAATGCAAAAATGCAGTCAGTGCAAAAATAGGATGTTGTTGAAATGCTCAGGAAAGTGTCTTTAAAAACCTCTGGGTCAAATGCCAGACTGATTTACTGATCAGAAAATCCTATCAATCAGCATATAGTTAATTTACTTTTCATTAGTTATAGTAGATGTGAGAAGAGCACTCAGATGAGTGACATGACTCTCAGCATGGCTGAGGAAAATACCTGTAAATGCTGAAGGAAGAAGTGGTAGGCTTGGTTGAAACATGATCCTGGGAGGTAAATGAGACTGGAGTTAAAGCTGATCTCACTCTTTGACAGTGGAGACAGGAGTTATCCCCTGAAATACACACAAAAAAAAAAATGTTCTGAGAGCTACTTCTTCTATCACTCTACTAATTTTGCCCATCCTAAGACATATCACTACATTAAGCATGAGAAAATTACTACTAACAATATGTCCAAAATTCAGAGATGATTAATCATGGTTTTAAATAATGAATGTTACAATATCAGTTGAATCATTCATCAAAAAGATTGACAATTCTAGCAGAAACAAAAACTATAGTAATTCAGTGTCTGTCATTTTTCACCTTTCACTAAGTTGTTTAGATTCCTTTTTACTTTTCCATATTATGAGATCATTTCCAAAGCTTAAAATAACTTGGCAGTTCCACAAACATTTTCTGTTTTCTTAACATTTCCCTGTTTACTTATTACATGCATTAGGTTCCTTAACAGTGCTTTCCTGGCAAATTAATAAAAACTTGTGATGTTCTTTAAAAGGAAAAGAAGAGAGCTACCTAATCCCACACAGAGCAAGCCAAAGGGCTCAGTTTTGGAACTCTTTATTGAGTAATTCCTTAAAGAAAAAAAAGTCAGTTCTATTAGCTCCAGAAACAACTAAGCAATTTGATAATTTGACCTCTTCATTGTGTAAAAAAGACTATATAACAGTGCAGAATGCTCAAGAGCAAAATATGTGAATTGGTACTAACTGGACTAATTGAACTGAACTAGTTAAGGCTCATCCATCTTCTACTTTATAATATTACTGAATCTGCACACCTATAAAATATTGCCAATACCTTTGGGAAGCAAAAAAATGCTTTTTAAGGTGGGTTTGTGAGTTTGGCTCCTGGGATAAAAAACAAGCCATCAGTCGTATCAGTGAGGACAATCATAAGCAATATGCATGGAGTCATTAAATTTCATGAGGAATTCCACTTCTCCAGCCTTGTAGTTTTGAGCTTGCCTTTCTATGTGTTTCTAATATACTATGTATTTCTGCTGTATCTGTTATATGTGGAAGTAGGTGCAAGGAAAGTCTTTATAAAATCCCTATGATCACTGGCCGAGGCATGCTCAGTTTCTACAAAATTTGGCTTCTAGGCAATATAAGGAATTACAAAATGCTCAGATCTGAGAGATTTTGCTGGTCTGGCAATCTACAGAGAGTAGTAAACACATAAAAAGTGACCTTTCAGACTTACAAGTTGGGCAAACCTGCACATAATTTACTCTTTCCCAAGACAGTATAAAAGATACCACCCTGACTTGCAGAACATCACATCCAAAATTCAAATGAATTTCTCAAGAGGACAAATCCACCAAAGCATTTCCATTACCCCTCAATAATTACTTAAATAAACAATTCAGTATATTTTTCCAGCTCTTTGGAAATGTTTAAAATCTTTTGGCTGGATTTTCTTAATGAACTCTCAGACTGAGGCAGGCATTCAACAAAGAAAATCAATCCTAAGGATCAGAATTTTATAAAGTTATAAGCTGCAGAAAGTCAAGAGCAGTTGCCAAGAAATTTTAATATGACGAGTGGTTGCATCAATACCTATACTAAAGACTTATGTATTTTTTTGTTTGTTTTGAAATAGACAACTACATCTGTATTATTTTCACCAAATGAATTTCAGAACTTTTGTGTTTCTTGCCCAAATCCCCCCGAGCTACAGTAGAAAGTCTATTCCTCATTTAATTCTTAATTCAAATAAAACAGCTAGATTAGAGTCATAGATTGGAGGTGGGGAGGGGATGTAAAGAAATTACCGAACAAAACAAATTCAGCAAAACAATTTTCTTTTGGGAGTACCTGTCTCTTCTCACCATTTTCTAGTTCAACAGTTCTGCCAGACATACCTTTCTTAAGGTCAGCAAAATCAGCATGCCATAAAAATAGATTTTCCTAGGTTGTATGTCCCATAGGTTAGGAACTACCCAATTAGGCTTCCAGCAGAATAAACTTCATGAGCTTGGATTATCATTTATCATCGGAGAATTTATCTTATAGTCATAATGCCATAAGAATATTTCCTTAGTACGTATATTGCTATATTATTCCAGTAGGTTTGAAAGGATGTGTTACCTGCACCGCTCACTAGATATCTGGAAAAAAATGTATTTTTTTGCATCTCTTTTCCAATGCATTTATTTTCTACCAGACATGATAGATTTAATAGTATTCCTTCAGATATCTGCTTCAGGGGCAAAGGTTCTCAACAATGGAAATATTCACTACAGAAGCTGTGATTGCTAAGGCTACATAAAAAACTTTCTAAACCCTTATTAATCTATATGAAAGAAATGGAAGACAACAATTCAAAATGAGAGGAAAAACAACTCTGTCACTGCCACAAATCAGTCACTGCCATTTGCGACATAGTAATTGGAAGCATCAAAGAGGAAGGGAGTCAATCTGTGCAGATCATATTTTCGTTCTTCAAAACAATAGGGAAACAGAGTCCTGCTTTTAAAACTATGTTGTCCATCTAGTTCAAATCTTTCTCCTTCCAAGTTCTGCACCTGCTCACTATTTCTTTGTTTAGTTCTTCAGTTGTTTTTTCCTATTCTGCAATGAGTTTTGCTTTTAATAACAATAGCTCTCATTCAGGCGCTCCCTTTTATCCTTTCATGTTTATACATATTATAAACAAACAGTCAGATCCACTGAAGAACACATTCTCAGAATTGTCTTCATTATTATTTTTTTTTTCTCTTTCAGAACATATCTACTTAGCTTCATTTGAATCCTACACAAGACCTTACTGCCTACAATGAGAACCTGAAAGGATTATGGACCACTCAGGCTCATTAACGATACACGGCAATCTTGCTTGTAGTTAGTACATTTCCTTTATGGATCCTGTCATTATCCTTAAGAAATATTTGAAAAGTGCATATTAAAAATACCAGAGTCTTCTGAGGCTAACTCTCCATGGGAAATCTCATTAAACAGAATTAAGATCTTCCATGAAATTCTTGCTCAAGGGAGGACAGAGATGTAAATAAAAGCTTCACTTAAGATATATATGTGAATTATGTATTCACATCTAAAGTCAAAGCAGTGAAATGTACCCATTGTTTTTTCTGGGTCAGATATTTCCATTAAAGACTAGCTTGGTTCAGTAAGAACCAAACTTTAGCCTCGAAAGTCTTGTAAACTCTTCTTAACAGCTTTAGCTACTATTGCTGGCGAATTCCACTCAGGGGCATTAATGCTTCAAAGGTTGGACCATTTGCTTTGACCAACACAGAACAAATTTGGACATCCCAAACCAGTTCATTTGTGCTTGGCCTTTTCTGATCACTCCCAAAGGGCAAAAACATAGACTGAAAACAAATTAATTTAGTATCTAAGAAGAGCGAGAGCAGCTTATCTCAATACTGGTCATACTTGAGATCATACTGAGAAAGTGAAAAGGACAGGCTAGGTTGAACATGGAAAGCGGATAATGAACTCGGAGAGACCATTGCAAGACATTCACATACTGAAGGACCTATGCATCTAGATTTAAACCCTGGTTAGTGCTAATAATATGGCATAAAACCCCTCTTTGCTGCAGAAAAGTCAGCATATGGGCTGCATTTAATAGGAAAAGAGATTGTAAAATGTACAAAATCGGAGGCCTTCCATATAGACTTTATGAAACAGCAAGATAGCTAGAACATTATATATATATTCAGAGGAGACATTTTTATAACAGTATCAATAGCTCCATTTTTTGTTCAGAAACACATATGCAATGATTAATAATCATTAATGATAATAACAAAAGCATGTTATTATAACATCTACCTCCTAAAATAAACTTACTATAATGTGGTTATACTTAACCAAAACAGAAAATACTATCTTTTTTTTTTTTTCTGGAAAACTGATTAATTTCTGTATCATTCTTTTTCTTTAAATCGAAGAAGATTTCTATCTATCTATCTATATGTATAAGACTTATGGCTATAAAAGACTTAAAATTAACTTCTGTAAAGTGTTTTACTGTTTATAAGTTAATACATGCAATGCACAGAGAATGCTACCTTGAAAAGGCAAAACAAAACACTTTGAATCAAAAATAGAGTAAAATAAAATGTATATTATTTTCTTGACTATGATGATGACAACTTAACAAATAACATTATAATGAAGTTCTGATAAACCTAGGTAAAATATAGATCTACTGAAACAATAGATTCAAAGTAACTCTATCAATCTCAACGGACTTTTGTTAAGGACATTTCTCTCCTTGCTTTTAGCTCTAACAATATATTTACATGGGACAATGTCAAATGTTATTCTGAAAATAGTTTATGCTGAAAATACTCTTTTAGTATATTAAAATGGTCTCTCCTTAAATATGAATTCCAAAAAAAAAAGTAGTTTAAGAAGTGGTAAGTCATATGTGACAAGGAGAGAAATGGACAGACATAAGGAGGACAGAGAAATCTTGCTTGAGAAATTATTTGAAAAGTAGATTTGGGGTAGATGAACTCATTTTGAGTTTTTAAAACTCATGCCTATCCTGAATCAAGTGCACCTGAATTTACGCAGGATTTAATTCCAGATGTAACAAATGTTAGAAACAGCAGAAGGAATACAAATTGCTATAATGTGACCATGAACATTCCTTGTGATACACATTCTTGTAAACACATGGCAATTGTTAATACCCTTGAAAGGAGACTGTGCCCATGAAATGGCAGGAAAGGAACTGGCACAAGAGGAAAACAAATCAAAGGCTAAACAAAACTTTTCTATAAAAGAAAAGAAGAAATGAATCTAGAATCTGTCAAGGAACTTGGAGAGTGTAGCGCACTGAATGAGGCAATGTCTCAAGGAAACAAATGTGCAAAACAGATAAGAAAAGTGATGAGAATGCAATAGGAAAAGCGTCAAAGAATGACATAACTAATGAAGTAAAACTAGAAAACACTGGCAATAGGATGAGATGCATCTCACTTGTGAGATCATCAGTGCGTGCTATATCTCAACGAAGAAACTGCTGCCCTCCACCCCTCAAATTTTAACAACAAAAAGCAAAGAACACTTCAATTGTATTATAGTTTCTTTGCCATTTGAAAAATTTTATTTGTCAACATATGAAACAATGGTGGTGGCAGGATAGGAAGAAAAAAAGGGAAATCTTTTCAAGACTTTTTAGAAGTGACACTCTCCCTTGTCTTGAAAATCACCGGACCTATCAGATGACATTTTCTCCTTTTTAGGCAAAACTTGACAAGAACATTATACTTTATAAACCATTAGACAATATAAACGATATACTTTATAAACAATTTCCATGTCATAAAAAAGAGCATTATACTAAGCTCAAGAAGTTTAATGAACCTAAAAGTCTCATGGAAGAACCACGTGAAATTGTCATATGAATTTCAATCTGAAATGCAAAGACTCACTTTTGCAACTTAAACTAGAAAGATTTTCCAGTGACAGGATCTGAGCTTTCTCTATCTGTTCAGCTCCAGAACATCCACAGTGGAGAGCAGCTTCCTTGTCACTTCCAATTCAGTGCTCAGCTAAACTCAGTAGTCAGGAATCATAAGTGAAACATCCTAAGTCAAAATTTGATTGCTGAAATATCCATAGAAGTGACCAAATAAATAATTTCTTTAATAATTTAGGCAACCCTGGGAGTTCAGACACAGATCTCTTGCTTTCATCAGCTTTTACAGTGCCTAGGATTTCACCACCTCCAGTGCCACCAGAGGATGATAGTCAATTAATTGCTACAGACCATTTATATAAATACTTTCATTCTGATCACCTTCTTTGAAGCATATACACACGTTTTACAGTAAACAGTCTAGAATCTACTTTGAGAACTTAATCTCTTAATTCCTCAAAGGCAAAATAGGCTCTTTACTCAGCCTAGCCCTTATATTCTCTCTGTAGCTAACATAAACAAAGGATATTTAAGTACTTAATAATTCATTACTTCTAGGATATATCAAGGTAAATTTTAGCTTTCATCTGTGCAGACTGAAATAATTATGCTATATTTTTTATTCATCTTTTATTTACAGCAGGGCTAGCTGTGCATATATATGCATACAAATAAGTCAGCAAGACTCAACTTTAGAATAAGTCTGAAGTTTGTTTAGCGCACAGAATAAATACATTGGTAACATTTTCAGTAGCAGAAAGACTACCATTTGGCTAGATTTAAAAATTAGAATAATTGCAGAAAATCACTAATATCTCTAAATAAGTCTTCCTCTCTTGATACAAAAAGGAAAACTATGAATACTAGACAATAAAGTAAGCTAAATCAAAAAGCAATACAATAGGCAGAGTATTTAATAAAACTGTTTAAAATGTGAAATTAAAACAATTTCATGGCACAGAAAATATTTAGGAATAATTCTTTTATATATTAAGAGGAAAAGTAGGAGGCTAAATTGAATCCAGTAGAGTATTACACTATTTTTGTTTTACTGCATGAAACACCTTGTCTAATCTTTCAAGTGATGGAAAAATCTTTCCAATTCTGCCTTGAAACTGTCTTGAAAGCAACATGTGCCAACGATGCATATTAAAACTGTCTGCTTTGGTGGTGGAAACAACACAACTTTAATCCCATGACTGTTGGCCCTGCCAACACAACAGGATTGGAAATTCAACCTATGCACTTTCTGTCTCACTTGTCTTGACAGTAGCAAAACTGCTGAAGATCAAAAGCCTTTCTCCCCTAAGGATACACACACACATTCCCAGAGTGTACTGATTGTCCTCTGTGACTCGCAAACTGTAGAATTTATCTGGTTTCTGGAAAAGCTATGACAAATAACACTAAAAAAAACCTGCCATTTAAAATTTGGCACCAAAGTGAACAACTCCAGTGTTATTGGATAACAAATTTATATAAAACCCTAAAGTAACATTCTTATGTTACTTTCACATAATTATATACTTTTTTGAATTGAAGTAACAAAAACTTGCTTGCATACTGAATCAAATATACTACATACACACACACATATATATATACACACACACATGTAAACCTATTTAATCTTCTAATTTCCTAGGGAGTTTCAGGGTGCAAATATGACAAAGTATCAAGATGACCAAAAAAAATTGCAAGATACAAATCAGCAGTTCTATAACCCCTTTTCCTGATCTGTATCTGATCAGAAATTATTCCTGTACAAATAAGTACAATCATTGTACTGGGTGAGGTACAAACCATATATTTACGTAGATCTCTGCCTTGAAAGTCCCAAGGAATTGAAAATGTATTTGGTTAAATAAAAGCCAGTTGGGTTATTGGGCAAAACTTGACAGTACTATTTGTGGGGGGAACTACTGTATGGAAGAACAGCTGTGAACAGAGGCTCACAAAACCTTGTAAGCAGAGACTCATAAAACACAGAGCCCATGTCTATTCTCATTCTTAAGTCTTTTTATCAGGTTTTGTTTTGTTTGCATCACCTACTAGTAACTTGAGGGGCCTATTTTTATGTAATGAATACTGTAATATCAATCATTTACTTTAGTTCACTAATTAATAATTTTTGGTCTTCTATTGACACTCGAATGACCTTTCCTTGTATACTGTAGAAAAGGTAGAAACCTTTGGTAGTCACATTGGTAAAGAGAACACACACTTAAAACAAATAATTGGTTTCCCATATTAAGAATGTATTAGACCATCTAGGATCTTTTGCCCATAATTCTGAATCTCTAACGTAGAAGCCTATAACTCAGGTTATAGGTTCATGATTTAATAATGATACAATATGAATCATTCTGGTAATTTATGGAATTACAATAAGGTTAGATACTGACACTCCTATGTTTTATCATATATGGTATTGGCTTTCTCCTCAGAAACATAATTTAGACATTGATTAAAAAGACTGAATCTTCTGAACAAAGTGGCTGCACACAAAATTTGTAATTCCACCTTTATTAGAAAAGTGTGCTACTATAGTTACAGGCCTATTCCATGCCGAAAACTTAGAACAATACATTCCTATCTTATCCTTAAGTTTACATCTGAAGAAATAAAAGTATTATTGTATTCATTGTCCCATTGTATCACTACTAGATCAGATAGAGTGGGTGTGCTCTGGCTCTCTTTGAAGTTGCGTCTTCACTTCAGTGATAGCAGAACTTGACTGGCATATTTAAACAGCATCTAAATAAAAAACTTGGGAGGCATTGTATATAGCTTATGTAGTAATATCCACCCTTCATTTATAAGTACAAAACATTTTGCTCCATTATGAAAGTGTGTGAATTATTAGAATAATCACTGAAAAGCCCACAATCGTAAGATCTTTACCATTACCCTACATTGTTTCTTATCAGTAGTTTTTCCTGTCCCACAGAAACACTGTTTAAATTTAAACAACTACCCACTGAAGAACAATCGTTCTTTTTATTTTTTAAAGATACATTAGAAGTTCTTTTCTTCTTAAACATATCAAAATCGTGCTGAGAAACAGCACTCCGGAAACATAAGCCTGAATTATTTTATTAAAAGTCAAAGTTCCAGTGGTTCAATGACTTTACTATCAGCTGTTTCTTAAGTTTCTTCAAAAGAATATAATACAACTATGATCAAAAATAATGTGTGGGAATTCCTTCTTTTCAAAAATGTAAGGAAATGAACTATTTTACTGTACACTTCCTATAGTTGCTCATTTCTTTCTTCTTCTCCTGGACCACGGCCTAAAATAACTTTTTATCTTCATACATATGTTCTTTTAAAAGTTCAATGATGGAGAAAATAGTAGTCCTCAAATGCTCGCTGTTGATGCTCAGGACACAGAAAAAAATATTTCACATGTAGGGGAAGAATTGCTGAGGAACTACTCCTTGATTACCACTAATTCTGCTGTTCTCTCCAATCTTCTTCTAAACAGTATGTAGTTTTGGTAGGCAGGAAGTGACCTCACCAAATCCTAATATTATTTAACTAAAGAGTAGGACAGCACACCAGGGGAGTGTAATTTAAACTACCTGGACTCCATTTGAAATGTATCTAAAAAGAATTAAAATACAAACAAAATCCACTGTGTCATGGGACAATAGCTTACTTGCTTTAGTAATGTTTATCACCCTAGCTTCGAATACCTTGGGGTTCCCAAGGCAAGTAGTCTGAAATACTGAATTGGAAAGCATACATGTACATTCCAGATGTAACTCTGTATCTCTACTGAAGGAGGGATGACGGGAAAGGAGAAAAAAGGCTCTATTTTTAAAAATACTCAATACATCTTTTATAACCTGGAATTATACATAACCACAGCAGAAAATTAAATCTATTTTCAAGTTCCTTTAATTCCAGAAATGGAGAGAAAAAATAACTAAATAAAAGGGGCTGTATAAGAGAAAGAACTTGAGCTATCTGAAAAGAAGTATAAGGAACTACTTCACTCAAATGTAAATTCTGAAATGCTCAAAGCTCTGTGATGCAGCTCTTTGTCAATACAATACACTTACCTATCATCATCTCTTAGCAGATTTCTATCTTGACTACTTTATCATAGAGCACAAGCTCTCTGAAAGAGCTACTGTATAGACAGTAAAGGTCCTTAAGATCTGAGTGATATACAGTCTGACGCATTTTGATCATCATTGATAGAGGAAAGGGGCATCAGGACCTTTTCCTTTTCTACTGCAGTTAGTGCTACACAGTATTTTTCAAGTTAATCCCAAAGCACAAGGGAAGGTTTTATGAGGTTATCAATTTTTAGCAAAATTACCAATAAATACACATTTGAATTAACAGCATAGACTAGAACCTTTAACAAAAACAAATCCTTGCAAACTTTTTTTTGATCATTATGGTAAGATCTACAGTGTATTACAGAACAAAGTTGCATATGTTAATGTCCTGCTCTATATTTAAAATCACATTAGGAAACTATTACAGGTTGAGTAATTTTCATGACCTACTTCATCATGCTAGGAATCGCCTCATGATTGCTTCCTGACTTACAGAGTTTCTAATTTTTTTTCATATGTACATGTTTGTACATACACAATCTGAGAGCTTCTAATTTGCCGAAGAAACAAAAGATTTATATAAGAATATATGAGAATATAGTCTAAATACAAATAAATAAAAAATGAATAGAAATCAGGAAAATTTAAATAATTTTTTGTTCACTAATACTTGACTTTACATATTTAAAGTAATATAATGGTAAAATAACTATTTTTCTTAAACCTACAGTGGATGAAACTTTAACAAGCAGTTCATAAACTTGAAGAGGGTAAGCACATAAATTAGAGATTTATAAAGTCAAAAATTTCTATGTGCCATTTTATCACCAGTGCTGAGAGAAATTCTCAAGTTATCATATTCATTCTATGGCATTTGAGGACACTTTCAGTGTGAAAAACCATTTCACACACTCTGATCATCTTCCTGTTCTAAAATATCTAGAACTTTCTAACACAATACCACTTAACATCCTATTTCTGAACTAAGATAAGAAACTTAGTTTTCTTACAGCACTTCACATATTCACAAATGCTACCTCCGAACACTGATTACTAAGCATTTGGAATCAGTAGGCCAATGATCTCCAGAAAATCCCCTGTGTCAGGTATATCAGCAAACGTTAGAGGAAAAATAAATGTATGCTGTAGTTCTCTGAGGCATTTATCAGCCTGTGGCATAGATAATGCTTCTGGAAATACTGTACGAGACATAGTTAACTCCAACGTGTTTCTAAGACTATCCCATATGCACAGTTAGAATTAATAATAAAGAGTAAGATCACTGAGCACATGGATAGAAATGATCTGTTAGGAAAAAACTGTTTTGTCCAGGGAAATCTTAGCTCCCCACCCGAGCCAGGTATTTCCTGATAATTAATTAATGGCAGTTAAGGGATTCTAGATTTGCTGTTGGCACCCAACTCAATCAATTGTCAACCATGAGGAAATACCCTCCCTACTTGCCATATCTGCCAAATAACTAAACACCCAATACTGAAAGAACATAATATTTTAACATACTACCAGTATTATTCATTTCAATTAAACTAATCAATTGTGCAAATCATATGCTAACTGAAAGCTGAAAAGCAGGCTATTTGCATTGTATGTCAGTAATCATGTCTATTGGTGGAAAATATATAAAGAATAAATCTTAGCAAGGTAATTAAGAGAGAACTCGGTCTACACATCCCGTCCCTACTAAACCAGTACAATTCAAACTCTTATAAAAACATGGGATAAGTCATGGCATAAGTCTTCTTGTGAGTATAAGCAACATTTATGTGTAAGGACAGTTTTATAAACTATTCTCAATTGCTCATGAGAATTTCATAACTGAGTACAAATGCTGGTGAGTCAACCTTAGATTTATCTGAAAATATTCATGAATTTCCTCTGAGTTTTGCAAATATGAAGAAGTAAATAAAAAAATCACAAATCTAGTGTTCAATATACACTTAATTTGTAAGAGCCTGCATCAGTGAATGGAATGAAGGGAAAATTTTATATTTTGCTTTATCAAATAAAATATAACACATGTATATATAAACATGTATAAATTATACTTGTATGTAACCATAAATACAGTAATGTGAACCAAAAATACAGGTATACATTATCTATATTTCTTATATAAATATATTAGTTTTTACAAGTTTCAAGGGAAGCAATGAAGGGTTGACAGAACACACAATTTCAAATCTTCTAAGAAAATTTCTTTTGATGCTTTGAGAGTTGAAACAGAAGACAGACTTCCTCTTAACCAGTAGCAACATATTTTGATTAACCTTGAGCTCTCTTCAAAATTTTCTCCCTAATCTATATTTGTATGTCTTAGCTATAAGACAAAAGATTGTTTTGCTGCTGTCATTAGAAAAACTCACTTCGAGTCAGTGGAATCAAATCCCTTGGCCAGTAGCTACTTAACATAAATACTGGAATAATAGCTAATGTTATTTTAAGAAATGAAAAATATATGATATACTGATATTTAAAAATTCAGTAAGGGAAAGGTCGAAGGACATAAATGTTGATTCTGACTGAGAATTAGTCATTCTGAATTCTGAGAAACTCAAAAATCATTGTTCATTCCAGAACAATTGGCTACAGAAAAGTGCTTCATTCAGCACTAATTATTAGTGTCATGAGCTTGCAATCATCTCTTTTCTAAGAAAAAGTATATTCTTCTAGAAAAGGAGTATTATCTCTGTAACCATGACACGAAGTTAAAATGACAATCTACATAAAACAGAAACATTATTTTAAATCGTTCTGAAGCTTCAAGTATTGGTAAATGGCAATTCTTTCAAATATATTTTAAGCTAGGCTAGAAAAAATGCCCCTTTTTTCATGAATACCAAGCAGCAAGGTTTTATTCAAAGGATTTCTACAATTAGGCACTCTAATTTCCTGTTGTTTCAAAGGACATAGTCTTCAGAAGTGGAGTCACACTTACAGCACAAAAACGTTGGCACCTCCATGCCTTGCCCTCTCCCTCCTTTCAGCCCCAGACTGTCCTGGGTTATGTCTGCCATCAATGGCTCCAAACAACCGAAACTGCAGAAAAGGGTGCCCAGACGTGCTGGCCTTTTTCCTTCTGCAGACTATCTACGGAAGCAAGAGGAGATGTGGATAGGAAGTCACTGAAGCCTCTTCAATCACTGTTTATCTGAATGCCCCTCACCCGTATGAGCTAATATTAGCATGCCAAACTTACGACTTAAATCTACCATAGGGGAAGCACAAAGAAGTCTAGTTGCCTCTGCCAACATACACAAGGCTATACCCTCTTATCTGCCAGCGTTCACAAGTGCAGCCTAAGCACACAGCTCTTAAAAAGCTTTCACTGGTCTGTCCAAGGAGCGCCCATAGGTGCCCTCTCAAAGGACATCAAGCGCACGTCGACAGGGTTGCGGGCAGACATGTATCTACTCTGCCTGGCAAGCGGGGTCTCAGGAAGCTCCAATCCACAGGTCACGGAGCAGCATTAACTGGATGCTGAGAGGGGAGGTGCATCAGGCCAGGCTCAGTGCCACGCAAAGGACATTACCCAACTTCTGGTCAGAAGTGCTTCATATCCGTCCCTCTAAGAAATCAGGGAGAACAGATCTATAACAATGTGTACTTGTACTGTTACACAGGTAGACGTAGTTTATATTTCTGAAAACATACTGTACAATTTCTACGTCTTTTGGTTTTTGGCTCTGGATTTGATAGGATCGAGGTTTCTGATAGAAAGGAAGTAATTTTAATCAGTAATGATCCATTTTCTCATCAATAAAGGACAGAAATGTATTTTAAACTGCTAGAGTATCACCCGAAAATAAAACCAGCAATCAAAATATTTATTCACGTGTGGTAAAACACATCAGAGGGTATGCAACCACATGCCTAATTCAGTCTATGGGCTATAAGCAAAGTACAACACAATATTGAATTCATTAGCAGCTGCACACATATGAAGTCAAAGTCACTACAGCAGTATGATTTTTAGGCAAAACATACAGAGTAGTATAGAAACACGTGGCAGAGCACTGGGACTGAAAACCTATGAAAGATATTTAAGCTATTCTATAGCATTACATAGTTTTTGATAAAACAGCCACACCTATCCCCAAATACAAAGCATCTATAATTAAGAACCACCCAGTACATGAATTCAGTAAGTTGCTAGCAGGCTGAAAAATACATGGGTGCACATTCATACACTAATGGTTGCACAGAACTTTTATACAAAGACCGAGATGGAAATTTAAAGTGTGTTTGCAAAAGAATTCTGCAGCACTGAACCAAATATTGTGTGATGTGAAAGTAAATGCAACACATGCACACAAACTACACAAACTTATTGGCTGGAAAATTTCATCTTGTTTCCAGCCTTTTCAGGAGGTATCTGAAAAACAGAATATCTGATCTTCTACATTGGCCAGTAAGACTCCAAGGTCACAGAAACACGATGCAATTAAAAAGGGTGTAATGAGTAAAGGTCATGAAAAATGAATAGGAACGTGACCCAGCACTACGCAGCAGCGAGCTACAAAAACAATCAGGATGGGAAGGCGCCAGCCAGCGTGCTTTCCTATCTAATCAGCTACGTCTGTGACTAAGGAGGAAGTTAAGGGAGGGAGTCTTCAGCACTTACAACAATCCCCAAGACTCCATTTCTGCTCTCCTGATGTAGTGTCTTTAGGATTCAGGCCAAGAGAACAGCTAAAAGGAAGCCAGTGGTCACTAATTATCAGCTTTGTATTTGTTCATGGATAATAATGACCTGTTTCAGCTAGGACAACAGATTTCACAAGTATTCTCAGCACAACAGTACGTGTTCTGGTCTATGAAGTCTCCCAAAAACAAGCACTGATATCCATCTCCACCACAAAGAGACCATACAAAACATCACAGGTGCCCTGTCCTCGGCTATTTTTCCCACTTCATTTTATCTAAAACACTGCAATTGCACTTCAAGAACATTTTTCTAATTCTTCTTAATTGACAAACACAGATGAGAAGCACTGAGAGGGTTAACCACAACTAGCCAGCCATGCTACAACAGGGAGCTGTGAGAACTAGCTGTTCATTAGCTGTTGTTCACAGACCAGCATTTAAGGCAAAGTGATCAGTAATATCATTGCCAGGTACTCATACCTCATCCCTGGGAACTGATTTCCTAGAGACAGACCAGAAGGAACAAGACGACACCTGGCTACAAACTAACTTTGACAGCCTGCAAGCCTACTGACGCCAGCACACTTGGCTGGTTAACAAACAGGTAGCTTTGTTTTTGCTACAAGAAAAAATAAAGTCTGTGAGGAAAACAAGTCCTGAATTTAAGAGGCTACGTAATGAAAAAATCATTGCTTATATTGTGAGCTACTACGTTGCCATGCTGCTCATAATTTACATTTCATTTTCCTTTTGTAATTTTCCCTGGTCAAGTCCTACATGCTTTTCTTCATTATATTTACCCTCCTCCCCCCCAAAAAAAATTCACAAAGATACTTGCAATTTAAAAAGAGACAATTAGTATTTAAACTAGCATTCTTCAAAAGGAACGAGGATCCACAAGTAGGATTCAGTCTTTGTCATATCTGAACTTGTCTGTTGTTCAGTGGTTCTTTTACTTTACAACCTTTGACATCCTTTATCACCACTTTGTTTTCCTTGGGTTTATAAAAGTGGTGACAAAGGATGTCAAAGGTCGTAAAGATCTTTGTTGTATTCTGATATCCATACCATTCCCATGTATATTGATCCTTTCTTATTCCAATTATAACGTTGCAAGTAGCCAGATCTAGATAAACCTGCTTATTTGTCACTGAGAAGTGGTGCTTACACAGCTCTATCATTTAAAAGCAAAATTCATTTTGTCAGGAGAATTCATTCATAAAAAGTTTCAGTGATTTTCTGCCTTGATTCTCAGCAGCAGTCCACAGCAGAAATGTAAGATATTTGAAATTATTGCTTTGGCTTTGATTCAATAAATATTTTTCTCATTAAAGTGATCTGTTTATATAAAGCTTGCTTAAACAAAACAAGCTGCTTCACCAGAGAGAGAATTCCTTAGTTAACATAACCAGCATACAACAAGATACAAACACTAGCTTATTAGGATGGCTGTAATTTTTTAAAAAAAGTTTTAGCAAAATAAGCTCATTTATTTGTTTGCAGGACAAAGAGTATGTTCATAGCCATTGTTTAAAAAAGACAATTTCATTTTTATTATGAAGATTATCCTATCATATGAAGATGATAATCATATTTATCACAGATCACATTCACATCCCAGTAAATCCCTCCTTTGTGTTCTGGATAGAGATATATTCTGAGATGAGTTACCCTGTTTCATGTGACTATCATGACATTTTACAGTGAGGACTAAAACATCTGTTTTGAGAAAAAAAAAGTTCCAACCTAATAACTTTCCACCCTTTAAAACGAGTTCAAAAGATTTGTTTTAAAAAAAGTTTCCAATATAAGACGAAATGTGGATCCAGAGCCACATTAATCATCTTAGTATCAGATTTCAGCACTTACTCCGGTTTTCTAAAACTCGGTCTAAATTCTGAGATTTATTTAAAAGATTGACCTGAAGTAACCATCAAGGCAATATTCACTACCCTTAGGTTGCATTTATGGCTGACTAGCCTAGGATTTCTTCCTCTTTTTCAGCAAACTAGCCTCTCCTTCCATAGAGGATTATATTGGGAAAGGTTTGCTCATCTGATTTCAATCTTTTTCTCCCCTCCTCTTCCCTCTCCTCCTGTTCCTTTTTAATGTTTCCTAAGTCAATAACTGCTTTAATATTCTCTAGATTGATTCACAACCAAAATACCTCAAAATACATGGACATCATCTCTTTTTCATTCCTTCTATAATAGGGAAAGGCAAAGCCCTCAAATATACCAGGCACAAAGAGAAGTTTCACTCATAGAGCTGGAAGAGGCAATTTTACACTGTAGTGACACATCTAAAACATTTATTCTATTGAACTTGACATGAAAGTCTCTATTATTTTTATTACAATCTCTTTTTTTTTTTTTTTTTTTTATTTGAAACTGGGATGAGAACCTTACAAGAAGGAACAGCTTTTTACTACAAGCAAAGAAAGTTTTCTGAAGATTGAAAACCAGTCACTGAAGGCAGCCAGCAATAATTTTTATACGTCTAAGACAGCAGAAATGGGCAGGAACACTGCAAAGGCAGCCTCTCTATTCTGCCTAGTAAGATGATGGAAAAACAACAGAACTGAAACTCGATGTAAATCTGGAAATAAACACAGTTTCTGCCTCTCACTGGACTGAAGGATGGGATTTTCAGTCAGGCAGAGAGCATGTGGACTGTGAGAAGCGCATCCTGCAGCTCTGAGAAATTAGGCCTAATTTTATACAGTCATCTGTATAACAATATTAATAATGAACCTTTTCCTCTCTTCTCTTTTTCAGTCCTTGTATTTCCCTCAAATTAAACCAGGCATAATCTGAAAAGTCTTACTTAGAGAAAACTCAAATAATTGGAACTATATCAGAAGGTCTCCTAATTACAACATGTAAATATTATAGCTTTGCTTGGATGAGTAAACTTCTCTTTTTAAATATTCAAAAATAGCAAATGATAGAGCTGGAAGCATGAAGCCAATTCCACTTCTTAGAGCTTTGCCCTTCTCTAGCAGGTATCACATTGAAGGGTGATTACAGAAATACAGCATTAAGGCTCAAATCCTCAGAGAATATTCCTGGACTATGATAATTTAAGAACTAGGAGGCCATTGAGGTCTCCCAGTTCTCAATAGAGCTGTGGATCAGGGCTGTCCCTTCCTCCTGCCAGCCTGTCTTTCAATCCAGTCTTTTACACTTACATGTCACATGCTATCATGAAATATAGAAAGATATCATATAACCCAATGTAATTGGCACTGTTGACTGTTACTGTTAAGAGTTTCCCTTATGCCAAGGAAAGCCTGGATCACTTTTCAATGGGGCTTCTGGGTTTCTTGCATTACAGGGTGCCATAAACCACTGAAAAGGCTTAGCTTAGGCCTTGCATCTTTATCAGCATGTTGGTAACCACAAAATATGCAGGTGTTGTTCACTGGATCACAAGTCCTTCACAAAAGCAACAGTCACCACATGCACCATCTGAATCTACGTGGTAGTTGCATTTTATCATTTCCCATTTCAGGACGACTAATATATTTTACAGATAGCTCTCTGCAATTCATTTGCATTAAAAAATTGCTTTCTCAGACACTGACTTATATGTTTGTAAATACGGGGCTTTGCAAACTTGATGTCATAGTAACATAGCTTTTATAATATTGGTTTTGTGACTCATACAGTGATTACATGCTAACTGGACACTCCTTGTCACCCACTATTTGCCAAGATAGTGTTTAACAAAACCAGAATGTGCTGACTGAAAAGCACATGCTGTGAAAACGCGCTTGAATTATATCATGAAGTTTCTTTTTTCTTTTTAATGTTCATGCGTTATTTATATGTGCCTAATACTGAATCGCTAAAGATGCATATGCTCAAAATTGCAGAATTAAGACATTATTTGCTTTAGTTTTAATTGTTCATCATTTTATCTACAGTCAGACTTAAGCCCTAAAACATTACTTTGGTACCTCAAGGTCTGCACTGACTTAGAGCTATGTTACTGAGCACATCCCTGAGCTTTGTTTCCATAAATTGCCCGCCGCCAAGGGCACCTGTTCCTCAGCATTGGGCTAGCCCTACACGCTCCCCTTGGCTCAGCGCTCGCAGAACGGGAGGAAGGAAGAGGGGCACTGCTGCCGCTTTGTCCTGACCACCTCACGGTGCCCCCTGTCCCTGCCAGCCTCCCCTCTCCCCCGATGCACCAGCCCCGAGCTCCTGCTCAGGCCCCACAGGGTGCTCAAATGGGTTATTCTGCACGTGCACATACTTTTCACAGGGTCGCACTACGCAAGTCAGAATGCACATGAGCAATTTAGTAATACGCTCTATGTCTCTCCCTTCAACACCACTCAGATTGCACAATCCCTTCTGGAACAACAGAACCACAAAAAAAGTCACAGGCCAAGTGCCTCCCTATGGAGGGATCAGAACCTTACTTCTGTGCAGGGCCACACAAGTCAGCCTTGCAGCATTTGCAAATTATGGAGATTTTTCAAGCCTTCCAAAAGGACTGATTCATGGAAAGAGCACAGAGCAGACACTGCAGCGTTTTTTTGAAAATTAAAATCATCTTTACTTATCTCCTTTTATGGTTTGAGTAAGTGATGGTCTCTCAATTATAAAAAATTGGCTTAGCCAAAGGCTTAGTAACACATTTAAGAGACTCACTCTTGCCACTTCTTTTTAGAGAGCTTGAGAATTCTGTTAATACCTACAGTTATAAATAAGTATGAAAGGAATCATTATAATTTCAAGTGATTATTGCAGTGCTCAATATCAATGTTCTACCATAAGAAGCAAGAAGGATTAAATCTTAGAGAAGCCAGTCTAAGTCTACTCGCAAGATGTTTACATGACAGCTATATAACCTCAAGATATTAGGTAAGTGCAGATAATGATATAAAGTTCAAAGAAACAGCAAAGCTGGGTGCTTGTTGCAATCACAATTCGACTTCCTGTAATTAGTAAACCAAGACCAAATTGGAGAATAAAAATTGCTCAAACGATGTACAAACAGTATGTAAGAGAAAACTGACTCTCCCTCTCAGAAGAGCGCTTTCAGAGACCCTGCTGCAAGCTGGGGAGTAGCACTAGATGATCTCCAGAGGTGCTTTCCAGCTTCAAATATTCCATGATTCTAATTCTGCAATTTGTTTAAAAGTTTTGCCAGAGAAGAGCTGTCTGCAACCCATCCCAGGGAAAATGGGCATTGCTATGTTTTGGCAAGTTCTATAGCTCCCATGATATAATCAGTAATAAATCTGCACATTTGCTCCGTCCTGATGAGATTTAACTGATTACTGGGGAGAAAGAACCATGTAAATTCGTTCTCTGATTATATTCTCTGCTTTCTATAGCTTTCATGAAGCACTCAAATCCTCAAAATTGATGCATTCTACACTTAAAAGTATTACTCATATATATTACATATATTTATCTAAATTATATTCGTTTCTGTAAAAAGATTTTACAAAGGAATTACCAGCCTACAGAAGCTCTGCCTGACAGGCTGTTTTTTCACAGCTTATATAATTTCCGATTTCTTTTTTTCGGTGAATCTCAAATAGACAATAAAATTATCCTTATTCCCGCTAGTGAGGTTTTCCCAAGGAAGTATATAATTAAAAACACTTATTTCACTATTAAAGAACCAAGAGCGCAAGAAACAACAAAATGTCTCAGATATAGCTGAACCTCATTTAAAAATAAATCTTAAAATTCTAATCTGACATGCTTCTGCCTTCAAATTAAGTAGATCTAGCCAGCAAGACAAAATTATTTCTTCAGATTTATCTTTTCTGCTCCTGATATTTAATTTCCTTAAGTAAGGTGATGGGAATCACTGAAATACATCATTAAACAAGAACCTCATACTATGTCCAAAGGCCCTTACCTGCACTTGCAGTGTCCGTGAAGTCATCACAGGTGTTTTTGTGACCACGGGTTCCTCTCCTGTGTGCAATGGGCCCCAAAGAACGCTTTAAAAATATCCACTTAGATTTCTCAAAGCAGTTGAGTTCCACCTCAGAGAGTTCCACCTCTTTGAAAGTGTAACCTAGACAGACAAAATGTCATAGAGACATGAGAAAATCCATGTCTTCCCTAAAATTATCAACATTTGCTATTATTAACATTTTGAGTATCTGCAAATAATAGAAGTTAAAATTAGTTAACCTCTTCCTGAATTTTAGCAGGATACCAGATTTTCACATGTAACAAGGAAAATGAAAATTTCTTCAGCATTTCAGCTGTAATTCTTTATACTTTATGTGTTTTTTTTTAAGAAATGCTGTGTAGTATAGAGGTACATATTTTGTGTGATACGCAATACACAGAAAATCAGTCAAAAGGCTTTTAAAAGAATAGGAGCAGCTTCTAAAAGACTCTGCCTACAATCTCTTTCTTCACCTAACTTCTTGCACTTTTAACAATTTTACCAAAAGCAAGTTGTCATCCTCATCAAATATTTTTACTACTGACTGTAGTTCATTCAAGATGTAGTAAAGAAGGTTTTATAAAATTAAAGTTTATAAAATCTGCTTGAAAATGGGCTTTATCTTCAAAAGGTTACAAACGAGAAGTCATAGCATTTTTAACTTATTCTTGAGTACAACCAGTTGCATTTTTTTTCAGCTTTACAACGTAAATAGCACATATCAGGCAAGGACTTAAAGATTTAGAAACATAAACATGCAACCTGATTCTTTTGCATGACAAATATAATCCCCAAGAGAGTTAGCTTTAAGGTTTTGATCTAAAAATACTGTTACATGTAAAAGGAAAACTCTTCTGCTCAGCCCTGCTCACCAGGCAAAGGTCACCGTCCTAAAAGAACTCTGCTCATCGTCAGAAAGGCTAATGCACTTCCAAGTAATTACAGTAGCAGGAATTGTATAGAAATTCTCCAAAAATTTTTTTTTTTATAACTCAAGGATGTGGACTGCAGACAGCTCATGGATCAGCCATTCAAAACTCCATTTAGTACATAACAAATTTTTACTAATATAACCTTTTATACATATATTCTCTACATTATGGAAAATGTCCTCTAATAATTTTTGCCTCAGTTTTTGTATGTTCTGCTTTAGATTTCTGCAGAGATTCAAGCATATAAAAACTATTCTTAGTAAAGTCTCCTTAGCAAAGGAGACTCCTTTTGCAAGCTAACAGATTAATTGCTTATGCAATTTAAAACACCTTAAACAAAAAACTGAGGTATACAACCAAGCACAAATGATCACTACTCTTTATGACAAAGCAATCTTTTTAACTTACTTTTTCAGGCACTGGTATTGTAAACAGTAAGCTGTTTTGCACTATCAAAAGAGCACAAACCAAGAAAGAGGCTTGCTGTCTATTACAAAGAAAATGGCACACAAAATAGAAATAATCCACTAACAAGCTCTGCATTTACTATGTTCAGGCTGAGGATGATGGTTGGTCGGGAGGTTGTTCATGTACCTTAAGAATAAAGCACTTGATCCTACAAAAAGCCAAGTTGCTGGGAAAAGAGGTGCCTGGCTCCATAAACCAAGTAAATGGAAAGCCAGATGACAGGAACACCTGCCTTTGAATATCTGTTAGATCAAAAGTTATTCAAGCACTAGTTCTGCAGGAATGCTATGAGACATCAGCACTAATAAAAGTGGCAAATGACTACAGATAAAAATAAACAAAACACTGTTAACAAGTGCTAGTGGTTTTTAATTATGCAAGGACTGAATAAAAGAAAAAAAACAACAGAATTGAATTGAAATCTCCCCTCCCACTTTCCCAGCCCAACCAACCATTTTCAACTGATCATTTCAATTAGAAAATTTAGAATTTTATGTTCTTGAAAGTGAATGTAGCTCTACACTGATTTTCTCTTCTCTAGGCACTGCACATATTTTACAATTCATTCCCTCCTTTGAACTCTCTTTTTCCAGTAAGTTAGAAAAATAGGAAGAAATAGGATATGTGCATCTGTAACCAAGTTACCTAAAAATCGGCAAAAAGTGACATCATTTTAAACAATGCAAAGAAGTGAAGACTCCAAACCCACAGCCTGCTCAATTTTTTGTTTGCAGTTAAGTGATGGCAAAAACCAAATTTTTACAACATTTCTCATTTCACAACCTTCGGCAAGTTACAACAATCACCATGGAGCCCGGCACAATCTGGCCCATCTGGTCATATGCTTCCTTTGAAATATGGGCCCTTTCCTCTCCCCTCCAAGTATCCTCAGCTGCCTCTGAAAGGTTTTTCTCTAGCTTCAGTGTTGCCTCGTTTTTGTACAGGTAGAGTCTGCAGAGGATGCACCGAGCTGCAGAGGATGCCACTGTCAGGGGCACTGCAGGAGCACTTGGAGCACTTGCCTTTCCCCCAGTCTCTGTAACTTCTGCCTGCTGCTGCTCTGCACTAGCTGGCAACAGCTCCAGCTCCCCGAGCAAAGCCCTGGGCACCTCCTGGCAGACTGCAGCCCTCCCCTGGCAAAGGTCTGAGCAAAATCTGTTGCAACAAGATGGAAATTCTGAAGTCACTTTGTTTAAACATATCTCCATGGGCCATTCGGATAGAACTTCTGTATTTCCAAAAACGCTGAAGATCTTTACAGTAGTACATGTATTATTTGGAATGGTGTTGTGCTGTATACTAACATAAATACAAATTATTTTTGCCTATTAACATGTCTCTTCAGTAAGGAAAACCGTAAATGTCTGAAGCAAACAATACCAATATTGTTGACTTATTCACAAAAGCAAAGCTTATATTGGGAGAAGCTTCAGAAACAGCTGAAAGAAAAAAAAGAATCAAGTATCTCTTCCCAAATACAATGTTGTCCAATTTCTCCTCTTTTCACCATTATCTATATGGCAAAATTATAGCAATTAGGAAAGGTAACAACTAGCACCCAGCACTATCATACATCTGTTTCTCTAAACATTGCTGAAAAATATCATTAATAAACCTTGGATTTGTTAACAACAGGCTCTCCAAGTAACTGGGACTGTTTGGCAGGTTAGTAACTTATTGATCATGCTGTAATCTTAGGGCAGTAATTCAGTTCAACACTGAGCATCCTAAAATAGGCTCTGGCCTCACAGCGCTGAGCAGAGAGAAAGGATCTCTTCACTTGCCAGCAACACTTTTAACAATTTATTCTTGCTTTATATTATTCTATTGCTACAGAACAGCAGTTATCCTGCACATTCACTGTGCACTTTTTTTAAATGCCTGGATTTCTCAAATGCTTCATCTTTATTTCTAAGGGTACTTATACAGATAACTACACCTACAGCAAAACAGTATCATATTATAACACATATCGTCCCACTGACCTTAATTAATTAGCCGAACACAATCAACACTTCATCTTTTTCCATTACATGATGTAGGCAATAGCAAACTTCTCGGAAAAGTTAAGAGATATTATATTTTTACCTTACTCAATTAAACTGAAAGTCCTGCCCTTGCCATAAATTTGTCTTGCAATCAACGCTTAGAAGAGTTCCGAGGAATGACACATGCACAGCTTCACAACCACACACTGAACAGACGATGCTTATAATGAAAGGACCTTTCAATCTCCACAGCTACTCAATCCTTCAATTAAATCAGGAATTACACGAGCCTGTCAGATTTCTAGACTATGAGCACTTAGTCCCAGACAACCACACAGTTGCACAGGGTATCAAACCCCTTAATAAGTCAATAAAAGGCTTTGAGCTGATCAAACAGTCAAGTGCTCTGGATAAATTCAAATGATTTAAGAACATCTCTAAAGCAATATTTGTCATTTGTGTGAGGCAGGGGGAGTTGTTATTTTCTTTTTGTTTTCTCTAAGTGAAACATTACATATGGGATTAGGATCCGCTCATAGCAACAGTTCCCACAAATAGAGAAAGTGGTTGTGTCATCCCAAGTGTTCTGTCCCTGCATATTGGGTGGAAATTTTGGAAGGGAAATCTCTTGAACCTGAATAATCAGCACTTTGGGTGGAGCACTCACTTTGCAGCACTGCTTTCACCTCTGGAACCAAGTTGAAACTCAAGTCAAACTGATGTAACTGAAAATTCTTTCAGCAGAGCATAAGTAGTAAAATATCTAGTCAGAAATAAGCCTCAGAAAGCTAATGCTAAGGCCAATCTTTTTAAGGTTAATTGTTGAGCCCCATGGACATTCATTCTAGAGAGGTAAAAAGAAAAATATTTAATTTCATGTTTTGATGTTTTCATGTATTGAGAGTAATAACTTCTAAATTAAATGCCAAATTGGTTCAAACCTTAGATCTTTTTACACTCTGCTGGGTTTATCCGCAGTAAGTTGAACTCAGATGGAAGAGTCAAGCTTCAGCTAATAGGACAAAGAATAAATATATAAACCAAATTCCCTTAAGGCTAACGATAAGTTTCGGAGCACGTAAGAAGTACACCCTTATCTCATCCTTTCTTGATCCTAATACATATATATAAACATATAAATATTTATCTGGAAAAAAATAATTCCAACTGAGGGAGACACTGGACTAAAGTCACAAAGGTGGGCAAACATCACAGTGCCACTTTGCAGTATTTTTCATTTGCTGGATCCAAACAGTATTGGTAGCACCATGTCTTGAGAGAAAAAAAAAAAGTCAATTCTGAAAATCCTGCTAGATTCCCAATCCACCTAGCCTAGAGTTCTTAGTTAAGAGACAGTTGTATTTGTGCATGTTAACCTGTGATTACATGTCAGTGATTTGGCAGTCATTCAACACTGGCATAGTTTTAAAATGTTTGAGTTTTGCTTCTGCTATTAACACTAACTCCAAAGCCATAAAGCATAAAACTTTTTATATAAAACATAAAGCATAAAAATTCTGACTGTGCTCTAATTCAGAAACTGCACTGCCAGTAACAGTACAACCATGGGTGATCTGACTCCCAAGGTATCTTGAATCTTAATCACAACCAAGTAATTTCTACCACTATAGAACCATATATTAAGCCAGATCATGGACAAATATGCAACATTTAGTCTCTCACTAGAGAATAAAGTTTCAGGTCTACACAACACTGACAGCTATCACCAGTGCCAAACGCTGGCATAACAGAGAGTGTACTTCCAATCTCACGGTCAGAAGAGGCATCAAACAAGAGGTCTAAACAACTACAATTAATAAACAACTACAATTAACACATCATGGAGCAAAAGTTCACTAGAACTACACTGCCCCCTCACAGAAGTGCTTATTTCACATGAAAGGGAACAGTGCAAGCTTAGGTAGAAAAGCTTTCCAATATCAGCAGAAATGTGCCAGAGAACTATTTTGAAAAATACTGTTTTCTTCGAAAATTTCTGTAATGGATTCACTTAGTCCCATGGAACCAGAACGAGAAGGCTGAGATTTCATCTATAATCTTCAGGTTTATTGTCAGAAAATTCTATATCTGACTTTCTGTACTCTGACATTTTATTACTAGTGGTGTTCTACCAAATAGCAGTGAGAAGATACCATCAAATTATTTGAATACAGTGAAGGATTTGGATAGGATTGTTTCCTAGAGGCAATCAAATAATCTATTTTCATCTTTATAGTTGTGCGAGTGTCACTAGAGATGGCAGAGAAACAAAAATCATTTTTAACCTATCAGTTTTCACAGGGAAAAAAATGATCCATTTTAGGGCTGATCTCAAATTATACTCATCTAGAAAAGTTTTCTACATTTTTCCATTGCAATTTTCTACCAAGGAGGGCAGTGAGCAGCTATAGGAGGTATTCATAAGGCAAGGAACGAGGTTTTTTTTTGCCTTTTTTTTTTTTTTTTTTTTTTTGACTACTCATATTTTTCTGGTATTTTTACCAGTAAAATAATTTGGTCTTGACGCTGGAGCTATGCTGCTGAATACTGCACAGAGGGATGGGCAATAAAGGTTTATTGTTATGTGCCTAACACAAGAGGGTTTGGGCCCATCACAGAAGACCCCTCTCACTTCTGTAAGTAGACTATTTTTCTTGTTATTATTTGAAATATACGTTTTGAAAATAGTGGCTGTCTCAAAACACTAAAATTTACAGTGATTTCAGGAACATTGTTTTGCCCTTCAAAGAGAGCTTTACTGACACACACTGCATAATTGTTTAATCTTATTACACTAAACCACAGAGAAGAGTTTGACAGGTATGAAATTACCATCACAAACAGAGTTAAGCCTGAAACTATTTGAAGAATGGTGAATTATACTCTAATGGCTGGAAGCTATTTAGATCTTAGCCTTTTTTGCTAAATTATTGATCTCAATGAAATTACAAATACATGACAATTCCTCAAAGCCTATTTCACAGATCAGTTGTAGAGCACTTCATGCTAATACCTAAGCCTGTGGAACTGGGAAGACTATCACCTCCATCTTATCAAAAAGAAACAAAAAAAATCAGAAACTGGAACCTGAGGATGTCTGAAGAGGTTATGCTGCATTTGTCCTCCCATAATTTAAATGGATAGCAAAGCAAAACTCTGTAATACCACATTTCTGATACGTATTAAATACGTGCTGAGAGTCATATACATAAAAGTGAAAATAGAAGTTGTTACTTATTAAAATGTATTTGTGAAGATTTCTGAAATTTGCTGTCAGTTAGGTCAATAATATATAAAATATTACTTTAAGTAATACATCATATTATTTTTAATTATATTTAATAATTAAATTAATTATGTTTAAAGCAATATAACTAATTTTATTTAGATCAGTTCAATAATATTGCTGGTATTCATACTTCGCTAATACACTAGTGAAAACTCTATGCGACTTTTGATTACTTAAAAATAAAGCAAGCTGAATAGCTTATCTCACAGGATGTTTTATCCAGAAAACATGATAAGCTTTGATCAGCTGTTAATATATGCCATTTCTACTAAAAGAGTCAAATTTTATATACCCGAATAAATATCATTTGTACAATGATAATCCCTGCAAATAATGTTCACTACCAAAGATTTGATTGAACTGACGTATACAAAACACAAAAAAAAAAAAAAAAAAATTGGAGCTTTGATCGCAACACATTGCGACGTTGGTATGACTCCATTAGTAGGAGTTATTGTGCAGCAGAACGTTATATATTTTGAAGTAAATAGAAGCAGGAGAGGAGAATAAATTTTGAACAAGCCTTTAAATACAAGGAAAGGCAATATTAAGCTCTTCCAAGCTAAGAACGGAAAAAATGTATAATTACGGAGTTTACAGTAATTAAAATTTCCTTTGTCACCCACTTTATCACACAAATTGGGTGGAGAGGAAGAAAAAAAATATGATTTTGTTTGACTCTCAAGCACAGCTCTCAGGGCACTTTCATAAACAACACATTTTAGTTAAGCCATTGATTTACAAAAGAATTTCCCAAGGAGGGGAAAACATCTAGTTAGTGATTTATGACAATGATAGGAAGTGCACTTAGAGCTGGGGCTGCTCCCAGAATTTTTGCAAGGATAGCACAAAAAACAGCTTCTTTGATACAATTTGCTTCTATGAGTGAACTTATGATAAACACAGCATGCCCTGGTTCAGTAAAGAGAGAACAAAGAAT
The DNA here is from genome assembly GCA_013398315.1 of Nothoprocta pentlandii. Classification (NCBI taxonomy): domain Eukaryota; kingdom Metazoa; phylum Chordata; class Aves; order Tinamiformes; family Tinamidae; genus Nothoprocta; species Nothoprocta pentlandii. The sequence goes on along the minus strand of VZSG01000094.1, from coordinate 455,611 downwards.
TGGTTTAATCAAACGGAAGTTATTTAAAAACTTTTACACAAGCTTTGTCAAATATTCAAAACAGGCAGAGTGATTTACAAGAGTAGCTAACATTTCTAACAGCAGCTAGAAGACCCTTAAATACCACCAGTTTCCGCCAAGGATTCATCTGTTTTCTATTTTTCACAATTTTTAATAAATGTAACCAACTTAGCTCACCTAATGAAAAGGCTCCATATAATCTTACCCAGCTTCTCCTTTCATTTGTTTTTGCAAATAATGAAAAAAAAAATCCTCTGGATGAAGCTGAAAGCTTTGGAAAACCACATTCAACTCGCATGTGGATCTTGCCCACTGCTCTTGCCACTGCTGATCTTCAGATCACTGCATCTCCAGCTGACATTTCTTAGGATCGGAGCCCTAGTGACCGTACCAGGACTAACACATATTTGTTTAAGCAAAGTAGTACTGCTCAGCTGTTTTCATTATGTTAAAGGAGAGAACATGCTTAAAGAAAACCCTGAGGGATGGAAAAGTAGAAAACATGAGAAGATTAGGTCATATGGAACTATGTGAAATGTTGGACAAGTGCTAATCCTTAACTCTGAAATATGTCTCCATGTATATATGACACAGCACAAAGCCAGGACTTTACCACTGAGTGTAGGAGGGCTCCTTTTTCTCATTATTAAAAGCTAACATTCGAGGAGGAAACAGAAAGGCCATCGTAAGTAATGTCTGTTCGGTTCCCCTAGGTTCAAACCTGCAATGGAAGAGGGGTGGTTTTGGCAGACACAACAGGTAAGGCGACGAGAAATCCTCTGGGGTAGAGGCTGTCCTTTATATTAGGCATTTAAACTCCTGTGAATGTGCATATCCTACTCGCACACATAGCTATTGTTATTATCAAGTGCACAAGAACTAATAGCAATAAAAGTTTAAAGAGACAATTGCAAAGGACTCCTTAACTGCAAAGGACAGTGAGGGGAGTGCGCAGCATTTGTGTGCACGAAATCCGGACATCCATAATCCACCTAGAAATGCTCCCTTGCAAAACTGGTATTATACAGAACACTTGTTTAGTTTTTGGTTGTTATTAAGGTATTATTTAAAGTGATATCATCACTTATTAGCCAAAAGATGCATCAGAACCACTCTAATGAAGTCAGCTTTCTCCATGACAAAAGCTAATAAGGGAAGCAGCCAATCCCTGGCTCTCCAGAAGATTCTTTCATGAAACAAGGAACAGTAATAGCATTCCACTAATTCAATTTGCTATCAAGTTTTATAGGAGTTTTATAATTCAATAATATGGAAGAAATCTAATCTTGGAGCTCAGATAAAAGCAAGATCTATTTCTTGATAGATCATATGGGATTTTAAAATATCATTACAGAAATACAATATTATTTTTCCTAATGAACCGTCCAAACATGAATTAAATAATTAACTGCAGATGGCAGAGCTAACAAAAATAAATAAATAAAACCTGGTAATGATGAATTGCTGGTTCAAGGAATTCTCCAACGTATTGGCTGTTCTAGATTCAAAGTGATGTTTCAAAAGGAATCACAGTAGTCGGCTCTTTGTTTTCTGTCTCACACCAATTCATAGCAATGTGCTAAAAGTAATGCAGTGACACTGCAATTCCTTAATGTTACCAGGAGCAGCCAAGAGGCAGCATTTGCTTCCCATCACAAACAGTTAAACCATGAAGTCTTCAGGAGAAGAAAGGAATCACACACTACTGGCTTGCTTCTCACAATGGACATTTTGGACAAAACAAAGGTTTATCAACAGGAACTAGTGACATGGATACCTGAGGATATACAGGAGGATAATTAAGAGCAAACGGGTACTTAATTTATCAAGAAGCTTTCAATGGATTGAGCATAGCAGCGTATCAAGAACTGGCTAAGGGTAAGGGGCTCCATACCTTTGAAAGGAACAAGATAAATATAAATGCCTCACAAAGTTTCTACTAGATCACAAATTAACTTTCTGTTGTTTTCTGTTGAAAAAATCCTTCCCAAATATAAAATAGCAAATTAACCAGCCCAGCAACACTCTTAGAAACACAGTTTCTGCTCAACAAGGGCCAGTTTGTTACTCAGCCAATTTTTGTTTTAGAAAAAGCATACTCTAAAATTTGTAATATCATAGCAGGGTATACTGTGAGAACTGAAAATTAAAGTACATTATAGTCATGCCTGCTAAAAAAGTGTCTCCTCCAGAACATAAGTGCACTGCTAGGTTATGCCAAACTCCCAGCAACACACAGCTTACCTGCCTAGTATCAGACAGCCTGAATATACTTAATTTCCTTTAATCACAGAAAATAAAACAGTTGCAGTCACTGCTTGGATGGGAGACCACTTGGAAGATGTGAGCTAAAATACATGGGAACAAGACCAAACGTTTGGTTTCTGTGAATTTGCCAAATGAATTAAAAAATGCTACATAATTTCAAGTAATTGCTACTATGACAGAATAGAATAAAAATTAAAAGAGAAAAGTCAAGTGACCAGACAGTTATTTTCCATTTCTTTTTTTTTGTTTGTTTTTTATTTTTCCAAATTATTCTGTAATTATTCACTTTGGAGTCAAATAATTTGGGTCTACTTACTTAAAATTACTCCTTTCATCTAAGCACTTTGGGATTCATTGACGATGCAAGAGCCAAAGGCTAACCTAAGCTGAAAATACCCTCACAGCAAGAACCTGGGCACACAACGTGGGCATGGATCTACATGGAGAAATAACCGGGAAGAGGCTTCTTTAACCAACATTCTTAATGGAACAGGTAGAAGGGGAAATTATAATTCTACTAGAAAGATTAAGAGGGTTTGGTATTTCCCTAGCAGAAACCTACTTACAAATACTGTTTCCCTGAAAATAAGCAAGAGAAGACGGAGGTTTTTTTATTCAGTGTTCATGCCTGTTCTTCAATCAACTATCTCAAAAGGTGCCACTTTTTCACAAGCAGGAGCACATAGTCTCTGCGCTGTTTTCTTTGCATATGCTGTTAATGTTTCCAATAACAAACTTGTACCTCTCCAGCAAAATATTCTCTGCTATTTGCTGTACCTGTGGCAGCTTTCCAGGACTATCTATTCAGCATGTTTCAAAGCAAGCCACAGTCAGCAGGCAACGTGAACATTTTCAGCCACTCCTTGGACTCACTGGGATGCACAGATGTAAACAAAAAAAGATTCTTTTTCCTCATTTTAACTTCAGAACCGCATATTTATTCTCTTTATTTTGCGGCAGATAATTCAGACTATGCAGGACTGTAATAGTGAACAGTGCAGATCTGTAGGAACAGATTTGTTGAGCAAAGCATGTTAAGGACCCAACCTTCACCCTACATTCATTTCAGGTAGTTTTACTTCAGACAGGTAGTAAAACTTCAATTTATTTCAGATTACTTCCCGAGCATACCTTCCATTTTAATTTTATCTGAAAGGAATTCTCTCACAAGAGAGTGAAGCTTAGTGCACTACACGAGACTGCTCCTCAATGTGAGCCAAGGCACTGCAAGGAAGAGCAGGGATATTTGCTTAACGATTGCAGGGCTGATCCAAAGAAAAATCCTCGTGAAGATGCACGCTTTTGGTATCTTATTACAGAGATCTTAATAGTTGTACAAAGTTCTTCTGCCACAGCTGAGACTACTACCACATCTGAAATTTGATTTTAATATTCCACAAGGCTGCTTAAGAAACGGCAGGAAGGTCGGGGCTCCCTCCCGGGGAGGACACAAGCCAGGCAGCAGATGCTGTTTCCTGGAGCTGGCCCTCCAGGGACATCTGCTCTGCTGCCTCCTGCCCAGGTCACACAAATGTGCACTGCAGGAAGAGGGCATAGCCCGGTGGCAGCCACTCTAAGGAGGATGTGGTCTAAAAATAGGGATAGACAGAGATAGGTAAAATCCTCCCTTGCCACCATAAACTTTTAGCTTGTTTTATTTGGAGTAGATTTTTTTTCTAAACACATTTTTGTATTTCTACACATGTGTCAAGCTCCTTTTGATGAAAATGAAGTGATGATCTATTTTTACAACACAGACCAAAGGAAGAACTTGAAGGCAAAGTACACATCTTCTGATATTTCAAAAACATCTGCTGATGTTTACTTGAAGATTTTGAAAGTGTTTTGTAACTAACCATAAGTAACAAAACTGAAAATATTCATTTTGTATTTAGCAAGTCATAGGTAAATTTTACTTCATGAAATCAAGGATTCCATTGGCTATTCTCTTGTCTTTAAATACGGAAAAAACTGCTAACAAATCCTGCTCATTAGAAATACTCCTGAAGTAGACCTTTAATGCATTTAAAACACATTCACCTCTAAAATAACCACCAGAATTTTACAGAACTCTGTAGTGACCAAAAAAAACTAAGATTCGGAAAGTGATAGAGAAAGATATGGCAAGATAAAGTTTCATGTCCTGTTTGACAGACTTCTTGGATTACTTTGCATGCACAGTTTTGTCAAAGGTTTTATGTCATGCATCTCGCACGCTTAGACATGGCATTTTACTAGTTAAGTATATTCCAAAACTTGAATTCACATAAGCCTCTATCTAGTACTGGAAGACTAAGTAATACAAACAAGCAGACCTTACTTAGGAGGACTTCTGATTTTGTGCTTGCCCTCATACACTTGCCATCACTTACATTTAAATAACAGGTGATAGACAGTCCAGATGCCCCTTCTACAAACATACACACAGATTCATGGTCATTTTTACAGAGGCAAGATTGCCAATTTCAGTCAAATGAACTTTCAATGTTCATCATCCCCAACACAAAACACGAGGCTCCTAATTTTGTTTGGGCTATCAAATTTAAAAATGAAAATAATTATTACCCGTAGAGTTAATGTTGCTTGATGCATTCAGTGCAAAACACGAAAAAAAAGCTATGCTGCCACTATTGTAAAAGAAAACATTTTTTCATTGTAATGCAAATATTTAAGATGTAAAAGCAAATCAAAAAAAGCTACTTCACTCTGGATGCTTAGATGTTGTCTTTTTAAAATAAAATGGGGGCAGGGAGGCTTTTAAAATCTTAATACTTTATTCCTGCATAGAAATTTAATTCCCTCTTAAAATGTGAGAAAATCAGTTCTTTTCAGAATAATAACTCACAATAGCTGAGTTCCTGGAACTCAAGAGACACTACATTTAGAATTGCTGTCCAAGCTTTCATCACTTTACTTAAAGTGTGATTTTACTATAAACCACAGTAAATAGAGCCACTTCTTGGAGAACACACGCACATGGACACACACAGGCTCAACGACCTCCTCCCGAACTTGCTCAAGAGGCTTCTAACGAAGCCTTTAACAGCAGCAGCACCATGACCTATGAATACACTTTTTGATTCCTTAAACGAAAACTAAGACCGGTTTGTGAGCCTTTGGCCGCCCTGCAAGTGACACTCCCCCTTCTCCTCACTTATGTAATGAGCGAGTGAACTTTGTGCAAGCTTCACCCAGAGCAGACCACGAGACTGAGCTCAGGGGCTTGTAACGAATACACAGATTTGCCTTAAAAAGTTGCAAACAATGAGAACATGCGGATGAGTCGTGAGCTGCTGCACACACACACAGCAGCACAGATCCATGAAGGTCTGTGACCTTCAACAGCTGTTTTGAAAGCACCAGAAAGGTCACATGAAGAACATTTGACGATCACTGGCACACACAGCCTCCAAATCAGCAACAATACTTGGAGTTTTGGCTTCTTTTACTCATGAGGCTCTCAGAGCCATACTGTATAAGTAGGTCAGCTTAAAAAGCCGCTCTAAGCTGTAATAGACATGTTTCGTGTCCATCTGTGCCTGAATGGAAGAATTGTCCGGACTCTGTGAACAGTACAAAATATCGGTGAAATAGCCTGAGTTTTCCTAGGTGTTAATCAATATACTAAAAAATAGACAAAGATGCTCCACACATTTCTCTTTTTTTTTTTCCTCTTTATAAAGTATTTCTCATTTATTTTCTCTGATCGAGGAAGATCTCTTATCTGTTTGTACCAACTGAATTATGTTAATTAAACACAGAGGGCTTAAACCTGAACCCTCTTGCTCACCACATACTCCCAAAGATGTGAATGAGAAATAATCTAATGCTGGATTAGCAAAAAAATGTGAATGAGAAACAATCTAATGCTGGATTAACAAAAGCAAGCCCACAGATGTGCTCACAACATACAACACAACATACAGTTTGTCCAGATATTCATCTAGCCTCAGACAGAGGGGAAGGACTTGGTGGACACAGGGCCTCACGAGGCTTCACTAAGGAAGCTAGACCAAGTCACAGCGATTATGGATTTGTTCTGCGAACGCCTCTTTGGTGCCTCTGTGCATTATTTCAAGCCACACGATGTTTCTTAGACTATATGATCCTTTCATGGTGATTTATGAGGGATTTGTCCAAGCTGTTGAGGTTACAGATTTTAACCGAGTGGAACAGAAAATCTAGATAACATAACATTGCTATAGCTTGTGCCTTCAAAACTACTGGCTATTATTTTGTTGAACTAAAAGCATTCCTAGATAATCATTCTCCTGCTAAAAATTATGCTCCAGGTGTACTATAGCATAAATGTAATTGCAAAGCTATTTCTGTAAATATATTAATAATGGTTAAGAGAAAAACAGGTTCAGAGATAGGAAATACTTCAGGGTAGAAATGACAGTTTATGAAATATTATTTTAAAAATAATTTTGTTCTTACCATATAATGTGCAGTCACCAATGGAAAATTCCTGTTTTCCTTTTTTTCGTGTGTGTGAGGCTATATGGCTGTAAATCAAACAAAATAGGAAATGTCTCCTCAAGCCCTCAATAAATGGGTTACAGCTGCAATAATAGTACTTGTGGAATAGTCATTAATTTGGTATAGTCATTTTATAAACACCTTAAATTATTAAAATTCACTCTTCTAATTGTTCTTCAACACACAACAGTTCAGCACTGCTCTACTTGGCAACTTCCAAGTGTTGCTGAGTATTATTCTCTATATTTTAGCATTATTTACATTTAATTTTAGACTAGCTAAGATTGGTGGTGTGACCCTAGCCCCAGGTCAGATAACAGACCTTTTACCGTATTATGTGATTTAAAGCTAAGTACCATCTGAGCTAAAATAAGGAAATTGAAGAGGAAAGAGGAAGCGAGTTCAGGCACCCTCCAACATGACAAATTATAATAAATCAATTGAACAGAAAAGTGAAAAAAAATTCTTTGCAAGATACAGGCAGGATGTTTGTCCACTTTCATAAAACTCAGTTACTGCATTAGCAGTTCTATCCTTGAGCAACATAATTCTTGTTTTTGCTGGTTTACAGTTAGCAAAACAGTGCACCATTATATCCTTTCCATCACTACTTAAAACCAAAGATCAAAGACTAAGTGACATGTTTTTGTCATTTGAAACTTACCCCAGGAATCACCAGTGCTCAGCTGCCACCCAAGCAGAACAAAGTTCCACCCCAAAGCCAACCCAGGGTTTCCTAATGACTTCACTGGGCTAAGAATGAACTTCTAGAGACACGGAGAGTTAATGTAGAACGAGAAAAAAAAAAAAAAAAGAGCTTACACTTAAAAAAGCTAGTCTCATGGCCAAGACTTTAATAATTCCAAAGGCATCTTTTATCTAAAAAATATTTCTATTGTGGGCCCACTACTTGGAGGAAAATTTCCTCTTCATTTTAAGTTTTTCATTACTTAATTACTTGATCTTCACTGCTTAAAAGTTCAAGATATATGCATAGATATTCATTTAGGACAGGCTTTAGTATTCTAGGTAGTATTTAGTAAGCATTGTGATGCCAGTTTTCATAATTCCCCATGATAATTATCACACTTTGTTCCTGAAATTGGCTCTAATATCCATAACAACTTCATTACTGGAGGCCGAGATTCCTTTTCAAATTTCCTTTATTCACAATGTACCAAGAAACATTTTACTGATTCATTAATTATGTTTTCCTGAAACTATTTCTGCTGGATAATCCAGTTGGATTCAAGCCATTTCCAGACTTAGTTTCTATCCAATTCAAATGTGAAAAAGAGCAGAAAGGAAATATTGGAACAAAGGTGAAAAAAACAGAAATAGATAATTTCCAGTGACTGACCACCCATTAAAACCATACAATTGATTTAAATGGATACAATCTATCCCTCCGCAATAGTTAAGCTATTAATTATAAGCATGAAACACTGCAATAAATGTTCTATAGAAAGGAACTAATATCCAAATGAGAGTGCTCAGGTGAGTATCTCACATGAAAATATTCCAAGGGTTCCCTTTAAGCAACATATGACAGAATAACAGAACCATTAAAACTTCCTGTGGTACATTTGCAGACATAGGGAGTTTAACTGCTATGGATCATGGATCAAACATGGAAGATTGGCTCAGTCCAAGAAATATTAGCACAATTAGCTTGCAGCTTGGCTGGGGAAATTGCAGACTGCTTTGGGGGACGGGGACAGCAAATCCCCGCTGGAGCCTTTAAAGGCACTTCAGGCCGGCCCTGGACACTGCACAGATGTGAACCTGCCTTCTTCCCCCTTTCCCCAAATCACAACAGCACCAAGAAAACCTACCTGACCTACCCTCCCGGGGACAGAACAACACTTAACATGGCACTGTCTGCACACCAGAGTGGTGCACTGAGGTTAGCCTGGAATAATCTTATCTATTATTATAAGGATTAATGTAACTGTCAAACAGAAACCATGTGTGATTTCTCATGTTATTAACTTCAATAGATTTAATGACATTTCAAAAATGTCTTTAAATCTGTCTCACATTTGTCAAGTTAAACCATGTTCTATTCATAAAAATTAAGCTCCCCTCATTCTCAGCAATCATATTTTTCCTATGCCTTGCTGTCAGGTCCAAACAATCCTCTTTTCAGTCCTAATGCAAAGGCCTCGAGCTATGCTCTGCCTTCAGGTTAGGAGCAGCAGAACAGAATTCAATGGACAGCCAAACAGTAACACCAAAATGCTTTAAGACTAACTGATGCTAAGCAATGATTTTTTTTCTAATTCCTGCATGCCAGTTCTGCAGCATCTCTGCCTGCTAAGTATGCACTATTGCTGTCCAACTCAGGTAAGCTCTGCCATCTTTTAGGCCAGGCACAAGCCATCCTCAACTTCTGAATATGGATGAGGATGCAGGGACAGCACTGAATTCTGATTGAGCACCTTGTCCCTCGGAGGGGAATTACCACAGCTCGTAAGTGCAAATTCACCCCCAGGCTGCCTGCCACAGAACTTCAGGAATGTAATAAAATATACAGTATAATAAATAATAAAACAATTATGAATTTAACTATTCACTAATCAGGGTTGAAAAGCTCCACGTTTGCATTCCTTAAACATGAAAAGTGAAAAGCCTTTTTTGCTTTCAGTCATGGAGCTCCCCTGCCTCCATCCCCTTGTTCTCACTTATAACCAGATAAAGTTCAAAGGATGCTCATGCTTTCTATCATCTGCGGCATTAAATACTATCTTAGGAAGACACGGATTTGGTCTTCTACCGCTACAGCAGTAAGCAGGTTTCCTTGCAGAGTACTTTCCTAACAGCGGAGGGATTGACTAGTGGTCATTTCTAACAAGTTTTAACTCCCATAATGTCACTTATTCACAGATTTAAATACCCCTTTGTTCTCTCTGCATTTGGAAATCTTGTCTTCCATGACATTTAAATGTAATTTCAGAAGATACCATGAATAGTGGATCTTTGAAATCTTTGAAAATTGGAAAATGCCTTTGAGTTTTAGAAAGCAAGTTCTTATTTTGTGATATCTGGCATTTAGTTCTGTATAAATTATCTTCCAAGGCAACAGCCATCCACCTGTGTTTGCTAATAGGAATCTAATCATTCCTTCCTTAACCTGCTTCTGTTAATTTTTCCATCAGCAGCACTTCTGAATTTTCATAGTTTTCATAGATTTTCCAAACAGACAGCCTACCTAATATAAAATGTTTTGGAGTGTGTTAAGTTGTCTTATCATGAATCCTAGTAGAAAACAGAATTTGTATTTTTCATGTAGGGATGTATATATACTGGTCCCACCTCCACATACTTTTGGAGCTGCAAAATTCATTGGGAATCCCTTTCCTCAAGAATTCCAGCATTTCCTTTTTTTCTGGCTTAGCAAGAAGTCCAGAACTTTTTTCTGACTTGCATTTCCTGGTCCAGCTGATAATTACAAATAAAGACATGAAAAGGAGGTGGGGGGGAGTTTTTTTTTTTTTTTTTTTTTTAAATATTATGGGGACCTGCATTGAAAAAAAATGACGTAGGGGATGAAGTTCGGGTTTTTCCAATCTACTGTCTCTGAGCCTTTCGACTAGCAGTGTAACAGTACAGGTTTAGCATTTTCTGTAAGCAGCTTCTCAGAGATGTATTAATAATTAATAACTATATCTGAGAAAATCCAGAAAGTGGAAGTAGACTGACAGAAAAAGTCAGTGTAATCTCTGCACAAAGTTGCTCATCCTAGGACCTTATAATCATCTCACTACAGTTATTTCTTTCATATCTACATCTTCCCTTAGTTTTTTGCTATCATTTCACAATATTCTCCCACTCAGGTTACACAGAGGCCTGTTCTGCCATGTCTCATCTGAGAAACATACCCATTTTGTCCAACACATTATCACTTGCTCAAATCCTCCAATACTCTCCATGTCAAATTCTCTCTTGGTCCATTTCTCCCCATCATTTATAAACTCTTCTTTCTACCATATCTTACCCTGATAAAAACCTCTTGACACAGTCAGCTGTCTTCACAGATACTCTTTCAGATTTTCCTTTGTTCTTTCATCATATCACTAAGTAGGCTCCAGATTCCTAGTTAATAAATTACAAATCCCACTCAGTGGCATCTTGGGACAATCCCAGCTGCCTATCTGGAATTTCTATTTAAGGTAGAGGTTGGGCACAGTGCAGCTGTGAAATGTGGGGACAATTAGGAGAGTATCTTTTAGTGCAAGTAGCAGAGGCCAGATATTTGGTACCAGGAAAACTACCAGATTAGAAAGAGCAGAAAAACCATCAAACCTAATTATCTCAAGAATCAACTCTGCTGAAAAATTGTACAGGAATCAGTATCTATGCAAATCAGAGAGCATAATCTTCACTTCATTTGAATGAAAACACAAAATAGCAAGTTTGGACATACTTAATATGACGATTTTGTTCTATATATTAACATCTGAAGTCCGATCAATGTGCTAAAAGTGCCGCTTTGATTAATCTATATTTCTAAGGATTTTATGTTTTGGAAACAGTAGAAGCAACAGGATTTCAGTAGCTAGCACTCTCGAGTCCAAAACAGAGGGTCTGTTTTGCTATGACAAGGCAGAGTCAACAATCCAAAGACAGGAAGGTAATTAAAGATTTGGCTCATGGCCAAGCCCACAGCAGTTTTAGGAGACCTCAAGGTATTGTTTTCTTAAAACGCTATTAAATAAAAGTCAAGCTCTGAGCACACAACCAAGGCTTCCAACCTGAGGCAAACCAGGTACTGATATATGGCCCTGACATCATGGTCTTTCTTGCTTCCATGCAACGGCTCTCTTGGAAAAGGTATGCAAGTGAGCAAGCCATAAGATTCATGGTATTTTCCTCCACCTCTGGGGAAACGGCTTAAATTCATTGGGAATTGTTCACCAAGGTCTCCCTTCAGTGTTTACTTTGGAAACAGGGGGGTGGGAAGGAAGGGGGTTGATCCCAGCACCAATTGTTTGGGGATTGCAGTTGGTCAAGTCTGCAATAGATTGTCCACAGAGCATCTTATCAGGACTTCATGTGGCATGAAACACCATTAATTCCTGCTGGACTCCTCTCTGTCTGCCATGGTGAGGGCAGAGTGATCTCACTCTATGCAGCAGCATTGAAAGAAGGAAGGAACATATAGTGGTGAGAGCAGAAAAATATACTGGAAAGACCATTGTTGTGCAGATAAGGGAAAGGAGGCTAGCACTGATTGGAGGTAGGAAAAAAAAGTGTCAGGCAAAAATATTGCCAAGCCAATGAAAATAAATACAAAAAGAAATGGCAAAGACAATAAACAAAAGGAAAAAAAGGACGTGAGAACCAAGATGGGTAAAAAAGTTAGTAGTCAGTAAGGAGAAGGGAGTATTAGTAGAGAAAAGCAGCAAATGGGGAGTAGCAAGAAAGAAATAAAGGAGCAAATGAATGTAGAGGTGATAAATGAGTACAGAAAGGTCTGCAGAAGACAAAAAGGAATCTCTTCCAGATGACCAGTAAGATCTAAAACATAACTACAAGTAAAATGCTATATTGCAATCAGTAAGAATCCTGAGCTACTAAATATAACTCAGAATACATCAGACTCAAACATTTCTGTCTAGAAAAGTAGCTAATTTCCATACAAAACTAGACTAAAGATGATCCAGTCACTGCACTGGCATCAATAATTTCATCGTATTCTTTTTCACAAAAATACCCACACACACACAAACACAGAAATGGTGCTATGGAAAAGATCTTCCAAACTGGCATAATGAAACAGCTAAAATTACCTACCATAGAAAAAAATAAAGCAACATACATAGAAGTCATGTGCAAGACAAAAAGTAAGCTAACAGGGAATGAGTATTGTTAGGTTTCTTTTATTATTATAACATTTAGGTCTTTTATAGCAATTTAACTTACTACAGCAATAAGTTAAAATAAGCTCTTTGGGAGAGAAGATATAATTTTAGGTTGTCATTCTATTAATATTAACCAGGAATTAACCTGTTCAAAGAAGAAGAAAAGCAAAACTAAACGCAAGACAAAATGTGAACATTTTTTGCAGGAAAATTCTGCTTCCAAATTACTTTCTTATTTCCATTCTCTTATTTCTATTGGCATTAAATCTATAAATAGGAAAATCTATCTGCCTCAGATTTTGCAAAATTGATAGCAGCATCTTTTCATTTATGCTTTAGTTGTCACAGAATTCACATTCTCAAGGGACTATTTTAATCAAGGGTTTATTCTTTAGGTAGAGTTCAGCATATAGGTAGCCTCTTCTAACTACAGAATTTATAGCCATCCCAAAAAAGTTACCACTTCTTCATAGCAAAAATAGGGAGCAATTTTATTAATCACAAAAAATAAGCCATGCCAACTTATCCAAAAATTGTTCTGTTTTCAACCTCCATCTGTTCTGTTAATGTGCCAATATGGAATCTGCTTTTCACAATGGCAATTTGTTTATGAGGATGTCTGTTCCCAAGAGTTCACAAACTGACTGACAAAGTGAGTTACAACGCAGCCAGCAAACACTCAAAATATAAAAATTAAAGCCAAGAAACATACTGCTCCCTACTGGCTGGTCTAGATAAGAATAGAGAATATTAACTCCTCATATTCATCTGTTAAAATTAATTTTCTCCAGATAAACCACGATTTTGAAATAAAATACATATCCCTTACATGAGTAGCCAGCCATTAAAAAGGAATATATTTTCCTTTCTAAAGGGAAATTAAGGAAAATGCTAAATAGCTAAGTATTTCTCTTCTGTACCTCTAGTCTCTATAAAGGGAAAACAGAAAATATAAATTAACTATCAAAAACAGCCAAACTAGCTAGATATAATAATAATGATTATGATTAGAGCAAGGATACCTAAATTCTTAGCATTTGCTATCATTTTATTTTACTTATTTTTAAACGTAGCATCTTTACCTACACGCCACATTTCTCTGCCCTCCCCAATTTCAGCTGAGACCTACCAGTAGAAACCTGGAATCCAGCCACTGGGATAAGAGCTGATTTCATCACATTTCAAAGGCAGCGCTGAGAGAACAACAACAGCTACATGGCCTGGAAAGTCTGCAAAACCAACTAAAATCTGTACCCTGATTTCACACATTAGAACAATCTCATATTAGATCTTGTCTACCCAAGGAAATTATTGCAAAACATGCTGAAATGGCTCTATAAAGTCTATCTCATCCGTACTAGCTGCCCACAAGGACATTGAGAGGAAAACGGACAATTCAGTGGTTTAGTTTAAACCTTCTCCAAGTGATATAAGGCATTCAACCATTTGCAAAGGCTTGAATGTAATCAGAGCCAAGAAGCTACTAAGGATTATCAACCTTGCATTAAAAATATGGTGTTATTTTCTTGTATAGGCTTAACGTTGATCTAAATTTGGGGCAAAACACAGAGCTACTCAGTGTTTACCAAACCAGGCTTCTGGAGCTTGAGACATTTCAGATGTCTCACTTGGAAAGACCTCTCACCTTGGAAACTTAGAGACAACTCTTTTTTTTTTTTTTTTTTTTTATCATCTGTGCAGATAGCAGGTTATATTGATGTTTTCCAGCTAAAGGGATTTGGGTGGAGTTTGCTGCCCTGTAATATGATAGGATATACTTCTATAGTATATTGTGGACACCCACAGACTAACAGCTGTGTAACAATTTAGTAGTGTTTTCTAACTGCTAAGAATTAGGATGAGCAATAGCTACAAGTCTTGACAAGTTTAGTGCAAATTTTAACCCTACCACACTGCCGTAAAGGTGACAGAAAGGGCTTGAAGGCAAAAGTCAGTAAGTTTTTACTTTCTGCACCTCTAGGAATGGAGAGGGAGACTCGCACCCTTCTTGCCCCACTGGTGTTCCGTAAAATTCCATTATCAATGAAGAAGCCCCAGCCGCTCATAACCCTCCCCTCAGGCATCCAAACAGGTAACACCGGCAATCAAGAGTTCCAGGACCTGCCTTTTCCAACTACACACATATCTTCTGCTGCTTCAGGTCGAACAATGGCAGGAAATGGTGGAATTATAGCATTTTTTTTTCCTAGAAGGGGACTTTGAAACTTAGAAAAGAAACGCCTATCAGTGCTCTACTTACACAACCATGAATTGGAGGAAACCGGCCGCATCAAGTGGATTTGAGCTGACTGACAGGACAGAGGACCAGATTGTCACTTCCTGCAAGGGATGGGCAAACACACTCCCCGGATGCACCTTCCTCTAATACTTCCTGAGCCTTTCCCTATTAACCTGCTCAACAGTGGGTTAACCCTATCAATCCAGTATTCCACAGAAAAAGTCACTGCCTGTGCTCTAGAAGAGGCAACTGAAAAATGTAGTAGTTCCTAACACATTCAGTGGAAGAGCAGTTTCTGCACTGAAAGGCTATAAATGAGGGCAGCACAGGCTTTGGAAGGGTGTAGATAGAACATCCATCATGAGTGGAGCAGCTGAACTCCTAATAAGCTGACTGCCTGATACTGCAAAAATGCTACTGGAAACCTCAGTGTGTGGCCAAGCTCCTCTGAGTTAGTGTCAGCCAAATCACATGGAGCTGGAAGCTCATTAACCCTTGAAGACATGGGAAAAACACTATTGCTTCATTACAAACAATGCCTTGTAATCCATACTTTTCATAATTTCATATAGAAAATTACTAATTAATCTTAAGAGACACTTGAAATCCCAGAGGGGAAGTTTCCGATAAACAAACTGTACAGCAGTTCCTGGGGATTAATGACCAGTCAGTGCCAGTTGATGGCACCTGGCTGAGCTTCAGACTCAGAATCCCTTCTGGTCATTAGTTCCCAGGAAACATCTTGAGCCTCAATCATTACTGCTATTCTAGAATGAAAATTGAATAGACACAAACACACACGCACTGGGGACTATGGTTCTTTAAGAGAAGACTTGCTGTTTCAATTGGTATGTCCAGGACATTGCTGGAGAATTAGTACTCTGTAAATTAGCCAGCTTGAATCATTTCTCAGCATGCCATTCATCTTATAATAGATTACATATGGTATTGCCACCTGCCAGGCTATATACACCACGGACATTCCAGTTTAGCATCTATTTCTACACATCTTCCTGTCTTAAATGTCCACTCAGAGGAATAAAATTTCTGGGTCAAAACTAGATTTCCTCCTTTAATCGCATTCAGAGATACCAGTTTTGAATTTAGCCTAGACGTTTAGTTGCATGTGTTTTATATCTTAAATAGTTCTTTTAAACAAATAATCTGTGCTGGGCCAGGAGAAGCTTTTACATTCCTTGTGTTAGTATTTTGCCCCTCCGAGCGATGAAGGCTGACACACACTATAGCCACAACCACCACACGTGGCAGAGTGGCAGCTGGAATGGCACACTCCTCTCTTAGCAGTTATATTCCAGCAGCAACAGTTCTCCAAAGCTTTTATAAAGCTCAGTGATGATCATCACCAGCACAACTGCTTGACTATGGCACTTCTATAGGCCGCTGACAATTAATAAACTAGCTTAACTTAGTGCTGGTGAGAAACTGTTCCAGTTACAAGGTCACTAGCATCTCAGTATCCTCATCTATCAGATCACTTTGCAGCTTCAGCAGAGCTTTTCAGTGCAGGCTCTGAGCATACTCAGCCCCCAGAACACAGAGCAGCCCTTTTCCACGCTCGTTCGGAAGACTCAGGGACTGAAACACAGAGGTTACGTCTCACACAAGGCCACACATTAAGTTAGCAGAGGAGCAGGGAACAGAGGTCAGCAGGTCTGATTTCCAGTCCCCTTAGTCTAAACACACATCTCCCTGAGAACAGCTGCGTCCACAGAACTTCTCCTAACAGCAACTGACCGTGAACTGCCTTTAAAATAAACCTCAGTCCTAGCTTGTTCCTAACATGTGAACACAGGGCAACTGTGAACACAAAGAAATTCCTGAGTTTATCAATTTATGATTAGTAAGATGTTCCTCTCACATAGCTGATACCACAATTACACCCATACCACACCCAGCAATTCTTCCTACTTCTTAATTTAATGGATCACACGAAATACATATATAGTGATCCTCACGTGCGATTCCTGACACTGCTAATCCTGCTGAGAGAAGAGGACTCAGCTCCCCATGTTCTTCTCTATGTGTAACACATTACTCTTCCAATCCTAGCCATGCTAGCATGGCTGTGAAATGTGGATACAACTATTCCCAATAGCAATTTCCCAAATGGAGGCTGTTCCCTTTCTCCGGGGATTTGCTTTTTTTCCTTTTAGCGAGAGTTTCACAGCCGTGCATAGCGTAACTCTTGTACCAGGTGTGGCCCCAACTACTTAACAACATCTGCAGACAAGATTTGTCCTCTTTTCACTCCATGAGCAATCAAGTGAAATTTTGCCTTTTTTTCTTGCTTGAGGAGAGCTCTGGGACTAACTCAGCAGCAGATTTTTCCTTTTTCTCCTGCCTAGCACAGTTCCTGTTCTAACCCAATGAGTAATGCTAAGGTCAGAAGGGGACTAAGTTTTTCCCAGCAGAATGAAATAAAGGAGCTATTTTCTGCAGTGCTAAGTAAGTTAGGATTCCACACACTAAAATACCAGCATCAGTTACTTTGTGCATAGTGGTACTATTTTATTACTGTCCTGCCATATTGTAATATATCCTATTTGGAAAAGGAATTTGAAAAATCCATATGAATATTGGCTTTCATGTGTCTCAACTGCTGTTATCTCATAAATAATTACTTACAGAAACCTGAAAATATATGTCGGGATTCAAAGAAATGTAAAGAAAGGAATTCAGAGAAAATAAACCAAAATGAAGGGCACCAGAAACAAAATTTTATGATCTTACACTGCACTTCTTTATAGACAACCCATCAAACCAAACTGTTCAGGGTGTTGAAGTTCAGATCTGACCTCATTTCGGGGAGGGGGGGGGGGGAGCGGGAAATTCTAAAGTTCTTGGAATAAAATTGTTCAGTCCCATAGCACTAAGTTCTCTGTGTATTCTCTAATAGCACATACAAAATCTCCAGCCAAGAGGAGCCACTACATTGCTTTCGAAATGATAGTTTGCCCCAAAATAACATCAGATACAGGTATCTACCATCTAAGTGGTAATTTTAAGATTCCATACATCAACAATTAGTAAAAGAAACTCAGTGAAAACCACAATTGAAGGTACCTGTGTACATTCCAGCAACTAGGAAACCTGAGTCACCAGGATCTCTATTTAGGGCTCCCCTTAATATCTTAAGACCTTCTGATTATTCAGTGTAAATAATGAATCGCCTTGTTCTCTCCTGTTCATTTTACATTGAAACCACATCCTCTGCTCTTCCACAACAACAATGCAATGCTCTGTAGTTTCTTTTCACACAACTCTTCTGAACTACAGGGCAATATGTTTTCTTCTGTCAGATAAATCTCAGTACTGTCAGATAAATCTGACAGTATTCTGTCAGATAAATCTTCAGTTATCCAATTTAATTTTTACACAGAAGGGAAATGAAGTTAAATCCATACTGAGTAGTATGAGAGCAGCTGTTTAATGAAACCACTAACTAGAATCACAGATTAACTACCTTTCATGTAGGATATAAATAGACATAGTGGAATCTATTTATAAGCCTCCAGTTTTAAGCCAGCGTTCTTTTAAATTCCTCTGCCAGACTTGGAAAGGAGATACAAGCAATGAACCTACTGGAGACAACAGCTGACCTTCAAGAGCTGCGGAAAGTTGGGATGTGGGTCTGGATTTGAACGTCAAAGCTTTAGGCATTCATTTTCTCTTTTTTTCCCCCCCCACCCTGTTTTTTTTCCCCCATAACATTACAGCTTAAACTCATTTCTCAGAGCAAGAAAGATTTTCTGTTAACAACCCATAATGTAGTTACAGAGTTTGTACACTAGCAAATGCTTACATTTATTTCAACCACCTGATGACTCTGTGAATGTTTTATATCTTTTTTCCTAAGGTCTAATATATAGACATTATTTCTCAGTGGAAACACACGGATTTCAGTCTAAATTGCAGTAGTTCAACAGAACAGAATCCTGAATCAGTTCAAGAACTGCATCTAGACACTGCATTTAGGGTTACTATTAAAAAAGAATCAATAATTTTCCTGACCAGGACATTCTTTAGTACATTTAAATAACATTGCTGTAAAAAAGAAAATGTAGTGGCAAAGTTACAGACTAAGAAAATGATCACGTTTCTAAAACAAGTGTTACATTTACTCAGAATTAACTGTACTATGAACCTCAGTTTGTGCAGCTGCCTTGCAAGGACAAATAAAGTATACAAATTA
>VZSG01000094.1:393931-433710 GCA_013398315.1 Nothoprocta pentlandii | reverse complement strand
AAAGTCTCAAGAGACCAACAGTTCTTCTTGCTGTCTTTGAACTTATCATTTCCCAGTTAATGAATGTTTTCATTGTTTTCTGCTGACATCTTATAAGTACCATCAGTTTGTCATTTTGCACGCTGTTCTTCCCTCTGCAGCTCCATGAGTTCTGTCTGTCAGTTTAGCTCATAAACAGGGCAAACAAGCAGAGAGCCATATGGGAATGCAAGTACAACTAATTTCTGATTTGTTTTAGCTTCTGCCAAACTTGGACTTGATCCTAGTACTTTCTTCACATAAGCCATTATGTCATATGCTCAAGCAAAATAAGAAAAAAAATTGATCTAGATTAATAAGTCAATAAATTGTTTGCAGAACATGTATTTCTTAGAGCTTAAGAAAGCCTGCGAATGAATTAGCTGTCCATCTCCCCAGATTGCACCACTAGAGTCAACATCCCCATTTCCTACCTTATAAAGCCTTTCTATTTGAATAAAACTTTTTTATTTGCAATGTGGAAAGGGGATGGGACTGGCAGACTCGTCCCAGGCCCATACACAGGCTGTGATCACAGGACTACCTTCCTGGGCAGCTGCTTGGAGCACAGACTTACCCTGTGCCAGCTTGGAGCATGAGTCGTAAATTAACCCTCCCTCAAAAAGTCTCTGCCATTGGCTGGTTGTCACAGATCCCTCACTTTGATTTTTCAGTAAAAAAAGATATAGCTGACCATATACAAACCATCCTCCCCAGATGATACGCCTTAGAAAAATACAAACAAAATGCACAGAAATCCAACCGGAGGACACCCTTAGAAGACCCTCAATATGCTTTTCATGAATCAACCAAAAAAGCTGATCCTAATTTTCTGTCTGCTTTTAAGGCAGTCCTCTTTTGCTTTCCCTACAGGAATTAGTATAGAACTTAAACAAAGCTTTTTGAGAACCATTGTGCACACCCAAAGAAAAAAAAACCCACAACCTAAAGCACAACTGAGAGGAGTATGAAAATAGCATACAAATAAAAGTATTTGAGACAGCATTAGGCAGAGTAAAGAGAGAAGTACTGATTAGAAAATACACACCTGAACATTATCACTCTGAGAAAATAAGAGATAGAGGAAAGATGCAATGAACAGCTAAAACAGTTACAATCATTTCGTGTTTCTTTCCCATTTGGAGATTTATATTTTTAAGTGAAGCTCACCTATGCTTGGCTGGGGTTCTTGAATTTCAGCTGCTTCTGAAAGGACTTTACTATCTCGAAAAGTTTTTAAAGCCCTTCTATTATAAATTTAACTGAAATATTCCCCCTATCATGTGAATGCATTTTCATTTTTCATCTTTTCATGCTCAGGGTTCCAACAACACTTGGACCTGCAGTTCAGAGATCTAGTTACTCTTTCATAAAAACATACCTACACAATTTTCATAATACGCAGATTAGTTTAGGAACACAGGCCGTATACTGAGTAATAGGAGGATTTGGACAAGTAGGAAACTAGCATTCTCCTGGCTTCTAGACTTGTACACTATTCAAAAAACTCTTCAGTAGTTTTTGAAATGGACAAAGAAACAGCTCATCTTTCTCAACACAGGTCCATCTGGACAAACTTATGATTTCACTCAGCTCAACAGCATCAATGTTAATCAAAAAAATTCAAATCCCTTCAAACTAAGTACATTACAAAATCAAGTTAGGGAAGAGAATAGCGTTTGTGTAGAAACAAACAATTGAAGACAATGCTTGGCATTTGTTCCCTTGCTAGATTTATTGAGAGCCTGGAAGCCAAACTGTTTTTTGTTGGTTTTTTTTTTTTTAATTTAATGCCAGTATCTAGAAAAAACATCTGGTTATTCTACAGTATATTAAAATTGCCAAACAGAGAACACAGTATCTTTCACAGAATGTACTGAATGTACCTCTCAGATTGCTAAGGGTTTATTTTCAAAATGATAAGGGCTGTTAACCACTTTCTTTAAATGTCTTGCTTTAGAGAAGGAATTCTTGGAAAAGATTATATGTTTTAATATGAATTAAACACAGAAGTAAACAACAAAAAAATCAATTCTGTCTGGTGGATTTCCTACAGGTTACCACCCTGTAACACCCATCCATTCCTACAGGTTACCACCCTGTAGCACCCATCCACCTCTTATAGGGCAACTGAAGTCATCTTAAATTTCATGCAAGACTTTTTGTATGTGTAACTAACAATTCTCATGATTTTATTACAAATCACGGCAGATAACTGTAAATTTAATCTCAACTATATTGCAGCTTAAAATTCCATATCTATATATAAAATTAAAAGCACGACCATTTTTTTCTTATGTGATTAGCATAGACATAGTGCAGATTCTGTAACACAAAATTTGCAGTACCATTTTTAGAATTAGGACTAGAGAAAAAGAAGGAGAAAAAGACCTAGATCACGTATTTATCTTGGCCACTTCTCCCAAAAACATTCTGCTTTTTATTATTCTAAACAAATTTTCATTGCATTTTGTTATTTTTGCTGATGCAAGTTTTTCATACATTTAACTCTCCTTTCCCTCAAATGAACTCATGAAAAATGAACATTGTCTTTAAATATTCTGCTTTTGTAAGCTACTTTGAGTGTATGAGCGCAAGTAGTTTAATTCATGAGATCCATCCCTCATTTGGTATATATCAAAATAATGCTGATTACACCATGTCTGTGGATTCTTAAAGGGAAAAATAATGTTTAACCACCCTAACAGCCTGGGTAAATAAGGAGAGTCCAGTGGATGTTTCCTACCTTGACTTCAGTAAGACTTCTGACACTGTCTACCTCAATACAATTTATTGTGGTTTGTTCCAAGCATAACAAGAAATAAAGTTCCCCATACCATGCTATATCTATTATTGTTTAACAAGTCAAATTTAATGAGAAGGGGAAAAAAATCTCTAAAGATATCTTCTGACCACCAGCTGGCCACATTCCATTTACGTTCTAAATACTAGGCTCCTGGGAACACATTCATTATGTGTTTCCACTTCCAAATATTATGTCTTTTGCCTCTTCAGTGATGTCTACATGCTGTCTCCTCAGAAAAAGGGTCAGAAAAAAAAATCAGCTCTGCTAATTAAATAATAAATTGTCAAATATTATGCTATAGCTCCAGAAGTGGATGCAATAATAAGCTATATGCGGTAAGTCATAATAAGCCATATTTATATCTGTATCTTGATTAGAAAGTCATCAAATTAAATGCTGAAAAAAAATGAGCCATACATTTATAAAACGCCTCTAAAAAGAAACAGCCCCAACTGTTGAGAATGTGTCTCAGCATGCCTGTATTAGGGACCTCACTTCATACTCAATTTGGATATAGTAGCTTAACAATATTAAAAAATTCAAAACTTTCAGTAGACTTCTGAGCATTCTTCTCAAGTTCATTTAGCTATTGCTTATGATACACTTATTTATGAAACTACTTTATGTTGCTTATAAAGCAGGTGAAAAAAGAATTAGAGGATGTGAATAAAATAAAACATTGGTCTAATCATTAAAAAAACAGAGACAACAAAAGGCTAAAGCCTTCCTAGTTAAATGGGGATCCAGTATCAGACTTTAATTCTTCTCACCTACTTCCCTGGCCATTTTTCAACATTTTGCTAACTAAAACAAGCATAGCCAAAGTAAAGATTTTAATAATTAAAAAACATATAAGCACTATAAATTACCAAAAGAAATGGTCATGCAGATAAATGTCTAGAGGATCAAAGAAATAAGAGCGGTAAAATAGTATTCTTTTTTATTTAGTAACTTTTTTTCCCATTACCATGTTCCTAAAAGAAATGTTTTCTAGGAGTGGAACTTGGCTCCAGGGGAGGTTGATCCCATGGAGCAGTTTTAACTGATAAGCAAAGGCGGCAGTTGCCTAGAGCATTGCATTGGAAAGCAAAAAAAAAAAAAAAAAAAAAAAAAAAAAAAAAAAAAAAAAAAAAAAAAAAAAAAAAAAAAAAGCAAAAAAAAAAAAAAAAAAAATATCACCATAAAAGCACAGGCTGTGTGAGAAGCTCAGGAGGAGCTGTGCATACAGATATGGGAGCACACAGAATGGGAGACTGGAGTCTGAAAAAGCTACTATCTCAATAAAATTGCATTTTACCATTCCCAGGCCTGAAGACCAAGGAAGTTAATTCAATTTGTTAAATGAGCTAGAAAGTTTCTAACAAGCCGTGTTTTTAAATGCTTGGTCGGGACTACAGAAATATCTCCAAAGCATTAAATGTACTTCTTGCAGAGCAGAAGAAATGTTCCCTTGGGGTAAAGAATGAGGGTGACGAGAGACAAAAGGAATACAGCCCTGTGAAGAACCTTAAGTCTTTTTCAGTGACTCCAAGAAGTCTTCTCAGAAATGCTAATCATCTCTCCTGTCTCCAAGACTCTCTCTGCCCTATTTGGGAACAATTCACATAGGAGGCCAGAAACTGAATTTCCACTTACAAGGGTGTTGTATGATTTTTTTTATCTACAAGGTTTAGACTTTGCTGGAGAAGTGATTGAGGATTCTGGCTGCAAACTACATGCTCCCTGACAGATTACTGGGAAGGATAAAATTAAGCTGATTTGATGCTGTTAGTATGTACGAAATGGATAGTATCTTTCTCAGGAAAAGTTTGGTTCCTACAGGAAAAAATAAATCCAATCTTCTACTCTCAAAGATATTCACGACGGTTTTACAACTCTCCGAAGAGGCTGAATATATTTCTAGTCACAGAGCACTAACAGAAGCCTATCTTCAACTTCATTTCACAACTGTTCTATAAACTATGCTTAGCACTTATCAAATTAAAATGCTGTGCATTTCACTTGCTTTAGTTCTGTAATGAGTGACATAATATTGACATGATGTTTGACTCTCAGGAATTTCAGTAAATTACAGCTTTCCCACACAGAATATTATTTTTTATCTAGCAGATTATGTTTTTCTCCAAGCATTATCTACCCTCTATTATAATGAAAAATTCTCCTGAATATTCTTTTGAATATAATTTGCATTGTGGACTCTTTCAACTTTGGGTAAAAATAGGAAAAACAAACAAAAAACCCACCACACTCCAGGATGTCATTCAAAAAGAAAGCAGTATTAACAATTACTAGCATACTTACTATTCTAACATAAATACCAAGCATCTTTTATTAATTATCTCCAAAATTAATTAAAACTATCGGTCTGGATTTAGAATGGTGCCAAAAAAAGTCTCCATCTGTGCCTCATTATTTATATCAATATACTTTATTTGTTTCAAAGTACTTCGAGAGTCATCACTTTCATTTAGAAATGAGCCCAAATTGCAAAGCTCCCTCTTAGATCTAACCAGATTTTCTGACTTCATCCCTCAATGCACAGGTGTCTGAGCATATTAGTTGGCCTTTTTAAAATCAAGTCAGAATGGAATGACCTTTGAAGTACCACAGAAATTAATCTATGCTTAACAATTGCAATACTGAGTCCAGTCGGTTCTCTCACTATATTATACTGCAAATATAGTTTACTGCATAACAGTAGTCTGTAGAATCCTTCATCGCAAACACAGCCTGGATTGGGCTCGCTATAAGGTGTTGCTAGTGGAACTACATTTATGGTTTTGGTTGAATTTCATTTAAATACATTGGCCTGACTGATTCTACTCCAGAACAACAAAAGTTCCACTTTCAAAAATTTCCATATACTTCATAAAATTGAATAAATTAGTAGTTGTAATGGATTTTGTTAAATGCCCAACGCAACCCCCTATGCTTTATAATAGTGCTTTTGGTACACTTCTGGCACTAAAACTTAAAAGGCAGTAAGACACATCTTTGAATTACTTTGCTGACATCCCAGATGCAAAGTTAATCCTGAAGAAAAGCACTAAATAAAGAACACGATGATTGACCAGTCTCAATGTTTCTGTGTTTGTGCAGTGCTGTTACTCAAATGAAGGGTTTGATCATGAATACTTGTATACATGCATCTTCCACCTGCTTTCCTTTAACCCTCACTCCAGCTTTAAATATCTTAAAAGACGTGCTGACATATCTGTTAAGTTTCAGAAAAATTAGTTACAACTATTACACTCTACTTCCTTCACCACCTCATCCTATCCACCCAGATAAGTCAAATGCAAAATGAGGAATAATGTTTTTCTTAAAATAGCTAACAATCTTCTTAAAACAACCACTTAATCTCTTCAGGCAGACATTTTACTCTATGCTCACAACAGTTTAAACACCTACTAGCTCCTTAAAAAAAAAAAAAACAGGTGAGGGTGAGAAGAGACTAGTAAAAATTCACTACTTGTTCATACTCTTTTAGCTCCAAAACACAAAAGGTATTGTTATTTTAACTGAATTTATGCTTAAAATTTTCTGAAGCACCACTCAAACCTGCTTCTAATTCTTTTTATTTTTCCTGTGAAATTCAAACTCTAACAGCAGCCGCTGCCCGCACTGCCTAAAGGAGAGAATCTGCCCTTCCTCAATCCAGGTTTTTCCAGCCACTCTCCCAGAATATCCCTCCACATCCGTGGGTGGCTGCACATCAAGCATTTCACATCCTCTCCTTATTATAAACTTGCATATTAAGGCTTCCTCAAAAAATATAGATAGGACATCCTGACTTATACAGTAATTTTGGATTTGGTCAGGTAAACATCATGGAACCCCTAGCTATTTTTACTATGTTTAATATACGCATAGGTTGAAATTTTGCAGTTGTGCCACTAACATCAGTGTGAGCAAAACACCATTCATCGAGCAAGTGCTGTGAATGATAATGCAATTCTTCAAACGAGACAGTTATTTTATGCTTTCCTTTCATGTAAAGGAAACAAAATAATCTGTTTTCGTTATATATTTAAAGCTTATCATATCATGCCAAAAGAATATTCTCATAACAGATGCAAGAGAATCAGAGGTCTCATGCTACAGTATGCTATGAAATTTTAATGATGAAATGTATAGTACTGTGTGGTTAACAGCCACAGGATCTGCAATTACTTTTGTTTTAACTTCTGCATGCAATTTAACAAACATAAGCCTACAATCCAGTCAGGTTCAACACAAAGTTACTCTGTGAACTCAAGAGTCAGGCAAACCAGCTTGGAAAAAATGAGTCTTCCAATTTTCCTCAGTCTTTTGCCTAGTATTCAAGCTAATTCAAATCTTTTGAAGTGTGGCCAATTGTTATAATTTTTTTCCCTTTTCGGCACTCAAATGGTAATCATCTGAGTGTTTTTTGTTGTTGTTGCTTTCCTTTGCTTTTGTAGGGAGGTGTTTTGTTTAATTGTGTTCAAAAGCCAAAAATAACTTCCCATGCATTTCTCTGCGAAAGCTGTTTATATAAGTTCTATTAGCCATGATTTTTCAATTGCTAAACTAGAATAGTGTTGCCTTTTTTCTCCTTCCTTTAAATCTAGCAAGAGGTTTAGTCATCCCAGGAGTTCTGAGTTCGTTCTAAAATTCATGAGAGTACTTGAAAGGTTGGAAACTACTACCCTTGTTTTCAAGATAAAACTGACATGCAGAGAAAACCACATTATAGAGTGGCCTAGAACCGAGAATAAATTCAACATACCATTTTGCTGCTAGACTAGCAAAGTCATTCCTTCTCATTTGGTGAAGTTCATTTAGCTAAATGTATCTGGGGTCAACAAAAACATGGGAAGAAAAAAAAAAAGTTTCTCCTCTTTTTTCTTTCTCCATAAAATCCCAGTCAGAAGCCTAACCCAATCCTGAATTCACCCTCCCCACCACCACATACACATGCAGACTCCTCAAATTTTAGCCAAATACTACATATTCTATCACAATAGCATCCCAGGAACAACTTCTCTATTACAACACTAGCAAAATAGTACAATACTACTGGAAATCATTTTAAGAGGTAGTTATGAGACATTTCCCTATGAAAAATTCAAAATTTGAATCTAATCATTACTCAGTTGGAGTTTTCAATAACAGTTCAGAAGGAGTTTGCAGTTTCTTAGTTCCAACTTTAGCCTCCTGCCCACATATGCTGCTAGGTCAATAACTGAATGGAAACGAAGTCAGGAGAGCAACATGAGAGAATGGGAGGATAGATTTCATGTCAGGGGGTCTGCCTGGGAGCAGGAACAAAGGAATCCCTCCCTAATGCCATTAGTAAAGGGAACAGAATCCAGCTGTTGTTGGACAAGTTATGTTGGTGAACAGCTGTTCCTCTTCTCTGAAAATTTAATACTGGAGGATTATACTACATTAATTTGATAGATTCTTTTCTTAGGACAAGTGTACCACGTTTCCTTAACCTAAAATAAATACTTATCTGGACACCATTGGTAAGTACCACATGGGAAAATATATACAACTCAACTGAAATAAAACAAGACAGGAATAAAAGCAGAACTGGAGTGCTATTGCTTCTAGAAAGTCTGTTATTCTAAATATTTCTATGACATTGTCCCATTCCTCTTCTAAAAATGTTTATCTTTACATACCAACCTAAAAAGGAATACAGTGTAATTGCCAAAAAAAAAGATGTCATTCACTTGCTTGTTTTGTATTTTACATGTAAAATGCTACCTCACAACAGTTAAATTCTACTAGACACTATGAAAACGTATGTGTTAATATAAGTAGGTAGTAGCCCAAAACTGCATGAGTTGTCAAAATGACTTGCCCAGAATTGTAACAAGGACCAAGCAGCAAGACCAAGAAGTTTCCTCAGCCTTACTTGAGAGCAAAAGGCAAAACATAAGACTGGCTCAGATCACTAAAGTGTCACAGTTGGTACCAGCAGGACTGGGTTTCACTTTTTAATAGACGGTGTCTTGTATTACAGAGGTTTAATGACTACTATCTATAGGAAGCTACTGCAGATTCCGCTAGCAGAGGTTGACACCATGCCAGCCTACAGGATTTTACCGTTTGCCAGAGGCCAAGAGACACTCTATACCTACTAACACACAAGCTGCCTCTTGGGAAGCCTCATACATTTAAATTTGTGCATGTGCTTAACATGATTTATTTATTTTCAAAGGCTAAGAAATGTATCTATGCCTCTACAAATCATTCTTTAAGGAATTCTTTCAAAGTTATTTGCACTGCAATCTAGACTACGACATTTGTAGTAAGAATACAAGCTAGGGAACAACATTTCCTATATGTGTTTGTTTAGTTCAGATTCACAGAGATCTCTTGTCTATGCACCACTGAAAAAGCAATTAGGTATTGAACCTCATAATAACAGCACAAAGAACGGGATTCTTTCTTCAAAGAGGTCTTCCTGTCATCAGGAAACTAAATGTTTTTTCTGGCAGACAGTAATTACACGTAGAAATGAAGATTAATCTGTAGGCTCACACTTAACATGTTCTCTCAAAATTAATTGAGAGAAGGTTACTCAGGGTTCAGTGAATGATGCAACAGAACTCAGGAAATGATCTCAACTTTCAAAACACTGAAAAAACAGAATTCTATTCATTGAACAGATTATTAAATATAATAGATTTTTCTGTTGTCTTTT
The DNA here is from genome assembly GCA_013398315.1 of Nothoprocta pentlandii. Lineage (NCBI taxonomy): Eukaryota > Metazoa > Chordata > Aves > Tinamiformes > Tinamidae > Nothoprocta > Nothoprocta pentlandii. The sequence continues at coordinate 424,207 of VZSG01000094.1, read as the reverse complement.
GCCAATTTTTGAAGGTGTGACTCTGAAATCCTACAGGCACACAGGCAGATTTACATTAGAAAGAATCATCAAATCAGGGGCAGTCTCAAGAAGAAAAAAATATGAAAAAGTGGATGATGAATCCACAACATTCCCTGCTGCTTAAAGGTCTGAACTGTCCAAACACCACCAGTGTATGCATAATGGGAAAACATGGCTCCATGACTTGTCACAGCCTTCAAAAAAAATGTACTGAACAGGTAGAAAACAATCCCAAGTTTCCATGGGAGTAAAGATAAGAAATCAGAATCACTGGTTTAACTGTCAGCAGGTGGAGAGGGGAGTTTTGGGGTACAGAAGCTCCTCCACTGTCCTGTATTTGGTGACTTGGGCAAGGATTCATCTTCAAGCATGAATGTGCTTTAACTTTTTTCTTGTCATTTTACCAAAAGTTGAAAGGACCAATAGTACAAATCCTAACTACAAGGCAAAAGTACGTATGTACGGTTCTGTGCAAGCCCCTTTCCTGAAGCTACACCAGAACTCAGGAAATGTCAAAAACTGACTTCTTAGTAATGGCTCAGAATATGCACTCTTAGATGCTGTTGGTAATAATACTCAGGACATAGAGCTTAGCTTTTCTGAAAAAAGTGAAACAAAAGCTACAGGGGGTATTCTGTTGGGTCATACAAATGTAGTCAAAATAGAAACCTTCTTCAGCATGTCATTTACATCCCTGTTACAGTTAAGGTATTTTCTAGATGACAAGAAGCACACAAATACTCCTTTTCACAGAGGTTTATGCCAGAAAACAAAACACTGACCCAAAAAAAAGTATTTTAACTACATATGCTCTTTCCACTTAACTCCAATAACCAATGATTAGAAAAAAGAAATATCAAGATATTTGGGGAAATTGAAAAACAAGAAAAAAGCAAACAAAACCCAAGAAAACAAGAAGCTAGGTATTCAGAAAAAAAAAAAAAAAAGTAGGATAAAATAATCTAATGGATTGCCAATGTTGCTTTAGGATGCTTTTCATGATGCTCACATACCTTAAATACTTTGAAGTGCTACCCTGTTTGCAGTCAAGCAAAGGAAGAGCATCAGTTCCAGTGCCACAGGTTGCCGCCTAGGCAGGCAAACCTCTCTAGCCCCTTAGAAGATTATGAATCTGGGATGAGAACTAAATTGTTCAACTTCTTTAAAGTCTCTACTGATATCCATTCTCCTAGCAGAATTTTCTCCAATATATCTGTAAAGTTCTGAATAATACTACATAGAACTTCTAAAATGTAAAGTTAAGTAACTGCCTTGTAGCACAAATAATTTTTGATAATGACAACAAGTTTATGCACAAGGAAGCAAGATGAAATAAATTTGCCTTTTTGTAATAGATTTTTTTTTATTTTGACCTTTTTAAAAGTTTAGATAAGGCCAATTTAAAATTAACAGGGAGCAAGCACGCTCTCTGGCACAGTAAGCCTAAGTAAATCCATACTGCCGTTTCATTCAGAATGCCATAGGTCACAACTTTAGGAATTCCAGTAGGTCGTTTGTATTGCTGGATAGATGCAGAAGTCAGTTTGGAGCCACTGTTGTCAAATGCCAGGGATAAGAAGAGAAATCCCTCCTGTTTCATCCGTGTTTATCTGGCTGGGAGCCAACAACAACAAAGGAACTTTGAACTGCTGGGCTGAATCACCATTATATTTGTGAAATTATTTATCTAGATAAAGGACTGTCAGATTTCTGTCAAGTGCTGTGGTCTGAATAACCAAAAGCTTCAAACATCCTTTCTCAAAAGGATTCCAAAGAGTTGATAAACCAGTTTCTTAATATAAGTTAGGAAAACGTAGGCTGCTGTAAAATAGGGCGCTTTCACTATTATTCTCTGGTAAGGGAGGTTTCTGCCTTATTTTACAAAGCCTGAGGAAGACGAAGCTTTTGCCACAGCTCTCAGGGCTAATAAGCCTTCACACAGCAAGTACTGCTCAAATCTGAAAGCCATATACTTAAATGTTCATCTTCCTAAAAAGCAACATTAATTCACACTTCCTGAGCTCTTTCTCCTTCATAACTATGTAACTACATATTACCATTGATTCCTCATGCATCTTATGAGAATCACTAATCACAAGAGCACAAGTCTCACCATTTACAGAAATTATATACTCATCCAGCCTGAACAGACAGATGGCTGTATATTCATCTGAAAACTCTGGAGCTGAGTTTTTAAAGAAAGCAGGAACTGTCTTTAAAGTACTTCCCTGGACCTTCTTAAAAGAGAAGGATTTCTTTTCAACAGAGAACAAGTGAAATGATATGTTTAAAGTTTTCCAGGGGTTATTTGGCTTTATTTATTTATTTTTGCAAAATTTAAAGGGGAAGGGAAATAAATATCAAGTTTTCATAGAGAGAACCTTCCCAAACTCACAGAATTTCCCTAGTCTTCTACTAACATAGCTATACAAATTCATCAAACAATACCACTTTAGAATATTTCTGTTTATATCAGGACATAAAACACACAACACCAATCTCTGGAAAAATCTTACTTTGATGGAGATACAACCACTTAAAACAAAAGCTCTACCAATCCACCCCAACTTTTTGTCTCCTTACCAGAGAGATCAGTCCACACATGCTGGCTCTTTTCTTCCCTTTCTGCTCTGCCCAGCCATTCCCTACCTGCTCCTCAGGAGGAGTAGCTAGCCCTCCACCTGGGGGTAATTATCTGCGAGGGGTTTTCAGTGAGATGGGAAGCACCTGTGCAGGAGGGCAGCACAGGGGCGAGTAGCAGAACAAAAGGTTCTTGTTTCACTATGGGATTTTGAACCCAAAACTGGTATTTAAACAAATCAGCTCCCAGTACTTTGCATCATCTTAGGAAAACACGTGGATACCAGGCTCTCCTATGTGAGGACTGTACTTTCTCTCCCAAAGGACAGGAGGGAAAGAGCAAGGAAAACCCGAGCCTGTGGACAACTCTCCGAGCAGCTCTCAGTCGCACACCTGTTTCCCAGAGATCCCGTAACACTCAGCAGCTCCTCTCTTCCACCTGTGATAAATCTGGGGCGGGGGGAGAAGGGGGAACAAATTGGTATTCAAAAATGGAGTCAAATGACCTTGATGTGTTCAGGAGAAAATGCAAAGTTTAATCTCTAAATGATAAAAAGCACACTGCATAATACAGAGAACTGCCCCTGCCTTTGGGAAAATTAACAGCCAGCCTCTTCTAGCCTCACCTAAAGAAAATTGCAGTCACTGCTTGTGTCTCCTGCATATTGGCTTTTGAAGAACTATTGAGTTTGTTCTAGAAAGTTCATGACAACAAAAAGAAATCAGTTCACCTGTGTGTGTCTCTGACAAATTGTGCTTTATGTTGAAACAGGCACTACAGGTAACACACTTTGAAGTGCTCAGATGTCTATATTTGGTTCTAACATACAAATAATTATCAAGTTATATTTTCTGAAATTCTTTTCTCATATATTTACAAAAGATGGTATGGATAAATCATTTGCAAAATTAATGAAAAACAGTGATAAAATACCACCTATCACCTAAAGTCTAGATTTCCAATTTTCATCAAAAAATGTCAAATCAATACTAATTATAACCTTATAATCTCAAGAGCAATTTTATTTTTTAATACTGAATTTATTCAACCTTGTAAAGCAACTAACTATTCAGGCCTGAAGTTTTAGAAAGTTGTTGTATGTTCATTTTCTGAGGCTAAAAGGAAAAGAAGGAACTCCACCGTACTTAACGCATCAACAGACAACTGTACACATATTTTTATCTTCCTTAGGGAAAAAAAGTGAAATCAGAAATTTTGATTTTATTTTTTTAGTCCTCTGATCCTCCTGCTGCTCTTAACAAGCATGTAAAATATTATTTATTATTTTTTTTTGCTGTTCTTAAACTAGGCAAGGTAAGTAGATTGGAAGTTTAGAAACAGATAGGATTTAGCACTTTAAAACTATCACTATAATCTCTTCCTTTGAGAAACCAGCATATAGAGGAAAAATGGTTTCTAGGCTAATTTGAAGTGAAACTGATAATGTTTAAAGACTTCAGGAAAAACAGATGGATAAAAGGTTTAGTGAGGAAATCCCTAATCATCAGAGACTTTGCAAATTAATCTGTAAATGAATCCTTGCAGGCATGCTCCTTTCCTTACAGGAATGTGATATCCCTGCTGCCACTCATTCACTAGAACTCAAATGCACCTTACCCTCCATTTCCCCAGTATACTTAACCCTTTCAGCAACTGCATCTTATAGTCACAAGCCAGATAATAAGTAAAAAAATGTTTAAGTAGAACAAAAACACACAGATTTTGTATTTTGAACTCTCTTGTGCCCAGAGAAAGGTTGCACATTTGGGGTCAGGGCTTGAGAATACAGCAAAGAACTACCTGGGAGTCAGTAGACAGAGAAATCTTCTCAAGTAAGAGGTTTTCCTTATACAGGTGTCTTTCCTTATACAGGATATTTCCATTGTGAGAAATGTGTTAACCCCTATAAAAAGATAGTATCTTCCCTCTTCGGTAATTAATTCCTGCTAAATCCTAGCTCCCCACGGAAACTAATTTAAATAGAGATATCATATTGAACATAGCTAATTAAATTATTCTTTATCTAAAAGCATAACAATTATTTTCACAAATAGCAGCACATGTCAAACTTTGGACAACTGATACCCGCTGTGTTAGTCCCAGTTGGCCAGTAGCAGTCAACACTTCCACTGGATCAGCACAGAAATAGCAAGGTAAGCAGGAGTTTCTTTAATAACTTAAGTGATTTTTCTGCAGCTTACCTGTGGGGTGGGACTAAATCCCGCTGATATCCATACCATGAAATCTGCAACCATGGGGGTGCTTGCGCTCTAATACACTCCCATTCCCTTCTGCATCTACTGTTACCTTCCAGTAGGCACCACGGTGAAACACGCACAGGGTTCCCATCTCCCGGGCATCTACAGTCCTGCCTGACCAGTGACTGCAGCAGCTCTCAACTCAGCTACAGACACTTGTTTCCCTTATTTTGCCCACACAGGGAGGAGTGATAGAGCCAGCATATACTGAAGACTGGCAAAGTGGAAATGCAGCCATTGCTTATAAGGTATGGCAGGATCCTCACCTAAACCGCATAGCCTTTCAAGACCTTTGGACAAATCTACAAATGGAATACTATTTGTTATCTTTGCAGGAATTTGGAGATAATAATTTGGAGTGAGACTACATTTAGAGAAAGCAGTAGAATGTAGAGAATTTAGAGAACATTGCAATTCAGTGATGTGAGCAAGGAAAAAAGATACACATTAGGTTTTTTTTCTGATCCTACTGTTTTCCTGATCCAGTTTTATAACAGCCTAAATTCATATAATAACAGTATCTTCAAAACCCTCACCACAATGTTAGCTTTCAAGTATTTATAGTTCCCCCTTTTATATCACAGGAAAAGTATGCAGTCTTATACTCTGGAGAACAGAGATCACAGTGTCAGGAAACTCGATAGTCACTTGTTATAACACACTTACCTCAAAAATTAATATAACATAACCTTTAAAAAGGCAAAGCATCCAGCATGTGAAATCTTTTTAACTGTTTTAGGAGAATTATATAGCTAACAGATAATGAATTAAAGTTGTATAGTTTTTTGGTTTTTTTTTCTTTTTTTCCTGATCTGCTTCCAGGCAAAGACAAAATTAATATGTAATTCTGAGGAGAAATCTATGCTGAAATGATTGCTTGAAACCCTAGACAGCTCTTCTTTGCAGGCCTCATTGAGCTTAATAAGATGCAACAGGTGCTACAGTAACTCTGCTTGTTCTTTTCCCTTGAGGGAAACGTGCTATAAAGACATTGAGAAGCTCCTGCATGCCTTTTTGTATACATATTAAAGGTTTTAGTGTACAGAAATCAGTTAAAAATAATAATGGTAATTTACTTACCCCACTGCCTTCCACCTACTTCATGTTAAACCATAATTGTCTCTGTGATCCCCCTTTTGGGTAAACTTGACTCATCGTATCTACAGAACTAAAATAACAAATAGACCGGGGTAAATTATAACACAACTATTCCAAAGATTAGCAAGCAGTTACCATGTCTAAAGAACAGCAGGATATTGAATTTTTGATTATTTATTACATAAAGAAGCTAAAAGAGAAAGTCAAGGCAACCTGATACCCTGTAATAACAGAGACTGTGATTTCACAGTAGAAATGTGAGGGAGAAAAAAAAAACAATTAGTGAAATAAATAAATATATCAATGCTCAGGCTGTTGTCGGGGTAAGCAATCTGAGAGCATTCATGTGATTACACTTAACAACCCACTGAAATGCTCCAGCTTTACAGATTTTTTTTTCCAAGAAGACTTCTAAAATAACAAAAAGCAGTACATGAATACTTGAGAAAATCAGCTTGCTATGCTGATCTGTGAATTTTCTGCAGTCCATAAGTCTTTACTACAAATTATTCTAGAGCTTATTTCAAGGCACTGTAGCGAATGAATCATCTAGCTTAAGTTCTGATTGCTACTAGGACAGATATGACACACTAGTAATACATTGGCTTCTACAGTTTCTAGCTTCATATCACATTAACTATTAGAATTTTATTGCAATCTGTCTATACTACTGTATGCAATTTGTATACTCCAAGCCTGGTATGATTTTGAACATACTGTTTTCATTTTTTAGTCCCAACTTTAAAGAAAAGATTTGCTGCAGAACATAGTAGGCATCAAAAGGCTGTAAATAAATAAATAAAGAGTTCTTCATTTGTCTGTATAGTTGCAGTACAGGGCCCTATAGCTGTACCTTATCTCTGATACCAATATAAATACATGATAGTGATATCAGAAAACAACTACCATGTATGCACATTCTTGGTATTCAGAAGGATATCAGAGATACTACTGCAAGCTTCTGGAAGCTTATCTTCATATTCTTCAGAGAAAAGGTAATATGTAGAGCCTTAGCTGGTATGGATTTTCAAATATATTTAAGTGAATGACATTACAATCAGTCTCACAAGCCTTCACTCCTGTTCCTCTAGGACAATTATCACTTTTCATTTAGTAAATTACGATTACTCTTCAGAATTTAAGTATGTTCAATGAGGTACTGTTATTATAAAACCAAATTTATTATATCTGCAACCCTAAAATACGGCTTGTAAATCACAGAGCACAGACCTAAACTAGCATAAAAATAATGCTTAATCCTCCCAGAATACAGTTCCTTTGCATTCAATTGCAGCATATACATTATCTGTAATTGTATGTTTTTAGCTCCCCCAGAGTGTTTTTATTAGATGAAATTAGGAAATTTAGAAGCATTTGCTTTAGAATCCAAGAGCCTCAGCAGCTGTGAATCACAGATCTCCAAACTATAGCCAGCAATGCACTAATCATTTATATGTTAACCTCAGTTCGACTTGCTATACTGACAGCTATGTGGAAATAAGTGATTTATGAGGTAAAGAAAGTTTAATCCATTAGAAGACAAAGAAAAATAAGTCAAGCACACTGAACTGTGGGTTAAAACATAAAAAGCCCACCAGATTTTACTGCCTTTGACTGAATCGAACCTTTCCAACTACCAACTGTTCATCCACACAGATGATACAGACTTGTGTCAACCTGAATTTTAACGCAAGTTCAGAGAGAACATGATATGTCTTATGCTGGCTTCTAGATTAGGGCAAATTTCACCGAGAATGTAAATCAGATTTTTTTTTTTTTTTTATGACTTGCCAGTTTGTTTCAGGCTATTACCTAATAATTTCCACAGCTGTCAGAATGATTATGGAGCAGACAGATTTTATCAGGCGGACAACCTGAATGATTTCTTGAGGTCTCTTCCAATGGCATTTTTCTAAAATTCCACAGTCTTGAGAAGATATTGAAATTTTCATATTGTAGCTGGAATTTAAATCAGCGTGTTGCTTCACTACTTCGAATTGCACAGTGAATTTAGAATGCCAGAGCATCAAAGTTGACCATTAAGCTCCATGACACACAACAGAGGAAATGTTCCATCCAACTCCCCTGAGTCCAAGATGGAATTCTTGAAAATCCTGGCAGTGTTTCCTTCTCAGACAACAAGCCTGATAGTATTAGGCAACCACAAAGCTCAAAGAGCTCTGTAATGTGATTTGTAGTACATTTTGCATACTGCATGGTGAGTAAGGAAAACAGGACATAATTAAAAGGATGTTCTAGTATGTAAGTCATAAAGCACAGATGGAGGAGAGATGAACTGAGTTCTCAGCTTGGAGTCCTAGAATAACCTTGTGCAAACCAGTCAAGTTAGATCTAAAATGTTAACTTCAACACTTTAGCATGATGCTGTATTTCTCTGCCAATATGTTTTCCAGCTCCATATCAAGGCAAAGTTCATACCACCCATTTATGTCTTGATTTTTCATGTAACTACAGCCACTGCTCATTCATTCAGAACAACACTGAAGCATTCAGAAGCATTCGAATTCCAAATCCAAATGCAGAACAGCCATCTTAAACTGAAAAAAAACCCTCAAAATAGCCTTACTGCCATGCTATACCAATAAAGCCATACCATTTCCAGTATCTGATTTCATACCTGAGTATTTCTGCATATTTCCACTAAAAGAATTTTGTAGTGCTATCTGGAGATCTCAAGACTGTTCTTCACTCTGTAACATAAACATAGGATACATAGTCTAGCTCTCCATCAAAAGCAGCAAAAAATGCAACCAGGATAAGCCTTGACTAATAATACTGCAATACTCACTAGTATATTTTGAGTGAAGCTAGAATGATAAAACTGGGATAAAGTCATTCAAAACTGTTGTTTTCCATGTGACATGGTAACCATACTGGTTCTACAAAACAAAACTAAAATCACCTCCCACCACCACAGAGTCTCCTTAGTAGGAGGTGAAAGAGAGGTGAGTATTCTACAATTAAACATGAGGAACAAAAATCTAAGAGCAAAAAAGTGAAAATGCTAATGGAAGAAGGAAATAGGACTTTCAAATAATCCATATGCCTCCAGGATGTAATAGTCATCTCTATTTTCCTAAACTCCATAAAGCCATCTTAAAATTGCAGTGGTTGTGAAGAGATCAATAGAGCTCTGCTTGCATCAATGACACCAGGTAGATGCACTAAAACATGAACCTCCTTGCATTTCAATACTCCTTTCTCTATATTGTAGATGGCCCCAATAAATAAAACAGCCCATCCCAATTGTCATGTTTCGGCTATTTTAAATCACAGCTATCCTTTTCTGTTATGGTTAACTATTGACTTTTTATTATAATATAAAATTCATATAAATGTATTTTTTATTTGTGTCTCTTACAAGACATAAAATATTTCTTCCCAAAAGGTAAACTGCATGGTCAGAACATGTCACTCATTTTATAAAGATCATTACGAATAACATGGTGGGAACTTTCAGAACATACTGCATCAATCAAGTTCTTCATGAGTAATTAGAATTCTTTATAACATCATTAGTTTTATTTGTAGAGCATGTCTCAGATTCCCAAAACACAGGATTTCTTCCCTAAAGGACACTAGCCCTCAGCCAAAGTTCTCTGCAAATTACTATGATTCTGCTGGGAACATCTGGTTAGTAAAGAAAAAATTGTTTTGTGGACTAGGATTTGCAAGTTGAGGGCACAGAGGGTATAGTCTTCAAATCTGAGTATTTTCCTGTGGTGTCATTTGAAAGACTTTAAAAATCCACACCAGCCATTAGGTGTAGGGAGGCTTATGTCAGTAAGCACTGTAATTCTCCTCCTTCTAGTGGAAGGCCAACTCACTCTGTGCTTATGTCAGCTCAGTGAGAATCTGTCCATTTCTTACATCTGCATTACTACACTTTAAGTTGTTTTTTCATTTGTAATGCAAGAATCACATAAGAAAGAAAATCAAAATTTGTGCTGAAGTCAAAAGGCTAAGATTAGCTTTACTATTAGAAAAATAACAATAATTTAAAATAAGGTTATTTTTTTCAGGGCCTAAGTGGGAAAAACAATGCACAGAATTAGTCTGTTAGAGGTCATGCTAACACTAGAGTCAGGCATGGTAAGAGCAGTTCATAGAAGCAATAGTCACTTAAGCATTTCATAACAGTAATGAGGAGAAAAAGGTGAACTTTAAAGAAATGCCAGAATTTGCACAGATAAGTCATCTAAAGAAAATAACAGACGCAGAACAGCAATGGAGACAGGCGGGCTCCAATGGAAATATAAGGAACTAATTACTCCAACTGCCAACGGGCCGTCCATGAGGGGATATCAGAAATGTGAGATTGTTGTCAGTAATGATATGACCCTAAGATAGTTATTAAGCAAGACAGACATAACAAAGCCCTCAGTTCTCTGAGACAAAGCTCCTTTTGCTTTCTGTTTGTGGATCTGTCCTACCACCCGAGGAGCGCGGTCAGGCTGACTAATAGGCACTCAGGATACTTGTGAAATTAAATTCCTTTTTAATGAGGAGTCATATGAAGTCTTTGTCAATTACAAGAATTTCAGTTAAGCCAGCTCTGGAGTAGCCATTTCTCAGGAGTATCCTGATATAGATAGCAAGACACTTTCATTTTATTCTTCTTAAAAGGCAAATATTAATTTGAAAGGAAAACAAGACAGAGAGACTTAGCAAGAAATCCATTTCACATGTAATATGTTCTCCTTTGCAAGAACAGGAAATAATATTCATAATATACAGGATTATTCCTACTTTCAAGATTTTTTATTTCTCTTCCTATATAATCATGTTGGCTTCCTGCTTCTCCCCTGCAATTGCAATCTATCCCAAAGACATATTGTGATGTATACATTTAACTAGCAGTGCATTACTATGAAAGTGAATATTTTGAGTATATTTCTATTGTTCCCTTTGTGCTTCCTCTGTTTCACAGTAGCCCACATCTCCTTAGGACTGTTAAAATACTCAGGAGACACTGAAGAAAAGCATCTGTTTCTAGATTTCTTCAATCTCTCTACGGATCACAGAGAATTTAAAGAAATAAGACTACCACACAGATGTATAATGAATACATTCTTTATAGAATATCTTGTCCTAATAAATGCTAGTGACATGAAGCCTGTTTCTGATCATCTTCAAGTCCTCTACTTTTTTGTTCTTAAGGAGGTTGACCAGCCACATCTGCCTTTCTTAGGTATGTTCAAGCCATATGACTACTAGAGCAATGACCTGAAGCAAATAAAGAGGTTCTCCTGAATGCAGCCAATCTCCACAGTGCATAATATTAATCAACTGCTCTGACACGGAAAGATGGAATCTGTGGACACAGTAAATATTAACAGCATTAGGTGCCTCTAGCTTTTGTTCTTCTATTGCTCTGAGTGTCATTAATCATCTCACATCACAACAGGCCATGTATGTGCAGCATTTTATTGAAGTATGCAAAATCTGGTAAGTGTTCAGTTTTCTAGGTCTCCCACATCACAGCTGGTTTCTAAAATCATACAAGGGTGAAAATGTACTTTTACTTCTGAAAGTCAGACTTCATATTGGTGCTACATCCCAGCATGCCCAGAGATAGCACGGGCAGAACATGCATGTCTATTTGTACCATGGTACTGCCCAGCTTTCAGCTCAGTGTCTCTGCCAGCATAGAAACTGTTAATGAAATAGTTCCCCTAGAACACAAACATAAAAGCTGTACCAAGAGAGACTCAAGTGATACTTACAGTCTGTAGGCCTCGTGTTTTCCGTAATATGATACAGAACTGAGAAATTCTTTCCCAGATAAGGTTGGTCTTAATCTAATGGAACAAACTAAATGGGACTCTTTTCTTCTTTAATCTTAGCACAAGGTAGGATACAGAAAAGCATTATTCTCCTCCGTGAATTCCGACTCCTTCAGCATGACACATCCTTTTATATCTATAGTGTTAAGGAACAGAGGACCTAAAACTATTTTCTCTGTATTATATTCAAAAGGCGTCACTACAACAAGGGGAACAAGCTGCTTTCCATCTTTTTTTCCTTATTCCTCATTTTAAAAGTTCTTGGCCATATTACCTCCCTCATCATTCTACAATCTATGGGCTATTTTAGTCTTTCCAGGCAACTTCTTAGGTACTCAGCTTATTCAGATTCTTGGCATTTACTTGCTGTTACGCATCTTTCTGGAACACATGTTCTTGGAGAGTGAACGGCAGGGACGCAGGGAACACGCTTAAGGATTGTTGAAGGAGCATCATCAAGAGTAACGCAAGGAATGGAACAAAAGGATAATCTCTTCCAAGACCTAAATGCATGCAGGAAGTAGAAGTGTTTGTCTTCATGTGGTGGTGGGAAGTTTTCCTGGTGAGAAATTGTTCCCTAAACTGCTCTCCACTCTTGTTTTTAACTGCTCTTACCATTTTTTTTCTCTATGAAGCTGTGCAGGTGCTCTCACAGTTCTAATCAAAGTTCTCTCCCTGTTCTGTCTACCCTGCCAAGCAGCAATCAAACTAATCTCTTACTCTCTTTTTCCTCCGAACAGCTTCTTGCAAACATCAAGCAAAGCTCCTCTAATCTCTCCCACCTCCAACCTTGGCTGTCTCTGATTTCCCAGCAGCAGATTTCTCTTAAGGTCTGTGTGAACAACAGTCTCTTTCAGGAGAAGGGCAATTTCCTCAGGTCAAAAAAGGTAGCAAAGGTAGCAGTCAATACCAGCTACTGTGCAACAAAGGTCAAAAAGAGCACAGAGAACATAAATATTTAGTGTAACTGTCCCTTCCCAAATGTAGATCAAAAGCCAGCAGGAGATGAGCCGATGCTATGGGAGAGACATCGACATTTAAGCACACTCATCCCTGTGTTACTCTGCAACAGGAGCTATAGCATGTCCATGAACCTCCTCACAAAATCTGGCAGTATGCAATTTCTTGGAGGTGAGTGGCATCCTGAGGGCTCCAGCTGCTGTTGGAGAGCTGTACATAATGTCATCACAAAATCAGTCCTTACTATCTTGCAGAAAGATGACCAAACGCAAGTTCTACCCCAACTGTTTATATAGAAAGGGGAAAGAAAAATCACACACAGGCACTGCCTTTTTTGGAAAATAGCTGCATGACTGACCAATAGATGCTGCACCTCATACAAAACAGTCAAACATCAAAAAATTGCAAGCAACACTAATGTTTAAAAAAAAAGAAAAGAAAAATCCTGTGTTTTCATCAAATCCATTGGATAAAAAAGGTATTGTGTGAGCCCACCTGGTAAATTCTGACAAGATATCCATAGAATCACCTTGTTCATCCACCAAAGCCACATGACAATGATGTGGCAGCCACAGGGCCATGTCCTGGATGACAAGCAATATCAATGCTCTCCTCCTCCAAATCCACAAAGCTGCAGAGGGCAAACACATCCCACAACATCCCAGACTCCAGAACAGGCAACCTGAATAATTTTCCTCAGCAAAAGGAAGATCCAGCATATTCATTCAGGGCATTCTCCCAGCACAGTTACACAATACTAGAATCTAAAGATCATAAGCTGAAAATGATAAAATATTAGGAAGCAAAGCATTTGTCAAATTGGACAAATTGGTGGCGTTTAGGCTACTTTAAAAGAATATCAGTCTGACAGTTTAAATTACATGTAACTATATGTGGATATATGAAATCACTAGAAAGAGTACCTTGACATTCTCAGTCTGGCTTATTCTTTGTTTGGGCTATGGAAGACACTTTTTTTTTGGTTGGTTTCCACGGTAATTCAAGTTGTTTTTAATTACAAGTTTGTCATTTTTTCCAACCTGAACGATGTTAAAAAAAATCAACTTTGAAAATAGAAAATCAGCAGCAGTGAAAGTAGAAGAGATTTTAGCTCAGAATTCAGCGCAGTGCTGCAAGTGGCCAGAATATTAAACTGGGAGGCGAGCACAACCTGGAATTTCCAGTAATCCTTTAGACAATTAGATTTACAGAACCCTATTATCATCCTACTCTCACGGAGAAATTACTTCACACAGCCTGCTAAAAGCATGCACAACTCCGTCCTTGCAATATAGAGTCCTCTCAATTTCCTTATGTCCTGCAGCAGCTGGAAGGCCTCCTGATGAGCTTTTTCCTTCCTCTGCGCTGGAGTCCCTCAAATCAAAATAGAGTTGCTTCTTTCCTGTCCCTCATTGTTCCACTCCTGTAGGGTTAGGAGATCATTTTGCTTACCCAGGCATCTCCTTAATTAAATATATCCTTTCAGCTTTACAGCATCTTCACAAGGACTAGACAGGGTGGGGCTTGATCAGATATGGCTGACTTGAAAGAAGCATTTCCCCTTCAGAACAACATTACTGAAAGCCAAAGGAATGTATTTTTGTGCAATTGCAATTTGTGAGTAATTATTAAAACCCCAGGAACTTGGGAAAGTAAGACAGTTTTATTAAGTTTGAGAGGAAGAGCTCATGGCTTGCACTTGAAGACTTAGATTTAAATAAACATAAAACCTGGATCTTTAATCCTATTAAAAACATCATTGAAATTTGGTTAAGTATTTGCTTTATCCTTACCCTTAATATTTATATCTAAATTTGTATTCCACTCTATAAGAAAACAAAACTAAACATTTTTCCTATAAATAATTAACATACTTCCTTTAAAAAATTTTAATATTAAATGAAAAGTAGATACTATTGGTTCAATGGTTTAAATTCTTCCAAATTTAAGTGACTGGTTTAAAAGAATCTGTCTCAGCTGCAGGAACCGGTCAAACAGGACTTTGATGAACATCTACTGCAAGATATTAGTTTTTTAATAAGCATCCTGGAGCTTCTTTGATTACATGGTCAAATTCACAATATTAACATGTTCCTCTATTTAAAAGTTCCTTTTTGTTAGATTTTAATGCAGAACCATAAAACACCCATAGCCTCCTCAAAAGGCTCCTGACTTTCCAAGAAACATGCTTTTGAATGTTGAGCTTTGAAATAAAACCCAACTCAAAGCAAAAGTCAGACAACTTTGGTTGTGCTTGCAAATACTTTGCAAAGCTGCATTATCTAATTTAAAAAAATATTGAAAAAGATATTGTATGCCTTAATATCTACTGGTACAACAAAGAGTGTATCACATTTCATATCATGGAGAGATTCACCTGTGTAACGCTGTATTTTAAAATAAAAGGGACCTGAAAGTGTCAAAGCTTTAATGAAACTGAACACTGAACTATGTACCCTTAGTGCCATTATAAATCTATGTCAGATTTATAATTGTATGTTCTCAGGATAAAAACTGCCTCGACAAAGAAATATCCTTTACTAAAAATGCCCATCTGCCATGTAATGAACCTCCACAGAATTTAATGCCTAAATCCTAATTGATGTTTGGCACAGATCTCATTATTAGTTATGAGAATTGCAGTCATACACCTGCCAACCACGCTAGCAAAGCAAGATGCTGTTATAGAAATGTTAGATATTACTAAGCAAATGCATGAGGAAAAAAAGTGAAAAATATCAAAAATATTCCATTAATTGTTAGGAATAATCAATGCCATTAAAAAAAAAAAAAAAAAAAAAAAGAGCAAGAGAGAAAAAAAAAAAAAAAAAAAAAAAAAAAAAAAAAAAAAAAAAAAAAAAAAAAAGAGCAAGAGAGAAGACAAATTACTGGCAGAGAGGCAAGAAGCAGATGGTTGTCATTAAGGCCAAAGATAATTCTTCATTTATTGGCTTTCACAAACAGTATAAATCTATAAAGCTAAAAAACGCTACAGACTTCAGTATGAATGACATGCAAAATTGGTCTCCTTGGTGATGCTTTGCATATATAGCTTTGATTTTAAAATAGAAGTGTGCCTCAAAAAGGCAGCAGAGGGCAAACTCGTGGGATTACTGGTACCGTATAAAGATTACTTCAATAACAAACACATAAATACAGAAATAAGCATGGCCATAGAGCAAGTAGAGAGCAGCATTTGAGCAAGACCTTAACATTTTATGTCTGCCATTTTTTTGCACATAGGTGCAGGTATTTTCTTTTAACCAGCTGTGAGCCAGTCCTCTATACTGCCTGAGTCACAGTAGCAAATCACACACTTGCTGGCCAGGTGAAAATTAAACTAAGCCAGCAGCTCTACCCACTGGGGAGAATGTGCACCTGACGTTGACATGGAGCTGGCATGCACATACACGGCCAAAGAGCAATACAAGCACATGGGATTCATGAAGAGCCCCATTCTGAAATTTGAATTTAAAGGACCAGGTTTTTGTAACTATAAAACACGGTGCGTACCCAGAAGCTACTAAGCGTGTTTGAACACTCAAAAGCTTCAAAGTGCAGCATTAAAAGCTTGTAAAACTGAATTTCAAATATACTAGTAACACCAGACCAAAAAAATCCCTTTACTGTGGTTCTAACTTACACTGCAAATTGCATTTTCCTGAACAACAGTTCTAGAATATGGAAGATTTATAGTTCTTTTTAGATATATAATTTAAGGGGAAAAAAATTCCCTCAGGAAACAGAATTTAAAAACATGCATTATGACCAATTACAGTGATTCTACTACATGTGAAATAACTGTTATAAAGTTGCTTAATAAACTACAGGCCAAAGCCACTACAAGGATTTCCAGTATTAACATTAGACACATTCTCTTAACTTGAAAATGTGACAGATTTTTTTTAAACACTCCAGATGTGTATATGTCTGCAGGGAAGAAAAGTGGGGAAATACAATAAATGCCCTTTTCTTGATCCTGCAAAAATCGCAATAAAATTGAACATTAACAAAACAGGGCATGTTTCTGGATTATTTCAAAATGTAATTAACCAAGTTTGAATCTCATGGGGATCTATTTTCAAACTCCTTTGAAAAAATCAGCTACAGGCTTTAACGGATACTGCTAGAACAACACCAACAGCTAATGAAAACAGTATTTGTGTTCTCCTCATAAAACTCACTGATCTCATAAATCAGAATAGAGAAATAAATTATTCGTTATTTATTGCTTTAGAGACATTATTGTCATTACTAACTGTAAACTTACAATAAATTTAAAATAATACCTATCATGTAAAGTTGTTACCAGTTTCCTGAAAGTGCAAAGTTTATAATTTCTCTCTAGTTTAAGATACTAAGAGAGCATCCCTACTAGGAAGTATTCCTAAGGAAGCAGTAGAGAAAACATGTATAATAGTATGTATATGTATAAAATACGTATAACACTTTCAGAGGTGCCATCATACAGATAGAGTAATGCTGATGATTTTTTTCCATGAAAAAGAATCCTTGTAGGGGAATATCAAACCTACAACTTTAGAAACTTAATCTTATTAGTTCTTTCCATCTGTTTAAATTTCTTCTTCTTTTAAAGACTATAATATTATTGGAACACTCAAAACACTTCTTAGATTACTTTTTGTTGAATTCTTTGGATTATTGATAACAATTGCTAGGATTTCACATGGTTTTGATTAATGAACAGTTACTATGAATCATGAAGCCAATTCTGGGACTTCATTCTCATGGCAAGTCCCTCACAACCACAGATCACAAGCTCCATAAGGGGGGAAAGTGGGGCAGAGAGCCAATCTAGTGAGTGCATAGATGACGCCTATATAAGTAAATAAGACTTTTATCTCAAAATTCATAATGCAACTCCATGCAGCCTAGTCTAACACTAATGTATCCTTTACCTTATAGACTTTACTCCTTCAAAAGCATGCTGCTTCTGTCCAAAGAGGCCTCAATAAAGAAGCATTTATTCAACAATTTTGTGTTACCAGACCAGATGAAGCATTTACTGCTTTCAAAGAGAAATTGTTTGAGACAGTGGTAGGTGCTTTCTGAAAAAAAAAAAAAAAAAATATATATATATATTATCAATGAGCTATTCTGCTATATTTGATATTTCGACTGTTTCTACTTTTTAAGGGTCACCGAGAGAAAAACATCTCTAGGAAGACCAGGAGATGAGGCAAGTGTTGTAGCAACATCTCTGTTCTGTCTGGACAGGTGTGCTAAGCGACACAATCAGCTTTCTAGCATTATGGATATACATTTTCTTGTATACATTGAGGATAACATAGCTCCAAATGTAACTTTTTGTGAGCTCTAATAGACATATACAACAGTCATAATTTATTAAAATATATTATTTATACCATAAAGAAAACAAATATCCTGTGTTCACCTTGTGGAGTTCAGCTAGCTTTGGGGAAAACCCATATATACACCAGAGGAAAAAAATAAAGTCCATCATACAAATAACAAAGGAGTTGAACCAGCATCTGGCTGATTCAGAGGCAGCTCCTAAGCTGCTGTACTAGTTTCTGAGCAAGAACACCAAGTGGATATTGCAGTCTATTTTTTTCTTATTATGGAATGTGGGTGTATTCTTAAGACATTTGGAGAGCTGGTAGTACTCAGCCTATTATAAATTTCATCAAGCTTTCTTCTTCGTAGTATCTCATTTGAATTGTTAGATGTAGAGAAGATTTATCTAGAACTTAGTCTCTTGCAGTTGTCTAGAGGTTCATTAAAAAGACACGCAAGCAGAATTAATGAGAAAATGGCAGTCTAGAAGTTACTTCATGTGTGCATGCTTGAAAGCAATCGCCTGTTCTTAAGGGAACTTTAGAAGAATAAGCAGTCAATGTTTACATGAATCTCCTAAACTGTAGCACAGTTACTTGATGTGAAAGACACCCACAATAATGTGATCCAGTTGGCTTCCATCCACATCTCTTGATTTTTCCCCAGAGAAAATAAGAAACAGCTGTTTGAGCAATAGAAGTTTCTCCTACAGTCAAAAGCCTCCTCCTGTGTCTGCTCTAGCGGAGCACCAACAGTTGCTGCCAGCTGCAGCTGAAGGGGAAGACAAAAGTTGCTGAAAGAGACAGGTCCTGGTGCAGGAGGGTGAAGTCAACTTGTGCACCAGAGGAAAGAGTGGAGGGAGGAAAAGGCAGACCGGGGGAAAGGGGCAACATCCAGATTTGGCTTTCCCTGGGTGTAAGGCTCTACCACCTTAACAGAATACAGAAATAACAGAAGCATAATAGAAATGCTTACCAGGTTTGGCTGTATGCATTTTTATTCTAAAAAGAACTTTCAAAGCATGGTAATTCCAAGCATGAGTTACCACTCTCCTGGATATATTTCACGTTTCAGTTTTGTGATTTTTATTGTGCCAGACATCAATCTTTATGTAGATTGTGAGCACTGTATCGTCACAGATGTTCAGACTAACAGGTTTGTATACATATGGTACTATGACTATTAATGTTTAAGAATTTGTCATTATTGTGAAGAGTGTTTTTAATCGGTGTATTTAGTAAAATTAGATTTTAAAATTTAAAACTGGACTGAATTGTCAATCTTCTATTTACAATAATTTACAGTAATCTAATTGCCTGAATTTTTATACACACACACACACAGCTGCAACAGTATTATAATAGAGACTTACAGGGTGAGATTACAGAATACACTGGCGAATCTTCAGTAAATTACTGAAATGTACACCAAGTTGGAAATAACTTGACTTATCACACTAAATGCAAATAAATGCACTAGATGGTTTTGCTTATTATAGTGATATATGATATCAGACCTTAACTTATACAGAGTTTTAAATGCTTTGAATAATTGTAACAACAACAAAAAATGCTGTCTCTAGGATGACATAATCATATCAATGAAATAGCAAGGATCTCTCAGTGACCCTCCTCCCCATCAGTCAAAGTAAATTAAAGCTAGATAGACAATATGGCTGTGGGACCTATTAATTTTATTATTTTGGATTATCTCATGCTATCTTAATATATGATGGACTCTGAAGTTTCTTATCTGTAGGAGAACAGGTTCAGAACAGCAACATAGCAATTAAGGGGCCCAACTTCCAAAGCAATACCAAAGTTAACTCAGTGTTAAGAAGCTAGAGACAAGGGCAAGCACAGCCCAAGTCCCCAGCTTGGCCCAAATATTTTTCAATCAAAATGACAATGGTGTGATTTTGGAAGAAAGCTGAGCGGGTACTGCTGTTCTAAAGATTCAGAGTAGAAGTTAAAGATGTTACTCCAATTTCTATTCCTAGCTTCTTTGCTTTTTTTGGAAGTTTTCCCAGGACATTTTGGGATGCTGTCTACGCTGTCTCAACTGGTCTATGGGGACTTCCAAAATTGAAACTATAAATGAAGACATAGATACTTCATGTTCACATCTATCACTGTGCACCATTAATTAAGGAAAATTTGATGTGCTGATATTAGTCAGAAGCGCACAACATATACAGGCAGGAATAGCAGTTCGGATGGGCTGAAAACAATGTATTCTCTCTAGAAAATAATGAAAACATTGAAGATTTTTTTAATTACCTTCTCATAACATTAGCTAGCAGTCTGGTGGTTATGCAGCAAACCCTATAAAAACTCCACTCATTCTTCCACACAACCCCATGCTGTATTAATATAGAAAAAATTAAAATGATAACAGGAAGTTGCATTTCTTATTTATGATGGGCCATGAGAGACTATTTTAGTGACTGGATTTAAAAAGAAGTGTATGTTTTTTCTTAAATATTAAAACTTGACAAGCTTTCCTTTCCTGTACTTGACAAAGCGAGACACAAGGCACCCTAGAGCTCATGAGCAAGTTTCTCTACATGTATTTTTGGGGTATTTTTTTCATCATCTGTCATCCTGGCCCTTTCATTAACTTTCCATCCTCCCCTATCCACTTGTTGTCTCTTCTCTTACATGTAGATTACAAGCTTTCTAAGGCAGGACTACATCTTTTTGCGCTACTTCTATTTGTACTACTTCTAGACTTTTTTTTCATTTTATTCTTTTTGTATGCTTGAAGGTGGGATGCCTGCAATAGATGTAAAACCCAAGAATGGCATTCCTGAACATTACAGTAAACACCATGAAATACCATTACCAGGCACCAGTTAAGCACCGTCTTACTGATGAAGACACTATATTGATTCAGCTCGTTTTAACAAATGAGAGAATACAGCCCAACCGACAACTACAACCCCTCCTCAGTGTAATGCTTTGGGCTTTGATTTCAAATCTTGGTTAGGTCGCAATGTTTTAATGAAGCAGAACAATGCGATACAGATTCTAGCACCTTTGCTCCGACAGAAAATCCATTTATAGACTGAAGAGCCACACTGTATTCAATGTGACTCCTCATCAAGGGCAGCATCTCCTGCAGAAGCTCCCTTAGGCAGAATTACAGACTAGCATCCCTTATATTGGGGGAGCAGGCAGAAAGAAGAAAGCCTTTAGAACCAGCCCAGTCTTTTCAATAAGTACTTGGAAATAGCGAACACAATGAGAGCCCCAGCGTGCAAGGCAAGTGCTCTGCCACAAGAGGAATGAAGCATTCCTGCTTCAAATAGCTGGGGATAATCTTTCTGTTCCTAAAGGAGGAACAGGGGCTTGAAAGGAAGTCACTTGGGCTGTAAACAAGCATTTATCATATTCCACTTCCTTCGGGATTGCGTAACGACTTTTCTTTTTCTGGCTACCTGATTTATTGTGCCATGCAGTGCCCAGCTGCTAACTTCAAATAAATCCATGAAACATTTCAGCTCCTCTCTTGAGTTTTATCTCTGTTCTCGCTATTGAGCACAGTTCCCATAAAGCAAATGTTTGAAGAAAGCAAATTGGTCTACAGACCAAATAAAGATAATCACGGCGCTCCAGCCTCCATTCAGAAGACAGACATTTGCTGCCCAAATGTGAGGGTGTGCCCTCGCAGCGAAGCAGGAGCAAACCACAGAAACTGCCCCTCTCATCCCTTTCACACTCAAATTCTATGGTAGGAAGGAAGATACGGCTTATGCCAGTGTATCTAACATCTGAACTTTCAACTCAAGCTGCCGTCAAGGCAGCTCCAGCCCCAGCATCTGTATTTTTGTCAGATAATAAGAACAGATGGTGATATTTGATACAAAATAATCAGCTAACTTAGCAAAGAGTCGAGTATATGTTTTCGGAACAAGCAATCTGATGATGCTGATAAATAAAACTTCCCATGAGAACAGAATACTGGAAATAACACCTCTGTAGATGAAAAATAACCAAATCCCCCCAAAAGAACAAGTAAAGATACACTTAGTTATCAAAACCATGAAGTTTACATCCCTCAGGCTATTGGAACTGCACTTGCAAACAGGTGACTTTCCCACAGCAGATATATAAGATCAGACAAATGCTCTTGAATGTCCTATTCATTATCAAATAAAACTTTTCATAATAACATAGGTACTATCCAAGTCAACAACTAGAAGTAAATCTATTCAGGAAATATTACATAGTGTTTTTCTTTGAAAAACATTAATATAAATTCAATATTAATATCAATTATGAACACTAAAGTTCTGACAGAAAAGGATTCGTTGATTTCTTCCCTGTCTTTTCAATTATTGTGATGACTAAAATATAGGAAAAATGGAAATGATGGTCTTTAAAAATATTTGGGGAAAAAAAAAAAACTCAGGACTGTTAAGATTGCAGTGACAGTAAAGTAACCATTTACTGCTTATTTTTTTAACGACCCTATTTCATCTCATACCTTTCATCTGTGCAGAATACTTATTCGTGTCATTCACAATATTCCAAAACACTTTCATTTGTTCTAACCACAGGATAATTAAAATGATGGGTTAACATGTTTTTGGCATCAGACTGATATTCCAGAGCTCAACACTTCATTACACCACTGCTAAACCTGTTTGGTTCATTGCTCAGACTGTAAGGAGCACACATTTCACCTAGCGAGGTCAGGGGGATTCTGTGATGCAAGAAAACTGCCTCTATGCAGGAAACATGGGGAAAAAAAAAATACACAAATCTGTAGTAGGAAGAATTGTTGAAGGTGAACATCTGGTCCTCTATTGGGCTTGACTGTCTACAGCAGGCGGAACAACTATCATAGAGTATCAGTCTCAAACATAAAATAATATATTCTTTCTGGCTGGAAGGGACTTTAGGAGGTCATCCAGACAAACATCCTGCTCAAAGCAGAGTCAGAGAAATAGCTGAACTTGTCAAAAATGCCTTTGTCTCAGAAGATACACAAGTGTAAATTTCCCTGTTAACTCACCATTTGAAGTTCTTTAAAATCTGACATGCCTAACATTAAAGGCACAAAGTAAAACTAAATTTCAAGACGAAGGTCTTCCATGCAAAACTGTATTCTGCTCAGCCTTGGTAGTGTAGTAGGGTACCTGTTTCTTTGGGCTCATGAACTAATTGCTCAGCAGGAAAACAAGAAACAAAAGCATGTTATTTGAACAGCTGAAGAACAGTGCAAAGAGTTTACGATGGGAAGTCTGTGACCTACAGGAACTTGCTGTGTTGCAAGCTGTTTTCAAAACCTGTATAAAACTGAGGAACAACTTGAAGCCCCTTATGTCACATAACAAAGAAATAAGAATTTTCTACTGATTTAAGCAAAAAAGACAAAGTCTCTTTCCAATGTTTCAAATATAAAACAGAAAAGGTAAATGGATTTGCAGTATTCATGGGGGCTAGCCTGTGCCTACCTTCAAATTTTCAACTGTAGCTCCCAAGAAGGCACTTTGGGCTGTATTCTGAAGAAATGCCATTGCTGGGGGAGAGAGGAGAAGAGAAGAATTTGAAAAATTATTTGGTGTAGAACCTATTGCAAATGTATGGAAGAGTATTTCTGAACTGAAGAAAAAAAAAATTCTCAGTTTACTGATGGAAACAGTGCCGAATTAATGACAACATCTCATAGATGTCCAGATCTGCATCATGTTTGGTTTCAAAAACCCATGCCATATTTTAAACCTAAAACACTATGGTGGTCATGTTATAATAAGCATGTGGTCACATTATAACAAGTGAGTAATATATAGATTTATTCAAGTGTGGGAAAAAGAAGAGTGTGGGAAAAATCAAGGCAGGAGGGGCAATCAAAATTGTGCTGACCTTTGTTCAAAGTTCCCAAGAGTAAACATCAATTGAATTAGCGCTCACATTATGGCAACTTTTTCTGATTCCCTACATTTGATTTGTGAATTCTGCTGTACTGAGTAACAACAGTGTAAAAGAACGAGGAAATAATCCCTCTTCAATACTTCTGCAACTCTAAAACAAAACCCACTTAATTGTAGGCTATTTTTTCTATTCATGCAAAGTCCAAAGGATTTTTTATTGTTTTTTTCTCCTCCATTTCTCCTTTTATGGTTGGGATTCTCAACAGAATATCAATATACGCTAAAAAGAGCAAGAAGAAAAAGCTGTGCTCCTTTTTGGGAGTAAAAAATGGGCCACCATAATGCTGCTCTTCACAAGGCATAAATGTCGTCTTCTAAAGCTTTTATATAATTCATTTAAAAAAATGTTAAATAATTACTTTTCCCAACTTTGTATACAACATAGTACCATTCAAGTATGTATGCTGTTGCCTCACAAATCCTTCATGATGGATGCTGACATCCTACAAATACGAACAGAAAAAACATTGTTTCATTAACTTTAGCTTGGTTTGATAATTCAGACGTACTCCATGAAATTTCTCTTTAGAAATTAATTTTCAGAGATCTCCTCCTGGCTCTTATGAATTTCACTGCTTAGCAACATGACCACATCCCAGAAATCTAGCTATCAATATGCTTTTTACACCGTCATTTTCTCAATCATATATTTGCCAAAGTACAACACAAAAGAACATGAAAAAAAGTGTTTTCTTACTAAGTGCTCACTGCTTCAACTTGAGTATTTCAACTATTTCATAAACCTATTTTGAGGTACATTTCTAAAGGCAGAAAGGCAGCTCTTTAGTTAAAACTAAGCTCTTACAAATTGCAAAGAACTCTGACCCCCTCTTGTGACAAAGAAGCAGAAAACAATTTCAAAGGAAGCCGCTTTAAACCTGCAGCATCACATTCTGGTAAGACTCCTTTAGAAAGATGAGGCTAGACTGAAATAACTTGGATGGAATTCTTGCTCATTTCATTACAGCAAATGTCACACAAAGACAAGTGTTGTACTTCAGTGGCAACGAGCCAGTGCCAGCTCCCTGCATGATTACCTTGAAAAGTCACTTGACTCCTTCTAGCCCTGATTCTCTCTAGCTTATTTACCTAGCAAGGCAACCATCAGATAAAATTGTACCACAGAAGAATAAAAGAAGTATTGAATACTCAGTCCAAATTCTTTCATTCTCCGTCACATATGGAACAGTCATATGCATACCACACCTCAGGCACAAAATATGAAGAAGCTCTACTAGCCTTCAGGAATTTTTAGAAATCCACATGAATATGTAAAGCAACTTGAATACCTGTGTAAACTAAAGTTTAATACAACTTGTTGCGGTTCCAGTAGTGCACAGTAACACAGTCTTCAGGACCGCCCTAATAGTAGCCACTTTTGTTTAATCAGAGCACCTTTAATACCATTTCTTCCAGAAAGACAAATGACTAAAAATAAGGAATATATATGCAAAATGATAAAATCTAATGTGGCCTGACATACCTGTATAGCTGCATCTAGCTAGCTAGAAAGTCTAGAAAGCTTCATATATGTACTTTGGAAATTATATTTCAACAGTGAAAAAAAATGAAACCTTTTACTCTACTAATTCTAGAAAATCTGTACTTATCTCATACTGAGTTACCATATCTTTGTAAGAGAAAATCACTAGCACCAACTTTCACTCCTGTTAATGGGAATTTTTCAGAGACTTGCCTAGGGTGTTAAGATAGCTCACGAATGTCAAAACCAAGACAGGATTCTAGCTAGACGGTTAATTAGTAATAATGAAATTCCTTATCCTTGCCAAAAGAATACAGATTGTTTCCTTCTTTCCTATAACAACCTAATTTCTAACTCAGGATTTTATCCACAGACAGGTGAAATATATTGTGTGTACAATGCAGATGCATCCTGCCTATCATTCCTTCCTACCCTCTTATGGAGTAAACAGAGATGATTTTATCACACCCATCACCATTTTTGCAAATATAAAACATTTATTCATGTATTTTTATGAGATAACATCAAGTACTTTCATAAGATATATGTTAAGAATTTTCATTGGGAAAAGTCTAGTTCTATAGAAGACTAAAAAGCATCCGATGACAAATCGCTTAGCTATAATTTGTTGGTTTTGTTTTTTTTTCCCTTCTGAGAAGGACTTTCACTCACTTCTGGATTAAAAACGAAGAGATTCTGCTAGGACTGTGACAGGGTTGGCTGGCTATTTGTTTACTTAAAACAACAGCACCTATTTGCCATGAAAGATGTTCCTCAGAAACGCAGATTGAAGAAAGAGCAAATAACCACTTCCTGCTCTTACTGTCCTCTCCGAGGCAGTGGCCTAAAGCTGTCTTTAGGTCCATGGCCTCCTCAAACTCCTGCTGTCCCTTGTCCCCTTATTTCAGATGCCCTCAGTAATTCAGTTGCTGTGAAACCTGTATTTCCTGCTCTTATACCCAAATCAGGCATGATTGGGGGAACTATTTGCTGGACCACCACACTGTTCACAGGGCTCTTACAACTCATTACTCTTGGCATCCACACACCGCTCCCTCATGCCAGAGCACTGGCCGTGGATGCTGGAGGAATAGCTGTGGATGGCCAAAGCTCTAGTGCTTGTTTCACATTTAAAGCTATCTACAGATGTCTCTAAATAAAGGAAAACCTTCTGAGATCAAGCTGTAGGCACAGGCACTGAATCTGTGAAAACCAAGATAACAAGCAATGAGACAGGATCCACACACCAATTGCAGCTACTTGGCGCCCTCTGCAGCGATCCAGGTCACTGATGCAGTGCTGCACTCACTGGAATTAGAGCTCACTTCTTTCCCACAGTTATGTCCATAGCCCTGAGCTTAGCTCTGCTTCAGCAGCCCTCTGCTCCCATAGGTTTTGCTATGGGTTATTTATGGTGTAGCCTAGAACCTCCTACATTGCAGCAGAGACTCAGCTGGACCTTAGGGACAGGAACTGGAACTCCGTGTGCCTGCTCTGATTTGTTCCATGTTGAGTGAAAGCCAGAGGATAGGAACTAGCATAATGTATTAGGAAGACTTTCCTGAGGCAGTAAACAATGTACCGGAAGCAGAAGACAAGCTATAAATGGATCCAAATTTAGCACTAGCGAGCAGGGTTCCAGAAAACTGACTGTCAGTGCTGAAAACATAAAGCTCCTATTAAACTGATTTCCCACTCAGAAACACAGAAACAGAAAACCTCCTTGCGCCAGCACTCAGATGACATGGCTGACAGCAATGTATGATACCAGAGAGCTAATACACTGTGTATTGCAATAGGAAATCTGTCTCTGTTCAAATGAACTTCATAATTAATTGGCACTTTATCCCATTGCAGCTGTGCTCTTTACTGAGGAGCTAATTTTATTTATTTATTTTTAAAGTTGTGCTGCATCTTCTTAGGGAGAGAAAGGTTTAAATAAAGGTTTAAACCTATATTTAGGCTGCAATTAACATCAGGTTAATTTAACCTTTTCCTGATATTGAAACATATACAGCATATAAGTTGGTATTATTAGGTTATACAGTATTATTAGCTAAACATTACCTTAGTGGAGCTCCATCAGATTTCAACCAACCTGACACTTTTCCTGCATTTGTACTTTGCTGGACACACGCAGGCTCACAGCTTCCTGCGTGATGGTGATAACATATGTGGGACTTTGTTGCTGGCAGCTGGAGTGCAGGGGAAGACAGTGCCCTCTGACCCGCGCACAGCGGTATAAAGCTTATCAGATCCTCTCCAGATACTGCTGAAGGAAACGGCCTGGAAGAGTCGGCCCCACATAGGAAATGCATATAAAAAAAATCTGTCAGTGCTAATCTTTTTTAATGCAATCAAAAACTACTTTTGCATCTCTGAGCCCTCCTAGACAATGTCATTAATAAAACTGAATCAAAGTAAAAATAAAAGGAGAGGAAGCATTACATACCACACATTAAACACAGGTTCATATCATTTTAAATGACTCAGTCCTTTGCACTAAGAATGCTTCATTTTACTGTGCCAGAATATTTATTTTTTTAATAATTATTTCTCTAGTGCATTTCTGAAGTAGACCTCAGAAGGTCATGTAATGTATAAAACTTTTCCTACTCCTACTAAACATTTATTTTCTTAACCTACAAGACCTTCTGGGAAAGACAAGGTTAAATACAGTTCTGGGCTGACACCAGATGCCAAAAAACTAATGAAAAACATATTTGCAGGTAATGTAAGGGTAACACCCTTACTGCCCTGACAGATAATCTAGGCAGCTAAGCTTTAAATAAAGAGAAATAGCCTATTTTAAACTGGCAAACATCCATCATATCTACCTCGCACTATATTGTTACAAAACCAGTTAACAGCATCAATAGAAAAGTTTGAAAAAAAGATTTTTGGAGAGCCAGGAAATCAGAATGGAACTCATGCTAATGGTTTTAATTGTAAAAACATTAGCAAAAGTAAATATTATTCCCTTCCCCGGCCTCCTATTACCCAAGGTTATTCAGAAATAATGTCCTTGCTCACAAGAATGAACCTTCTACCACACGGTGTCCCGTTATCTCTGCCAGGTTCTGCTCCAGGCATCTGCCAAACCTGAGCTTTGTAATTTCATGGAGAGGAAGAGGTGAAATTTGTGGCTCTGCTGGGTTTTTTTTTCCCCTTACATATTTCTAACTTTCATTCCTTATTTTTAAATTCTAGAAGTATGTGAAACGCAGCCAGCCACCAGACAGTTAGACCGTTACTCATAAATTACTGTTCAGTTCTAGAAGCTCACAGAAATCTCTTTTGAAGAAGCTCAAAGCCCAAATTTACAGTCATTACCTAACGATTATATAATAGCAGCACTAGTTATAAATGTCCTTCCACAAGGAGACGTGGGAATTGAAATTTCAGCTCAAATTCGACTCAAAGCTTTTTTCCTAGGCTGACTAACAATCATAAAGTAAACAAGGCACCAGTTAGCACGCTTCCTTTTCAAAAAGGCTGCAAGCTACAGCAGTAATATTACTGAAAACACCAGTAATCCACATTCAGTCCAAAAGCTAGTAGGAACTTTAACAGAAATTAAAATAATCACTGAAAGCTGTATAACCCACAGGACAACACATGGTGCTTAGCTATGGTGTTAAAACCAGGGGAGAAAAGACTTGCTCTGGGCCGGCTGCTGTATGGTTGTGCAACACAGTAACAAGTCTTTGGTCCAGTGGCGAACTCAAAAAAAAATCTTTTTTCCCCTTAAGAGGATTTTTTTTTGTTCTCTGAACTGTCATTTAGAAGAGGTGGTGGGCACAAAGTGCCAAGTGATGAGGATAAAGGACACCTACAAGTGGATCCAAGAGACTTCTCAAAATGCCTGCCTTATCCAGCTAAAATATTATACTCTGAGGACTTGCTACGAACTGCTCATGGACCAATGATTTGGTCCATTGCTGTCTCACTGTCTCCCAACCCTTTAAGCTTGCCCCACTGACAGGGCCTTTATGATTTGGTTGAAAAAACCGTTTACAGAATTATCTGATATAGCACTCAGGTAAAGAGGAGCAAAGCCCTCACTGAGAGCATTCTCTCTCAGCCTTTACTCATATTCAGACCTTATTTCATAGTTATTTCATCTCTTCCCTCCTTCTAGCCTGAGTTGCGCACTTGAGTTGGTGCAACCAGAGCTGGTGACCAGCTCCCTGTCACTCCAGCAGTGCTTCCCACACCACCCTTTCCTGCCTCAGGCGCCAGGATCCCCAGCACTTTCTTCCACACCTTGGCATTCAACAGACTCCTGTCCAGCCTTGTTCCCACCCAGATCAGGGTCCTGCAGCCGGATTAGCTTTTCCTTATCTACACCCTTCCTCCAGCATCCAAGACTCAGCTCCTCACTGACACGGCACAAAGCCAGACCTACCTTCCTGTAACCTCCCTGCCCTGCTCCAAGCCCTGCCTTGCTCCCGCTGCCCCTCCACCATCCCACATTCCCAGCAGGGTTTAGCTAAGCCCCCAAGGCTGTTCGGGGAAGCGTTATGCAAGCGAGAGGAAGGCTCCCTTGAGCCTCTGCAAACCTACGAAATAAAGGGGGTGTTGGACCCCTAATTACCACGTTAATTCTGTTTATATTCCGGGAAAAACCTGCAGAAGGGATTTCAACACCAAGACTAGCAATTGCTTAAAGAACTGACACAAATGTTTACAAGAAAGCGAAAACAAGCAGAAACGCATCATTCGAGAGCCCACAGGAGGTGCAACAGTTCCTCCTGGTGACTTGGTGACTGCAAAGGAAAAACAAACAACAAAAGCACTTATCTTCCCGG